>JAVQMG010000120.1:27320000-27837500 GCA_032878915.1 Castanopsis chinensis
TGAAACCAATCCTCTTTGTTGTCCCCTCCATCTTGCACAGTACCCAACTCCGACCAAGTAAGACTAGATCAAGCAATGCCCAAACTGGATCTACCCACTGCAGCTACTCACACCGATTTGAGCATCCCACCACACCTATCCCTAAAATTTCCGAAAACCCATTTCGAAAAACCCACCACACCCCATCTGTTCCACTCCAACGAACCCATCCTTGAAATTTCCCACTCAAAGCCCAACTCCGACGAACCCACCACTCCCATCCCTGTACCAAATCCAAGATATATATATATATATATATATATATATATATTTAGATATTCATATATATATATATATACACACATATATATTTACTTATGTATTTATTATCGATGTGCATAATTTAGCATTGTTCATGTGAATCTGGATGATTTAACAAATCACATTGCATGGCTGTATATACTAATTGTGTTAGAGATTAGGTTGTTGTGTTGGTTGACAAGATGTGCTTGCTAATTTGTCATTGTGTTATTGTCATTACTTTTTGTTTCATATTTTCTGTGAAATTTTTGAATAAACCAAACATGGAAAAAAAAATATAGTAAAACTATTTTTGCAGCAGCCTAACACTATAAATCGTTTTCCACCATGTTTTTTGTAGTACAGACAAACAACTTGAAAATATTTTCCTTATCAAAAATTATTTTCCTCTAAAATTATTTTACACAGAAAATTCATTTAGATGAAGTCAAGGTTTGGGCAATCATTTGATTCAACCTGGTCGCAACTCCCGCCCCGTGTCGTGTTGCCACAGTTTTTCTTGGTTCTTACCATGTCGCCACGTACCTGAAATTACCGAAAGTGACATGCATTGCATGGCGCGCAGAATTAGTGCCACGTGACACGTGTCGGAAACATATCAGATGAAATAATATAATTATCTGTACAGATGACACGTGTCTCTTATTTCTTTGCTACGTGCCTCGCGCAAAGCCCCTCTTCTAAATCTATTTAATTTGGGTCGCTATTAAATTTTGAGTAAACATTGGTACACAGTGTTTAAGTGTTTACTATCAAAAAATATTGAGTTTACTAAAAAAACAAGTAAGAGAAGAAAAGGAAAAAACTAAAAGAAGAAGAGGAAAAAATGCAATCAGGAAAGAACGCAGCATCGTCCGTGAAGGAAACGGCGGCCAACGTAGGGGCCTCCGCTAAGTCTGGCATGGAAAAGACCAAGGCCACTGTCCAGGAAAAGGTTTAATTTCCATTTATTTTAATTTCCTTTTTCTGCTTCTTAATTATATGAGTATTAATGCTACAAAACAAAACAAATATATATATTTATCTTCTATATTTTTTTGAGGTATTTGTCTAGACTAACGTGGAATCCAATTCTATCATATCTTTCCAATGCATATTGCATTCTATGTCTTATAAAAAATTTTGAAAGGTTTTTATCAAGGCCCGGATAATATTTACATTATGGGCCGGTTTAGAATTTACTTATTTTATTAAAATTGAAAATTTTTTGCTGAGAGTACTTTAAATAAAGGTGAGTAAAAGTGTAAGTGAGATCTATAAATATTAATAAAAATAACCTGAATATTAAAATAGGTTTCAAAAATAATTACTAATTTTGAAAAGCACTATTGATTTATCAACTTTGTTTTGTATAGCTCATCAAGGCTCGGGTATAATGCGATAATATTTGCATTGTGTGTTATCCAAACACAATTTTGAAAAGTGTTACTGATTTATCCACTTTAAGCATAGCGAAACGTATGGGGCTCCCTTTTCTTAGTAGAGTCTATCTCTCATGTGAGAGGAGGGAGAGGAATATCTCTCATGTGAGAGGAGGGAGAGGAAGGAGCATTGTACTCGAATTATCCTATTTGCTAGCTCTCTGTGTTCTCAATTTTGGAAAAGTGTTATCAATTTATCAACTTTACGTTTTATATACTTATTAAGGTCGCCATCCCAATTGATAGTACTGCTTATTGTGTCATTATTCCATTACAAATTAATATTGATAGTGGAGTACTTGTTTAGTATAATGGACGGCCACCAGG
Source organism: Castanopsis chinensis (assembly GCA_032878915.1). Taxonomy (NCBI): domain Eukaryota; kingdom Viridiplantae; phylum Streptophyta; class Magnoliopsida; order Fagales; family Fagaceae; genus Castanopsis; species Castanopsis chinensis. The sequence goes on from JAVQMG010000120.1 coordinate 27,322,049, forward strand.
CATTAAAGTCCTGTGGTAGCACATAAACATGGTCCTCTATGAACTATATATATATATATATATATATATATATATATATATCACAATTGGTGGCAAAGGAATCATTCATTAATTTTGGTGAGGGCCCCATGAGCTGAATTGGAAGGAATGAATGAAACAGAGATGGTCCCTCCCTGGATGGTGTGTTACATACATACTGGGTATACAATCTATCACACATGCAAACTGTTGTAACATAAACATTGTTCAATATTAATTATTAACAATTTGGCTCTGGAAATTATGAAAATTCACTAATTAATAAATGGAGTTTGATACAATGTGGAATTGTGATGCGTAGGTGGAAAGGATGACAGCCCGTGAGCCATTGGAGAAAGAAGTGGCGACAGAGAAGAGAGAAGAGAGGAAAACTCAAGCTGAATTGGAGAAGCAGCAGGCAAGACAGCACAATGCTGCAGCCAAACAAATGGAGAGCACTCCAGCTGGAGGGCATACTGGGTATACTACTACCACTGGAGCTGGTGGGCACACAACTGGGACCCACCATATGTCAGCAATGCCGGGACATGGGACTGGACCGGGACAGCAGGGTCAAGTGACTCATGAGTCTCACTCTCACCCTATTGCTATTGGGACCAGGAGGACCTCAACCCATAATACCAGCGTGGAAGAGAATAATCCCCCAGGATCATATGGGTCTGGTCCTGGCGGTAACTACAGTTAAAAATGTCAATGTTTGTTTTAATAAGGTTGTGGTTGTGGCCATGGTATGTGGTCTATAATCTATATATAAAGTAGTGTGTGTTGTAGTTAGTTTGATTGTCTTGTATTTGTTTTCCCTTTCTTTGTTTTCTAGGCTTGTTTCTGTTTGGACGTGTGTATTTGCAAGTGGCATTTCAATTTGAATAAGAATAAGAATACCATGAATATCTTACCATGGTGCTTGAAAGAGGTAATTAATACCATTATTGCAAGTATAATCTTACATGCTTAAGCGATATCTGTCTTGAAGTTAAAAGTACAGAGATGACAAAATCTTTAGAATCCAGTTTGAATAACAATAAGAATACCATATTCAGCCACCAAAAAAAAAGAAAAAGAAAGAATACCATGATTATGTTTTTCTGCTATACTAGGTTCTTGCTTAACTCAAATTGATTGTTGAGCCTCCTCGGAGAATTTGAGGAAGCAAAAGTTGTACTTTGTTGATACTAAGCAATTTTTAGTATATGCTAAGCATCCTGGAGCTTGAAAGAGGTAATACCATTATTGCAAAAGTATAATCTTATATGCTTAAGCGATATCCTCATCAAGGTTGAGCATTGTTGACACTAGATACAAAATTTTTAGTATATGCTAAGCATATCATGGTGGTATTTAAGTACAGACTTATATGCTTAAGCGACATCTCTATCTGTGTACAGAGATGACAAAATCTTTAAATCCCATTGTCTTCAAGTTTTAAGTACAAGGATGACAAAATCTTTAGAATCCCATTCTATCCAAGCCAAGGATTCTTGTGGTCGAGGATCCAGCTACAGGAAAACCAATATTAAGAAATGTTATTTCTTATTACAGTTGTGGCCTTGTGGGACTGGGAGCCTCAGCCTATCGTCTCCCACAATGCCACAACTTCTGAAACTGTTTCCAAAATTTGGGCTGGAGTCATGACTCATGGGAGAATTACCCAAAGTAGTCGTGTATGCAACTGTAAAACCAATATTTAATAATTCATTTGTGTTGATCATGTCCGACCTCACAGACAATGTTACATGGAAAGAAGCAGAAGGAAAAATCCTGATTTGATCAACAGTGGAAAACAAATTCAGTTGTTGGATTTTATTGGATGTGTATATTTTGGTTCCAAATGAATTGAGAGATGTTTCTAGTTCACTTAAAAAAGAAAAGATTTCGCATGTTCTCAAAAGTGTATACTACATATACAGAGCCAGTTCTGTTGAAAACCGTGAAACAATCCTGAGATTCGGGCAGGGTCACCACCTTGAATAACATTGTTGCTAGTGCTAGTATACGAGTTCATTCGGTCACTACCTTTGAATATATAGCACTGTTGCCCGGACTCCACCGCCACATTCTTTTGGCACAACATTGTTTGATTGTTTCCACAGACTCGTAGGTCAGATTTCATTTCTAGTGACCAATAAATCAGTGTTAGTCGGAGAGGATGTTATCCAAGACCACAAGGAGGAAGGGTAATTCAGCTTCACAAGTCAGATTTCATTCACAATGACCAATATATCATGATAAGAAGACGTTCTCCAAAACCACAAGGGGGAGGGAAGGTTATTACTGCTTCGATTGGATCCTTATTATGATACATATTTTATCAGTTTTAATTTTTTTTTAGGAGGAGTTTAATTAGATTTTATAAAAAGAAAAATATAAAATGTTTAATATTTTTGCGTTATGTATAAATGTAATTTTGATTTGAAAGCACAGAATTGCTTTCATGTATAATTATTAGGATAACATTATTAATCTTCAAATTAATAAATAAAGTGCATTTACAAGTTTTTGGAGGTGGATTTAACCTTGATTTTCTTAATAAAATTTAATTAAACTTATAAAATAAATTTTGAGTGGAACGGAGGCTAATAAACCTATATATTTTTAAATAAAATTGAATACCTTCCTCATACATAAGAATTTTATATATTAAATTTTTTTTTTTTAATTAGAAGCCATGGCCTCCTCTAGCCCAACTGTTTCGTCACTAGATTCAATTAACAAAAATCTAAAATCAAATTTGGTACCGAATTGCATCATTGTTTGCCCAAACTATGGCCCTGCCAATGGATTCTAGTATTAAAAACTTAGAGTTTGTTTGGATACTGCTTATTTTGCTAAAACTGAAAACTTATTGTTGAAAATACTGTAAATAAAGGTAAAAGTTAGTTAGAATAGTACAGCAGGATCCATAAATAGTACCAAAAATTGCAGTAGGGTCCATGAATAGTAGCAAAAATAAGCTAAATAGTAAAATAATTTTAATTTTTCATTAGTATCCAAACACACTTAATATCAAATTTGGTACCAGATTGAGTCATTATCATGTGGCATCAACTTTTTAAACCTGCATGATTAGGGATGGAAATGGTTTACTTCATGACCAAGAATTTTAATTGGCAAGGATCCAAAATGACTTTAGCATCTTTAAATGTAATTAATTCCACTAAATAATGAATGATAGCATCTAACTAATTTTAGCATCTTTAAATGTAATTCCACTAAATAATGAATGATAGCATCTAACTAATGTTATGGATAATATAAATTTTAGGTTTTTTTTTTTTTTTTTTGAGAAAAAAATTACAATAAATTAAACATATACCCTTAAAAAATTGAATTTATTATATGGTTTATTTTATGACACTTGACGGTTTACATATGCCAACCCGACCCATTTTTACTGGGCTCATGGGCACAATGGGCTGAGCATAATGGGCTATTAAATAGTTAACAGGCCGGGTCTGGTTGGGCTGAAAGAGAAAACCTCAGCCTATGACATTGCCCTTAGGCAATGCCCATTTTGTCTTTAGCGAGTTGGGCTATTGGGTTGGGCCTAATGGGTTACCCATGAGTTTGTGTTAGCATATTATTTTATTATTTTTATAAGAAAAGAATCAATTTTTTATAAAGGAATAATCAATCTATTTTTTTAAAGGAAAGAATTAAAGAATTTAATACTTAATTACAAATTTTTTTATAGTCAAATCTATTTAATTTTTTGTTTTGTTGATGGAAACCTATTTAATTTTTTATTTATTAAGGCTTTAAATATATTTTTATTTTTATCTTTAATAAAAAAAATTGTCAAATGGTTAATTCAAATTTGCTAGATTACTAGAAAAATATATATTTAGTAAACTAAATTTAGCACAATTACTTTGAGTATCTTAGTGGTTAAGGGAGTTCTCTTAAGAAATTCTTCTATAATATCTTAATATTAATCATTCATACACTTCTTATATATTTTTGTTATAAATTATGAGTTATTGGGCTGGGCCAACGAGTTAGGGCAACGGGCTGGGCTACTGGGCTAGCCCACCGGATACCCATGGGCATAAAAACTAGCCACGGCCTAGCCCACTAGGCTAGTGGGCTATCCATGGGCCTTAATAACAGCGGGCCGGGCCACCCATTAGCCCAGTGAGCTATCGGGTTTCTGGATCAGGCTGTGGGCCGTGAGCTATTTGATAACCCTTAAATTCCACTAAATAATGAATGATAGCATCTAACTAATTTTATGGATAATATAAATTTTAGGTTTTTTTTTTTTTTTTTTTGAGAAAAAAATTACAGTAAATTAAACATATACCCTTAAAAAATTGAATTTACTATATGGTTTACTTTATGACACTTGACGGTTTGCTTTATAAGCTAGTCACCTCCTTTGTGGTTTAATTTATGAGGCATTTTTGCTAATTTTCATTGAATTTGACAATGTGGGAAGCGTCAACATCACCAATCGAGAAAATTTTGAAATTAAGACTATTCTACTCTTACATTTCTGATTCTCTCTCTAACTTTTTTTTTCAACCATTATATAGGTTTGTGTATATTTAGAAGGTAAGTTTGAATGTAGAAGTAGAACAATTTTTTTTTTTTTTTGGTTTAATTCTTTTACAATGATTGTTATTGGCACTTGCTACATCATTAAATTTCATTAAAGTTTCACAGAAATGCTATATAATTCAACCCACAAGAAAGGTAAGTGTCGTAAAATAAAACACATAATAAATGATAAATCTATATTTTAAAAGAATACCATAGGTGTGGACCGTGTGGTGTCTAGATGTGTGTATTTGCAAGTGGCAGTTCAATGTGAAGAAGAATATCGTGATTATGTTTTTCTTTATATAAAGTTTTTTTTTGACTAATTTTAATTCCATAGTTGGGGGGGGGGGGGGTGTGTTGGTGAATTTAACTCACAAGTGACAACCCTATAAGCCTCTTGCTATACTAGGCCCTTGCCTTAAATAGATTGATTGATGAGCTTTCTCAGAGTATTTGTGGAAGTAAAAGTTGAACAGTGTTAACACACTACATTTTTTTTTTTTTTTTAAGATGCAAGAACTGTGAATTTGTATTCAATAACCTAAAACAAAAACTACCCATTACAATCATTCCGAACTAACCCTAGCAATACTGAAGGAAAAGCATTTATCCACACCTGGGACTCTTTCCTCACCCTAGCGAGATGAGCAAGCTCATGGGCGGATTTGTTGTACTCCCTTTTCACGTGCTTGATCTTCCAACTTGTGAACGAACTCAGTAAAACAATAATTCCTTGGTACAGATGCCTGAGGTTACCATCCACTAACCTCTCATTAATCTCATTGACAGTTGTTACAGCATCAGATTCAATGATTATTTGGTTCAACTTCATGTCACGAGCAAGTAAAATTCCATTCTCCACAGCCAACGCTTCCACCTCTTCGACGGAAAATTGACCTTGAAAATATTTATAGCAAGCTGCCTTAACTGCTCCTTCAGAATCTCTAATAATAGCCCCCACACTAGAGTTTCCTTTATCCACAAAAGTAGCTCCATCTACATTAATTTTACAAACTCCAACCGGCGGAGGGATCCAGCTGTTATTTCTTTCAGCTTGATTATTTTTCAGGGCCACCCTTGCCTCCCAAAAATCTTGAATGAACCTATTAGCAAATTTCCAAATATGTCTCGACAGCTTGCAGGTAGCTTCAAAAACAACTGAATTCCTATTATACCATATTGACCAGGCTACTCCAAAGAAGACTTCAAGGTTTTGGCTACTCCAAAATCAAGGATTCGCATCGCAACATCAGCTATGTCATATACCCTCTGCCCCATCTAAACCACTTGAACATCCCAATTATCCCAAACTCTCCTTGCGACTTCACATCTTATAATGGAGTGAAAAGCCGTTTTCACCTCCCTTCCACAGCAAGGACAAAGGTCATCCTCACCGATACCTCTTCTCCTCAAATTTACCATTGTTGGAAGAGCCTCAATACAAGATCTCCAAGCAAAGATTTTAATCTTTGATGGAATATTTAAATGCCAAACTCTCTTCCACAAACGCCCTCTAGGATCTCCACACGAGCTTTCTCCTTCCTCGGATAAATCTACTATATCAAGAGCTACATAATAAGCACTTTTAACAGAAAACACGCCTTTGTTATTAGCAGCCCAAATAATTTTATCCTCAGAAAGATTATACCTAATTGGCATGTTGAGGATCGTTCTTGCTTCAAACGGCAAAAAAATTGAATTAATGAGATCAGCCTTCCACCTTCTAGTATCATAATCAATTAAAGCTGATATCATTGGGAAATCCTCAAAGTCACTGGGTGGACAGACCACCTTGTACGATGTAGGGGTAGGCAGCCACTTGTCGTTCCAAATATGAATCAATCTTCCATCACCAACTCTCCATCGATAACCCCTTTTTATGACTTCAAGCCCTTGCATAATGCTTCTCCAAACATAAGAAGGCCTAGAACCCAAAACAGCATTAAGAACATCACCATAGGGATAGTATTTAGCCCTATATACTAGAGCTACTAACGAGTTTGGGTTCATGAGAAGCCTCCAACCTTGCTTCGCTAACATGGCAAGATTAAAAGCTTGAAGGTTTCTAAAACCCATTCCGCCTCGAAACTTTGATTTGCACAAGCCCTTCCAACTCACCCAGGCCAATTTAGACTTTTGACCACGCTGCCCCCATCAAAACCTTCTCATCATGCCCTCTATATCATCACACAACCCCTTTGGTAATTGAAAACAACTCATAGCTTACGTCGAAACAGCTTGGACCACCACCTTTATGAGGATCTCCCTACCACCAATAGAAAGAAACTTTTCTTTCCACCCCGCAAGCTTCCTCTCTACCCTTTCTTTAATCTCCGCAAAAACTTCATTCTTTGATTTGCCAATAATGGATGGAAGGCCAAGATACTTACCATGCCTAGAATCCTGCATAGGCCCTAAAATTTCCAAGACCTCCTTTTTCTTTTCTTCCCCCGTAATTGCACTAAAGAATACCAATGACTTGTCTGCATTAATTTTCTGACCAGAGGCAGCTTCATATCTCTGGAGAATTTCAATTAATTTTTTACATTCTTGGCCACTAGCTTTACAAAATAGCAAACTATCATCTGCAAAAAAGAGATGAGAAATCTTAGGACATCCTCTGCAGATAGTTAAGCCACTCAACATCTAATTTTCTACTGCCTTACTTATAAGAGAAGAAAATCCATATGCACAAAGCAAGAATAAATAAGATGATAGGGGATCTCCTTGACGAAGACCCCTCGAAGGTATAATATTACCATACACTACGCCATTAGGAAGTACAGAGTAGGAAACAGAAGTAATGCACCGCATAATCAGGCAGATCCAGTTTGCATGAAAGCCTAATTTTTTCATAATCTGTTCAATGAATCCCCATTCCACTCTATCATAAGCCTTACTCATGTCTAGTTTAATTTCCATATAGCTCTCCTTACCATCTCTCTTATGGTCTAGAAAATGCATGAGTTCAAAGGCTATAAGAACATTATCAATTATAAGCCTCTCGGCTAGAAATGCACTTTGATTTTCAGAAATGATATGAGGGAGGACAGATTTGAAACGATTAGCTAAGACTTTAGAAATGAGCTTATAGATTACACACTACATTTTTAGGTGCTTGAAAGAGGGAATGTCATATATGCTAAATATAATCTCATATGCTTAAGCAATATTTGTCTTTTCAGCAAAAAAAAAAGAGCAATATCTGTCTTGAATAAGTAAAGTACAGATACGAATATTAAGCCTATCATCAAGATATGTTCCTTCTTATCATTGAAGTTGTGGCCTTGTGGGCCTGTCTGGTACTTATTGTGCGTATGGCTCTACCTTAAAAAGTCAGCTTATTTTACTATTCAACTTATTTTTTCTACTATTAATGAGCTCCACTGCACTTTTTGGTACTATTCATGAGTCTTGCTGTACTATTCCAGTTAACTTTTACCTTTATCTACTGTACTTTCAGCAAAAAAATTTTAATTTCAGCAAAATAAGCAGATCCCAAACAGACCCTTAGAATGCATTTGAAATAAGTTTATATTGGGCCATTTCTTTTATTATTTAGCTTATTTTTACTATTATTCATGGGTCTTATTATACTTTTTGCTATTATTCATGGATCTCAATGTACCAATTCAGCTAACTTTTAGCTTTATTTACAGTACTTTCAGTAAAAAAATTTTAGTTTTAGTTAAATAAACTGTTCCCAAATAAAAAGAAAGCAAAAAGAAAATTCCTGATTTGATCCAACGGGGGAAAACAAATTCAGCTGTTGGATTATTAGATGTGTATATTTCAACTAACTTTTAGCTTTATTTATAATTCTTTTAGTAAAAGATTTTCAGTTTGAGCTAAGGTTATTCCCAAACAAAAAGAAAGCAAAAAGAAAATTCCTGATTTGATCCAACGGGGGGATACAAATTCAGCTGTTGGATTATTGGATGTGTATATTTTGGTTCCGAATGAAATGAAAGATGTTCGTACTTCACTTTAAAAGATGCAATCTGGTCTGGTCTCAAAGTGTCTGCTAAATTAAATATTTTTGTTAACTAAGATTTTTTCATTTTTATTTTTGTTAGCTAAGATTTTTTCATTTTTATTCTTACAACGAACTCTACTCTACTTTACTCCCCATTTTTCCCCCTCAATCCAAACAAACTCTATAAGAAAATGTATTACAGATTCATAAGTAAGATTTCATTTCCAATGACCAATATATTACGATTTATGATAAGATGATGTTCTCCAAAACCTTAAGGATGAAGGGTATTTATTACAGCTTCAATTGAATCCTTATTATGATACATATTTTATCAATTAAATTAGATTTTTTTTTTTTTTTAGAAGACAACTTAATTAGATTTTATAAGAAAAAATATAAGATATTTAATAATTTCGTGTTATGTATAAATGTGATTTTGATTTGAAAGCAGAGAAATGCTTTTATATATGATTATTAGGATATCATTATTAATGTCTTTTAAATAATAAATAAATAAATAAGGTGAAATTACAAGTTAATGGGGGATTCGAACGTTGATTTTCTTAATAAAATATAATTAACTTGCTAAAATAAATTTTAAGTTGAATGGGGGCTAACAAACCTATATATTTTTAAATAAAACTGAATACCTCATACATATGACTATTATATATTTAGAATTTAAAAAAAAAAAAAAAAATGGGAGGCCCATTGCTTCCTCCAGCCCAACTGTTCCCTCACTGGATTCAAGTACCAAAAACCTTTTTTTTTTTTTTTTTTTTTTTTTTTTTTTTTTGTTGATAAACAAAAATGGGGGCCTTTATGGTTGTATTATGCCACCGAGTTTGAAAACTAACCCACTGGGAGGACCTGCCCATTGTTCCCTTAAATCCCTCACACAGCAGCCCACCAAGAACTCCCCCAACTGTAGGCCCTAAACCAAACCCATGACCGCTTAGCCAAGCCTTCATTGGCCAAGTACCAAAAACCTATGATCAAACTGGCACCTAATTGCATCATTGCTAGCCCAATTGTGGCTCTATCAGTATATTCAAGTACCAAAAACTTAAGATCAAATTTGGTACCTGATTGCGTCATTGCCATGCGATTTAAACTTTTTATACTTGCATGATCAGGGATGGAGTTGGTTTACTTCATGATCAAAAATATTTAATTGGTAAAAAATCCAAAATGATTTTAGCATCTTAAAATTTAATTACACTGAATAATGAATATTATAAATTTTAGAGTAAATTAAACATACCACTCTTGTGGCCCCTTTAAACATGGAACTATCATATGGTTTATTTTATGACTCTTCAAAGTTCGGTTTATCCGTTTATAAACCAGTTATCTCTATGGTTTAATTATATGAAGCATTTTTACAAATTTAATTTAATAACGTAGAAATTGTCTATATCACATATTGAGAAAAAATTAATGTAAAAAACCATTCTACACTCACGCTTCAGGTTCTCTCTCTAACTTTCCTTTTCAACCCTTATTTGGGTTTGTGTATATTTAAAAAGCTTTGAATTTAGAACAATTTTTTTTTTTTTAATTCTTTAATTCTTTTTCAATGGTTTTTTTTTTTTTTTTGAGAATGAATTCTTTTTCAATGGTTGGTATTGGCATTTGCTACATCATCAAATTTTGTTAAAGTTAATAAAAATGCCTTACAAAACAAACCACAAAGAATATAAATGCGGTAACTCCATATTTTAATAGTATACCATCGGTGTGGTGTCTGCAATTTGCCCTTAATCTTAATTGGAGACTGCAAGATTAGGAGAACACAAAAACATATAGTACACGCAATTTAAGTGTCCGTTGCAAAAGGGAAACTAAATGAGCACTTGCTGGCAAGAAGTGATGAAACCCATTTCATAGGTGCGAGGCCTTTGCTGACTCTTGTAGTATTCCTCTAGACAGTCCCATGAACTCGTGGTTGATACTTCTTGTGAGGACTGTTTGTTTCTATATATTGCAAGCTGATTTCTCAAACACCTCCCCATAAAAAATAAAAAAAATAAAAAAATAAAAAAATAAAAAATAAAAAATTTGTAGAACTCTTGTGTATTATATATTTCATTTTCTTTTATGTAGTGGTATAAACTTTGATATTTTCTTCTGAATTCCCTTATTTTACTTTAATGTAATGATTGTATGATTAAGATGTGGTCCTCATATTAATAAATTTCTTAATTAATCATGGCTTAAGCAACACTAATAAAAGTAATTATTCTGAGTTCTAAGAGCATGAATTTATTGTGCTCTCATAGCACTGTTGCACTGGATAATTACGCCACTAATAGAGCTTAATCTAGTTTATGTCTTAACACCTTATCAATCTTGTCCCCAACTGCAGAGTCCAAACTCAAGTTTGGTTATGATAGACTCTACACATAAGGGTCTTGGATCTAATAAACTAAATCAAGTGGCAATTTCTCTAGTCACCCTATCTTTCAACCCCTTATAAACACACACCAAATTGTCTTAAAATTCACTCACATTATATGTTGACGATCAAAAGTCACACTTTAGAGTGTTCACACTCCCAATCAAACACTAATTTTCGTTAGAAAGAATAGGTATTCAAAAAATCAAAATATTACTAAATCTTGTGAATATTACAAAAAAAAAAAAAAATTATATAATTTTCAAGACATTGAGAGAGAGAGAGAGAGAGAGAGAGAGAGAGAGAGAGAGAGATGTACAAGTTGGAATTCCAGGATTCCATGCACTTTGAATAAATTTTAATAATCAAAGCTCAGTAATTGGCTAAAAGAAATAAAATAGATGAAATAGCTCAAATTTATTTTGGGTACAAATAGATGTTCCTATGGGCCATAGAAATTTTCCATTATTAAATAAAAATTTTAAAATTAAATAAAGAAATAAAAAGCCTCAAAACTTGCTTCTATCTCCCCTTTGTTGCAAGAACCCTAACTTCAATCCTTTATTAAGGGTGTGCTTAGTCGGATTGAATAACTTTTTTCAACCCAACCTGATAAAGTCAAGTTGAAAAATTCACAACCAATCACGTGTAAAAACCAATCCACTAGTTGTGTCGGGTTAGGTTGGTCAATGAGTTGTGCATACATGTTTTACGTCATACAAAAAATAGGCTTTCTTCAATTGTTTACATTTTTTAAAAAAAATAAATTATTGCAATTCATATAATATGCTTAAATTATATTCTAAACTTCCAAATTCATCAAAACTAATTATTAAAATACCAAAATTAATCAAACTAAAAAAATAGTATTAATTAAAAAAAACACCTTATATATAATATCGTCTTGGGTTGGGTCAAATGGGTGTAAAAAAAAAAAAAAAATCCTATCAAATTCAACATAAAGGCACAAAATAAAATTCTAACCCAACCCATGAAAACAACCCCAAAACATCAAAGATTTTCATCAAGTTGGTAGGTTTGATGAATACTCATTCCCTTCATCATTTACATTGTCTTGTTCTTTATCATTAGCCAAAACATCAATTAGTATTAAGAATTGGTCGAGGGGTAGGTCTTATTCAAATAGGAAAATTTTCACTTCTGCTTTTGAATCATAGAAAAGAAAACTTAGTAAATGCTCTAAATAGATAACACTTCGACGCACTAAGATAATCAAAGATTTTGTGCCAATCAGGCAAAGTGCAATTTTTATACGAGCGTTCAATCTGCTTTTAATAGCCCAAAGTTTGACCTTTTTTTCTCTTTTGACAAGTGAAAAGGTTCGACAAATTCATCATATATAAATGGGAAGATATAAACCACAAATACCAATACCACGTTAAATATTAGCAATATGGCAAACACAAAAGTCATCAGAATGTAAATTACGTTTAATAAAGCTATGATCGTTTTTAAATAAACCAGATTCCCAAAAACTCAGATATTATCTTTTCGATCTAATACGTTGCGCTACATAGCCAATCAAGACATACCTCCCACTAATACAAGATTTCGTAACAGCTTGTGCCATGAACTAAAGAGGGGAAGACCAGAATGAGCCTTCACACTCCTGACTTACGCAATTCAGCAGCACCATGAGCAAAGTGACATCTTTCTCCAAAGGTGCAAGATCCCTTGGTAAAATTTTCGCACAGCTTAGTCTTATAGTTGCTTCCCGGCGGAGCCGCAGCCCCAGGCATCATTCCATGGGATTTTGGGGGACCAGATAATGAAACAGTCTCGATTAGCTGTCTTACCATGGCACTTGCTTCCTTAATCTGTTCAAAAGTCCCCTCAAGTTCAATGTTCCTGAGATTGGGATCAGACTCATGATCTCGAATTGAAAGCTTGGCTCCTGTCTGGCGACAAATCTGCTTGGAGTTCACCCCACCCTTACCAATGATGGCTCCAGCAAGAGATGCATCAACACTGATTTTGGCAGTGGCTGAAGCACCAAAGCTAGAGGCTGGGACTGGAGGGTGTGGCTCCACTCGAGCACCCATACGGCCTGGCATGGGTGGTCCCATGGCACGTGGATCTTCATGGGATGGAGCAATAGGCTTACCTAGTTCCCACTCATTATGAGCAAAATGGCATTTGTCACCAAATTTGCAGCCTTCAGCAGTATTATATTTGTTGCACAAGCGAGTTTTAACTGCAGGTGTAGAGCCATTTGGGATGGCTGGGGGAGGACCTGACATGTTTCTAGTAGCTGCAGGAACAGCAGGGGCTAGATTCATCATCTGTGCTACAGCATTATAGCCACCAGGAACATAGTGCAGGAAGTGACAGCTCTCACCAAAGGGACATCCAGCAGTGCTGCAATCAAAAGCACATATCAGATCACTCTAAACAATTGATAACAAAATACTGCATCTGAAGCATAATAAAGGCCAAGCATCACTATAACAAGCAAGATTGCCACATCCAAATGAATTCTTGGATACTGAATTAAATGGAGGCCAACAGTTAAAACTCAGCTAGAAGCTCAAAAACAAAAACTACGATTACAATTCCATACTTTTTGTCTGTTTGGATACTGCTTATTACTGAAAACTGAAATCACTGTAACAAAATAATTTTTAAATGTGTGAATAGTGCTGTAAGACCCAGTTTTAAAGAAAAATTTGCTGAAATCCGTCCTTGCGGGCTTCGTGAACAGTGCACAGGATCCACACAAAAAACGCCAAACACAAATCTTTTTCCTTTTCAGTGCAATCTAAACTGAGGCTTTATTAGACATCAGACTAAATTGTTGGAATTAATTGCTCCACATGAAGTTGAATGGAATGGATCTAAGAGGATTCAACTGCCAACACCATAAAGTAGAAACTAAAGGGTTACTTAAACATTTTCCTTCCATGTACAATTGCCCTATTGATTAACTTCTTTACTGTAAGATAGAGCACAGCTAAAACCACAAGCTATTGCCTTCCTAGGCATCTAAGAGAGAGAGAGAGAGAGAGAGAGAGAGAGAGAGAGAGGAGAGAGAGAGAGAGAGAGAGAGAGAGAGAGAGAGAGAGAGAGAGAGAGAGAGAAGGCAATTGGGCAAGAATGAAGTGATATCAATATGTGTGTGTGAACAATAACCAGCCTTAAAGGCCAAATCATAACTTTCTTGGAAGCCAAAAGGGTTTGAAATTCAGTAAACCACAGAACAATCTATTCCCTATTTTCATACAAAATACTTAGTTTCACCATTCTACCTTTTTAATTCTACCCTCTTCCTACATCATAATCCTCTGTCTTATTCAAAGTAATCAATTCCTTATCATTGTGTTTTGTATGTGCTTCTGAGAATCGCCAACAAAAATAAACCAACAAAATAAAAGATATTGGTTCTAATAATTATTCAAATATAGAGACAATAAACCTAAGCAACAATGCCATAAAAAATAAATAAAAAACCCGGCTTATATAATGCAAGAATCAACCTAGAAAACATTATCAGCAATTAATATAAGATAAAAGCTTCTAACGAAACATCAGACAATGACACAATAATGAAATTCACAAAGATAGTTTTGCAGTATAAAGTTGATCTCCCAGCTATTTAAAAACTTTTTTTTAGCAAATTTTTTAATGCTAATTCATTTGACTTAATTTCCTCAGTTTTTATTAATTAAAAATGGCTATTATGCATGCATTTATACGAGGAGAAAATAAGGCAGTCTACCACTCAAAAACAAATTAAAACATATAAAGAAAAGGACATAGAACTCACACTGAAAAGAACAACAAGTATACAAAGGCTACTGACAAGGACTCATTAGGAGAAATTAGCAAACACCCCTTTTTCTTTTTTCCTTTTCTCTTCTCGTTGAAGTAAAGAAAAAAAAAATCTTCATAAAAATTATGTCTTGCTATTTATGCATGGAATGCAATTTATCAGATTTCAACATAATAACATAAACATCTTACCGAGAGAATGGTGGGTTCAATTGCTGTAACAATTCACTAAAAGATGGAGAAATTACCATTACATTATATCTTACTGATTGGTGGGGAAGTGCTTAAGACTTCAATTTAGCTATAAGGTACGGTATAAATCATTAAAACGTGGGGAAAAGATAAATCTCAATGTAACATCCTTAGTGCACCAACTTTTTTTCAGGAAAATGGTTATCTTTGGTACTTCATTAATAAAACCACTATTCTGTTACATAGCATTTTCATTAGACCAAAGCACAGCATGTACCTGTATAAAAGCTATGAATCCCCAGTTCATTAGTGCAGTTTCAAATTATTATCTCACACAATTGTAAATTTTATAATAATTTACAAACATTAGAAAAAGATAAGACAGCTCAAATTTTTATTTAGATGAGAAAAAGATTTGAACCTGAAAAACTTGGTGCATGGCTTCGATTTGCTTCCTACACCAGATAAGGAGTCCATTTCTGTTGCAAAAAATTAGTTACATTTTCTTGGTTAATTCCTCTGGATTCTTAATGTAATTACTCTGACTATCAGAAACTCATTAAAATCTTAATTTCGTAAAATTTCACTCACAAAAAGGGGTTAAAGTTTCTTTTCTACAAAAATAAAAGTTCTATAAGAACACATTGTTTAGGTTACCTCCATGTAATCAATATGTATATATTTTAATGAGTTGGTTCTTCTGTTTCCAAAGTGAAAAAGGGCAATTTTAATTTTTAACTCTACAATGCCTTAATAAAGAGAGAGTGCTAGTGCATTAAAGTTTAGGGAAACCTAAATATTATTATCAACTTTCCACCTCATTCCCAAACCATCCCATAATAAAGAAATACCAGTGAATATAAAAAAGCTATTTCAAAATATTAAGTGAGGAGGGATTTGAACCCCGGAAAACTCTGTTGGAACTTGGAAACACCAGAAAGTGCAAGTTGGCTACAAGAATCTTGGCAATCACATGTTTTTTATATTGCAGCAAAGCATTTAAGGAATTGCCCAAAAATAAAACCAAAGAAGGAATGCCTAAATTTTTGCCAGTTTAATCTTTTGCAAAAGAATACACTTTTTCCTTCTTTTCTTTTTTTTTTTTTCTTTTTTTTTTTCCAAGGAGTAGGACCCAGGTGACAATTTCTCCTGTAATCGATTAAGCAGTTCATAGGAACATCTTCTCACATACATTTTAACAGCTTCTTCAGTTTTCCAACCCTTATTTTCAAGAACCTTTTTAATGAGTCTTAATCAGAGTCTGTTGCAAACACTACTAACATATATTAGAAGACCCTTCAGGCTATTCCGAAAAAAGAGAACCCTTCAGGCCCTAGTGCTAGTACACAATTAAAATCACAAACTTTTAGCATTAATTGCCCCCATATGCAAAAACAGATTGATTACGTACTGTTTTTTTAAAATATTAAAAGCCCCCACAAATAATTTATTAACTAGCGCTGCACATACACGTATCTAAGCTAAGTAACTCAATTTTTACAAAAGAAATAAAATTTATAAAAAAAATTAGAACTTTAACGGAACAAGAAGAAAGCAAGAACAGCCCAGCGCAGTAAAATCAAAGAAAAACTAAGCCCTACAAGAAAGAAGTTCATAACAGTACTAAAACACCACAGTTTTCCACTACTTTCTCAGCAACCAAGCAGAGCAACACAGCATTGGAACATGTCAAAATTGCAAAAGCGAGCGAGAGAGAGAGAAAGTACGAACCTTGCTTGGACTTCTTGAAGCCGCCATTAGCGTTGAAAGCAGCTTCAGGCCTTCCTCTTTTGCGAGTATCCATTGGTGATATTATCTCACAGATCCAGATCCGAGCACAGCCACAGATATAATTTTTTTTCAGAGATACAAAATAGAAACCCTAAAAAGAATAAGGCTAATAAAGAATGAGAAAGAAGTTTTTTTAATAAGAAAAACCCCTAGAAGAGGAAGAAAAAAAAAATGGAAACAGTAAAGACCCTAGAGGAAGAAGAAAAACCCTAGGGGAAACCTAGAGTAGAGTAGAGTAGACGAGGGTTTTTATGGAGGAGAAGAAGCTCAAAGGGAGGGTCACCCGTGGCCGTGAGGTTCCTTAAAGGAAAGAGTGAGAGAGACAGAGAACGAATAAAGGTCGAGATGAGGGATTTTTATATTAATACTATTTTATTTATTAATTGTGAAAATTAATTATTATTAATTTATTTTACATTATTACTCCTACTGGGAGTTGGAGTAATTATAGGCGGTAAATTATTGGGGCTTTATTTATAAAATGTTAGGGTTGCCGAACTGAGACAGTGAGACAGTGAGACTGTGATCAATTGTACTAAGTTTTTTTAAAAAAAATAAATAAGCTTTGGGTTGGATTGAAATCTAAATCCAAAAAAATATATTATTATTATTATTATTATTATTATTATTATAAATCAAGGCTTGTGTTTAGAATATGATTTCAAAGCCACTTGCGCTTAGGTTGTGTCGGGCTCTCCATCTCTTGAGCAGAGCTAAAATCTTGGAGGGTTGATCAAAAAATAAATTAAAAAATCTTGGAGGGTTTTCATTTATATTTTTAATTTTTGAAGGGGATGGTTTTCATTTTTTATTTTGGAAAAGTTTGAATTAATTTTTTAGATTTATCTAGGCATGTGCAGTCAATTCATCAATCATAGTTTCATAAATATATATATATATATATATATATATATATATATATCATAGGAATCGATTTCATACAGCCTCACGTATTGATTTTTTGTAGGTTGCCTGTTGGGGGTAGGTTTTATAATGTTTTTTAATTTGTTTTTTTTAAGAATGTTTTAAAATTTAGGTTGAGCTTGGTTTAACTTTATAAGAGATTAAAACCCAAATAACTCAACCCAACCCTCATAATTGAAAATATTTCATGTGTATGTATTTTAAATTTATTACATTGCTTTATTTTAATATCTTGGATTTTAAATCTTCTAAGATATTAATGAGTAATCGGATTAGAGTTAGATGAATATATTTAGCAAAATAACCTAATCTTTTTTATTGACATTGAAATAATAGGCTCAATTGTGTAAATTATAATCATTTGTTGAATGATGGACAAAAATTGTTGAATATAAATCTTTTTTTTTTTTTTTTTTCATTAGGCCTAACAAAATGGACCCTCTTAAAAACCCCATTTTGACCCTTATTGTCGTTGGAATGCTTAAATTAGTTTATTGGATTGCACACCAATTTAATAATTTTATTTGCGTTCCCTAACTTCTTCTTTTTATTGTATATAAGAATAATAAACTTGGTCGGTTCTAATTAGCTCAATTGGTAAAGTCTCTAATGATTGAATAAGAAATATGGGGTTCAATCCCCATCTATATTAAAAACTGATCGGTGTCTTGATATGATAAATAAAGAGTTATTATTCGATTGAAACTATTTCCAAAAAATAAAATAAAATAAACTTGAATGGTGTTTGATGCATTAAAGATGAAGATCAAATAGTGTTAGTAAAAGAAGAGCATATTAAAGAATTTTTTAAAGGGTCCGGTTAATGTGTGCCCTTAGGGCACACATTAACCTATTCATTTTTAGAAAGTTTTTCTCGGAAATTGAAAAAGCTGTCAAAACTTTTTCAATTCCCGAGAAAAACTTTCCAAAAATGATTTACTAATGTGTGCCCTTAGGGCACACATTAGTAAAATCCTTTTTTAAAAGCTATATTGGTAAACGTATTATGCTTTTTTGGGAAAAAGTTAATAATTTGCATCTTTTATAATTTAAGATTACTACATTTTTCAATCACAAAAAAATACGTATAATACTCATCACAATACAAGCGCATAATACTTATCACACCTCTAAATTTTTTTGTGATTAAAAAATGTAGTAATCTCAAATTATTTAAGATGCAAATTATTAACTTTTTCTCCAAAAAAAATAAATGAGTCACGCGCATGCTCAAAGGCTAGCTAATATATTAATTAAGATTAAAAAAAGTGTTTAAACTTTAAGATAATAAAATATTGATTATGTTGTGATCTAATGGAATGAGATTGGATATATTCACTTACTCTATAAAATTAGATTGCTTCGCTTTCTAGAAATAACATATAGTAGATTTATGAGATATTGAAGAAGAAGAAGAAGAAGGATTGTTGGGAAGAAGCAAGTGGAATCTGAAAAATACTTCAAAACGACATTGAGAGATAATTCAATCAAAATCACCTCAATTTATAACATAAAAATTCCAAACATTCCAAAAGAAAACACCAACATTCAATCTTTACAAAAAAGTACATCACATTCACATCATTCACTAAAGAGAATGAGAGACATAAGGACTTCATGAAATAAGAATGAATGTCAAAGAAAAATATGTATATATATATACCGAAAGTACCCTAAACAAAAGGCGAGAATTTGGATTCCATCTTATTTTTGTTGTTGAGTTTGAGTAGTTTGTCTTAAAAAGCTTTCCTTCTTGTATCCTTGCTCGTTCAACCACATGCAAACACCCATTTGAAATCCTTCTTCTTCTAAGAGAGAGATTTATTGTTGCATATCTTTTAAGTAAATCAAACCCAAAATTAACTCTGTGATAAGCATGTTACTGCTATAAAAATGTTGAGATACCAATGTAACACACGCATATAAGAAGAATTTGAATAATGATCAATATTCACTTAGTGTGAGTAGCAACTCTTACTCCATCTTGACCAATGTGTTCATTCAATTATTGTTATTTTTTGTCTTCCTCTATAAAACAAAAACAAAATTAATAGGTCTGTTACCTATGCCATAGACCTTGAAAACCCCTGAAATGAAATTGATAATAAATTTGTTATATAAACTTTGGTACTAATAATGCCCCTTAAACTATTTGGTGTCGAATCCAAAGTTTGTAAAGTTGTAGCCACCAACATGTCAAGCTTCAAGTAAGATAACATCTTAACCCTTTTCTGCATGCAAGTGGGTGGGTTTCAACTCAATTGATCAGTCCATTATAGTCAAAATTACCAACACGTGCACAAAACCACATAAAATGATAAAATACTTGTGATTTTGCATAGCCTCTCTCTCTCTCTCTCTCTCTCTCTCTCTCTCTCTCTCATCCTTGCTTTTTGTATCAACCATATATAGAAGCAAAAAAATTATGCAAATAGTCATCCTTCAACCATTTTTACATTTGTCATGATACAAATCAATTTTTTTGTACCTTGACAATGAGGGCCTAATAAGCACAAAACAAAAGCAATTGATAATGACTCCATAAATATTGGGAAAGAAGAATTCAAATAAATGAATAATAAAGATATATAACATCCATACCTAGGTTACCAACCAAGCACCTCTGCCATTCCAACAACCGAAAAAAGAAATGGAGGTCCAACCTTTGCTGCTTGAATTGCAAGTTCTCAATGACCAATGTGAAGGGCATCAAACTTTCCCAATGCAACTATTCCCCCGAGATGATAATCTTGGGTTCAATATTAAAAGGCCATACGAAATGAAAGTATGATAGGTTTTTTGTTTAGATATAATAAATAGAAGGTAAATATAGGATAGAAGAAAGCTATAACTAGGGACAATCCTTGGGATGGAACCTCAAGATCCTCTTCTGTTTGGCTTCTGACACAAACGAAAAAAAAAAGAAAAAAGAGAGAAGCAAATCAGATTCTACACCAAAATATGATATGAAGCAATACGTATATTCCCACATTAGAATTAGAATTTAGAACCTTTTTTATTTCAACCACCAAATCATTTCAAGGAACCTTCTTGTGTGCTAATACTTGAAGTTACAGAATCATAATTATTTATTCCTGAACTTCTAATGAGAAAGTAGAGCATAGAAGTAAATAAAATTTGTCAGCAAGTTAATACAGTAAGTTATTAGTAGCATTGTTGAAGGCAGATTTAGAGGATTTTTACTTCTAGTGCCTCTCAATTCACTGTTTAAAAAATAAACAATCAAAAAGCAAAGGAATTTGTATAATTAAGATCGAAAAGCATAAATATTAATAGTTGTCCTTGAATGTGTGAGTACTTTAGTTCACTGGTGATTGAATAGAGAAGAGCTCGAGACATTAAACGCCGATGTGGTTGACAGAAAATGGCCCTATGTGGCTGAAGGTTAACAGCGGTTTCCAATGGCAGACGGCGTCGTGGGCATTGTCGTGAAATGAGAGATAGAGGTAAAATAATTTTTTTTTAAATGACAAAATAAATTTGTAGTACAGATTGAATTTTGAAAACCAACAAAAAAATGGTCCTATTTTGTAGGCAATATTGTACGTGGAACTTAGATAGTAGTATAGATAATTTGCTAAATTTAAGGATATGGATGGGAAGTTATAGTAATAGTTTTTTAATATGAGTGTTTTTTTTTTCCCCCTATAAATTCAAATTAAATAAGAAGATATTTGAAAAAAAAAAAAAAACAAACAAACAAACGTGAGATCATGGAGTAAGGAAAGCAAATTTTATTAAAAAAATTTTTGAGAACGTTTAACCAAGAGAGTGGTCCTATTTATCACAAAAAAGTGGTTCTATTTTGTTGACAATGTTTTAGTGGGAGTTATAGTTTTACCAAATTATCCTTTAGTTTTATTTCTACTTAAACCTAGGGAAATAGGGGTATTTTGGAACAAAAAAAAAAATCCTGTCCAAACAGGGGAAGCTCCTTAAATAGTAGTATAAATGATACAAAATATTGGAGCAACTTGGGTAACTCAATGGATGAAAACCATATATTTGCTTGACGAATTAGAATGATTTTGGCAAAGGATGCAATAAAAATGATGAAAATGGAAAAAAGTTGTGGGACCAGATGGTCCCTATTGAAGATTAGAAGTGCTTAGGTGATGTGGGTGTATGTTGGTTGGTTGACAAACCTTTTCAATAGGACATTTTCAATGAGATCTTAAGTGTTAACAAAATGCCTAATGAGTGGAGGATAATTATTTTAATACCTATTTACAAGAACAAGGGGATTTTCAAAACTATACAAATTATTTGTGGAATCAAACTTATGAGTCACACACTCACACCATCAATCCATGGAAAAGAGTGATCGAACATAGGTTAAGACATGAAACAATAGTATCAGATAATCAATTTGGTTTTATGCTAAGACAATCTATAATGGAAGCTATTTTCTTACTTAGACATCTAATGAAAAAATATAGAAAGGCCAATAGAGATTTTCATATGATTTTTATTGATATTGTGAAAGCATGTAATTAGGTCTTGAAAGAGGCTATATGGTCCGTATTGGAGAAAAATTAAGTTCCTTTAAAGTATATTAAGTTTATTAAAAATATGTCTAACGACGTTGTAGTTAGTATGAGAACAAGTGGAGGAATCACAAAGTGAGTTTCCTATCACTATAGGTTTGCATCAAAGGTCGGCAATAAGCCCATACATTTTTGCACTAATGATGGATAAGTTCACTAAATTGATTCAAGAGGAAGTACATTCACTTGGTGTATACTATTTTGCATATGATTCAGTTTTAGTGGAAAGAACTAAAAGTGTAGTTAATGTCAAGTTAGAAATTTGGCAAGGCACCCTAGAATCTAAAGGTCTTCAATTAAGTATAATTAAATAGAGTACATTGAATGTAAGTTTAGTCAAAGTAGAAATAGAGATGAATGGGTGGTAACTCGGTGGCCAAGAGATACAAAAGAGCAAGAGCTTTCAATTCTTAGATCAATGATTTATAAAGACAGAGATTGAAGAAGATGTGAATCATAAGATAAGACACCAATCGATTTTCACTATAGGTGTCAAATGGGTGGGTTTGGGGTGGGCATAATTGGATTGGGTACATAAAACACATTCACCCATTTATTGCCCATTTAACTAATTACTTTTAACCTAAACCCAACCCAACCCAGTTATTATGGGTAAACCCCAACTCACCCAATTACCCAATAATCAAAATTATCAAAATGCCACTAAAACTTGAAAAATGACCAAACTACTCATAAAATCCTTTAAATTCACCAAAATACCCCCTAAACCAAAAAAAGACCAAAATACTCCCAAAAAAATGACAAAAAATATCCCCGAAGCCTAAAAATTGACCAAAATACCCTTGAAACCTAAAAAATAACTAAAATTTCTCCAAAACTAAAAAATGACCAAAATATTCCTAAAACCTAAAGAAAAAGACCAAAATAACCCTGAAACATAAAAATTGACCAAAATACCTGCTAAATCTAAAAATTGATTGAAATAAAACTGAAACCTAAAAATGACCAAATATCCTCGAACCCTCAAAACATAAAAATGACTAAATATCCTCGAAACCTAAAAATTGACCAAAATACCCCCGAAAACTGATAAAAAATACTCCTGAAACCTAAAACATAACCAAAATACCCCCTAAACATAAAAAAAATGACAATAATACCTCTGAAACATAAAAATGACCGAAATATCCCCAAACCTAAAAAATGACTGAAATACCCCTAAACCAAAAAAAATGACTAAAATACCCTTAAAATGACCAAAATACCCCCCTAAACCTAAAAAATGACCAAAATACCACTAAAACATAAAAATTGACCAAAATACCCCCCAAAACCTAAAAACTGACCAAAATACCCATAAAATCTAAAAAATGATCAAACTACCCCCTAAAATATAAAAATTGACCAAAATACCTACAAACCCTAAAAATTGATCGAAATATTTATGAAACCTAAAAATAACTAAAAACCCACGAAACCTAAAAAGAAAACTAATCAAAATACTCCTGAAACCTAAAAATGACCAAAATACCCCCCTAAACCTAAGAAAATGACTAAAATACCCTCCAAAACCTAAAAAAAACCAAAATACCCCAAAAAGGACCAAAATACCCCCAAAATCTAAAAATTAACCAAAATACCACCGAAACCTAAAAAATGAATGAAATACCCTCGAAACCTAAAAATGAACAAAATACCACTGAAACCATAATATACCAAAATACCCTCTAAACCTAAAAAATGACCAAAAATCCCTGAAACTTAATATATGACCAAAATACCCCTATACCTTTGAAATAACCCAAATAAACCCAAAACCTCTAAAATGACCACAAATAACTTGAAACCTCTAAAATTACCAAAAACACCCTGAAACCTCTAAAACGATCAAAATAACTCTAAACCGGTAACCAACCAAAATACCCCTTAAAATATCTGTTGATGACTCTTTTTTCACCCCACATGACATTACTTTATTGGCAACCCATGCCACATCAAAATATTATTGATTTTTTGGGTAAATCTCTATAAAGCCCAAAATAAGCTTATATCTCACGGACTGGGCTCACATGGTCCACAAGATCCTTACTTCAAGAGGCGAATTTATGGTCCACATTTCCTTTTTATCAATTGGGATCATAACTCATGATATCATCAACATCAACATATGGATCGGGCTTAAGTAATGGATCAAAACTCACGGCCCATATTACCTCTCTTACACTCATGGCAAACGGCTTCTTCAACAAGAGCTCAAATTTACACAAAATGAAAGCAAAACCTAAGGTATGTCATCTCATCTTTGACTTATGATCCAAACTCATGAGTCTCTTTGGGGAAACTTTGGGAGTCGTGGTTTGGAGGGCCAAGAGATATGTTCTAATAAAGCTCTAGCGGTTTAAAGTTGATAAAAGAGACATGTTGCTTGTTGTGTTTTCTCCAACTCCCTGAACTCTGACGAGTCTATGTGTAGTGAGTAATATATGGTAAGCATCTCTTATCACATAGCACTTTAGATGATAAAATTCCCCATTGCTCTTTTCCTAAAACTTAATATTCATCATGTGACAGATATTCAATATCCTCAGCCATTTAACTGCTAGGAAAATAACAGTTTATTCAATCCCCAGTTATTGCTATACAAATTTAGAAACTTCATTATATTATTCTACATAATCTACATTACTACTTTAAGCTAAAATCCAACTCAAACACATGGTCTAATCTAATTGGCTATCTTTAATCTCTAACTATATACAAAATATTCACGATATCTTTAATACCCAGCTGTTGTCTGCCACAATCATATCATATATTTCTCTGCCAGCTGCCAGAGCAAAACATTAGATACTCTTCTTACTCACCAAGATTATGTCACAACACAATGAGACCTTAACTAAATCTCTAAAGCTTCATTAACTTTCAACCAATCCTTCTATCACTTACTAAAAATGTGTTGTAATGGAACCTTGCACCAAAAACACAAACACCCGAAAAAGGAAGCATTTCCAGCAGAACCCCAGCAATGTATTCAGCACTATCAGCTATTTAATGCTGAAATTCTAGTTACCAGCTACTATACTCAAAATAGCAAGATACTCTTAAAAGAGATCTTACCATTTCCTGAAAAATCTATGAAATAACTGCTGAATGTCCTCTCTAGCAGTCTGAAATCACCCAACTGACCTCATTTGCTTCTACTTAAAGCAACAGCTGTCTTATGACAACTGTGACAGCTGTCTCATGATAGCTGTCACAGCTTTTCCTGATAGTTAGGACGACTTTTTCAGAACAAATGTAACAACTGACCCAACAGCTTGAGAATTACTGATTTTTCCACATTTGGATAAAACCAAAACCAAATAAAGTAACTATCTTTTTCTTGCCAAAATACCTTCCTGTTTTGCTGCGCTTTCCCCAGCAGCTCTTACCCAAAACAACAAGAACACCTTAAAACTAAACCTACAATTTTTGCTCAAAATCTTAAGATGGATTCTTTGAAAATTCATTGCTCGTTGGGATAGAATTTGGCTGAGATTATTTACTAAAATACCCCCCTTAAACTCAGCTAAATATGACCCCCCTATCAACACCTCAAGGGGGAACCAAAGGGAGAAGAATAACTCTTTCACAAACCTCTCTATTCTCTCTCCCTAAGCTGTTAAAGAAGTTCTAAGTTTTTAGTTTCAAAATCAGGAACTAAACTCTTTAGCCCTTAACTCATGAATACCCTTCATACACGCTTCAGCAGAAATACCCAGCAGCCCTGCTAAACATTTTCTCTCTCATTGCCCATACTACCAAATAACTCACTACTTACTACAATACTCTCTCCAAGCTACCTATACTCTCTCTAAGAGCATACCCCTAGCTCTTAAATACTTCTTACTCCCCACTTATGAGTTCTATATAAGCTTTTATCCATCCCAGCAGTAAATCCCAGCAACATTGCTAAACACACTATAGCCCTATTACTCTCTTATACTCATTCTCTCACTCTCCATATTTAGAAAATACGTCTATCTTACTACTCCTATCTCCAAATGCCTAAACATATCTCCATACTCTTCTCTTACAAAATCTTTCCTCTTGGAAAGCAATCTCTACAACTTCTCCAACGGTTATAATCTTATATTTATACTATACATATTACAAATGCTACATCCCACAAAATACTAATATCTCTAAACATGTATTTCCCCACTTCTCTTGCACAATCTCATACACATTTACTACACCATTACATGTAACACACTACACTCTTCTAAACTTCACTCTCATACTCTCTCACTCTGAAGTTCTATTATTTTACTGCTCATAAACACATATCAAAGCCCTTCTCTATCTCTCTTATAAAAGCCCTTCTCATGGTAGGCATAAACTTTTATTACTAAAACCCTTCTCCTAGAAGGCACTAAGATCTCATATCAAAGCCCTTCTCATGGAAGGCACAAATCCATCTTACATAAAATCCTTCTCTTAGAAGGCACAAATACTCCATACAAAAGTCATTCTCATGGAAGGTAACACTATTCATAACTTCATAATAACTAAAAAAGTATTGTCTAGGGAAAAACTCATTTTAAGTGCATGATAAGAGGGGCAAACTTAACCAGCCCCTACACACAGCTGGACATACTTTCTCTCCTTCCAGTTGCACCTATTTTTCCCCCCTCAATCGTGAAGTTATCATGGCAAACTACCTCTCTACCACTGGGGTCACTTTGCTAGGATATTATCAACTCACAGAAGCTGTACAGCTGGGGTTATAAACCATACAAAGATAAGTGACTTTGCTTCCTTATCTTTAAATTTACATTATTGAGTACATGATTACTTCGCATTTAAATACATATTACTTTATTCCAACAACTATTACAACTATTAACTAAGGCTTAAACTAATTTAAATGCATGATAAGAGGAGTAAGCTTAACTAGCGTTTACCGCTAGCATTCTTCTGGAATCCTATCAATTAACTGATACTACATAGCTAGAGTTGTAAACCATACAAAGATAAGTAACTTTGTTTCTATATCTTTAAATTTACATCATTGAGTACATGATTACTTTACCTCTAAATAAATACTACTTTATTTCAACTATTATTACAACTAATAATTAAAGCTATCATATCAAACGCATATTGTATATTTATTCGACCATTATCATGATTCCTAGACTTTGACCTTAATAGTTTGATAGGCTTAAAAATATGCTGGTAGCCATTGGATCACGTAGCCCAATGTAGAATTCCGGATGCAACTCCCCAAATAGAACCCCAACCTAGTAAGTTTATCCCTCCAACAGACCACATGTGGTCGAGCAACCGTAAACGGCCCCAAAACATTTGGCGACTCCGTTGTGGAGTTGCTTGTATCGTTGTATCTTGCCCCCAAAATCTAGAATCACATGTCATAAAGGAGAACTTGACTTCCAATACTCAAAATCTCTTGATCTAATAACTCACGGTGTTGAGTTACAACAATATTATCTCATAATGCTATTCCACTTGCCTTTCTATCATTCAAGCAGCTCCATGGCTACAACATTCTTATTATGAGCTTATTGAGGCCATAAAAGAAGCTCTTCTATCATCCTAGTCACAGAGGGCCTCAGCAACAGAAAACCGTCTTACCGCTAAGGATATTCACTATTATCCATTATACCAACCACAAAGGGCCTTAGTAGCAGAAAACTCTCTTACCGCTAGGGATATTCATTATTATCCATCATACTAGCCACAGAGGGCCTCAGTAGCAGAAAATCCTCTTATCGTTGGGGATTTCACTATTATACATCATTCTAGCCATAGAGGGCCTCAGTAGTAGAAAACCCTCTTATCGATGGGGATATTCACTATTATACATCATCCGAGCCACAGAGGGCCTCAACAGCAAAAAACCCTCTTACTGCTGTTATCCATCATCCGAGCCACAGAAGACCTTAGTAGCAGAAAACCCTCTTACCGCTAGGGATATTCGTTATTATCCATCATACTAGCCACAGAGGGCCTCAGCAGCAAAAAACCCTCTTATCGTTGGGGATTTCACTATTATACATCATTCCAGCCACAGAGGACCTCAGCAGCAGAAAACCCTCTTATCGATGGGGATATTTACTATTATACATCATCCCAGCCAAAGAGGGCCTCAATAGCAAAAAACCCTCTTATCGCTGTTATCCATCATCCGAGCCACAGAAGGCCTCAGTAGTAGAAAACCCTCTTACTGCTGGGGATATTCACTATTATACATCATTCCAGCCATAGAAGGCAGCAGAAAACCTTCTTACCACTGGGGATATTCACTATTATACATCATTCCAGCCACAGAGAGTCTCAATAGTAGAAAACCCTCTTACCGCTAGGGATATTCACTATTATCCATCATCCCAACCACAGAAGGCCTTAGCAGCAGAAAACCCTCTTATCGCTAGGGATATTCACTATTATACATCATTCCAGCCACAGAAGGCCTTAGGAGCAAAAAAACCCTCTTACCGCTGAGGATATTCCTTGTTATTAATCATCCCAGCCACAGAGGGTCTCAGCAACAGAAAACCCTTTTACTGCTAGGGATATTCACTATTATCCATCATCCTAGCCACAGAGGGTCTTAGCAAGAGAAACCTCTCTTCCCACTAGAAATATCCATTATTATCAATCATTCGAGCGACAGATGGACTCAGCAGTAGAAACTCCTCTTACCACTAGGCATATTCATCTCTTCGGCAAAAGAGAGCCTCATATAGGTAGGCAGATCTATTATTATTCAGTAGTCCAATAAGAAAGGGTCTAATTGACAGCAACCCTTTTTACCGCTGGACATGTTCATCTCTCCAGCAACAAAGGGCATCAGCAACAGATTATTCTTCTTTAGCTGCACTATTACCTAGCAGTTCAACATCAGAGGGCTTTATCAGGAAACTCTCGTGCAGCTGGGCAGATCTATTATTATTCAACAGTCCAATAAAAAAGGGTCTAATCGACAACAACCCTTTTTACTACTGGACATGTTCATCTCTCTAGCAGCAAAGGGCCTCAGCAACATATTACCCTTGTTTAGCTGCACTATTACCCAACAGTTCAACATTAAAGGGCTTTATTAGCAAACTCTCGTATAGCAGTGCAAATATATTATTATCCAGTGGGTCTAATCGATATCAACCTTTTTTACCACTAGACATGTTCATCTCTCCAGCAACAAAGGGCCCCAACAACAGATTACCCTTCTTTGGCTACACTATTACCCAGTAGTTCAACATCAGAGGTCTTTATCAGCAAACTCTCGTATAGCTGGGCAGATCTATTATTATCCAGTAGTCCAATAAAAAGGGTTTAATCGATAGCAACCCTTTTTACCGCTGGACATGTTCATCTCTCCAGCAACAAAGGGCCTCAACAACAGATTATCCTTCTTTGGCTGCACTATTACCCAGTAGTTCAACATCAGAGGGCTTTATCAACAAACTCTTGTACAGTTGGACAGATTTATTATTATCCAACAGTGAAATAAGAAAGGGTCTAATCAATAGCAACGCTTTTTATTGCTGGACATGTTCATCTCTCCAGCAACAAAGGGCCTCAACAATAAATTACCCTTCTTTGGCTGCACTATACCCAGCAGTTCATCATCAGAGGGCTTTATTAGTAAACCCTTATACAGTTAGGCAAATCTATTATTATCTGTCGGGGGCGAAAAAGTTTTCTTTCTGACAAATGAGATTTATATTAGGTCGGGGGCTTAAACCGAAACTCGACGATGGGCTTGATACACGGCCCAAAGGCTATCGGTGAAGATCCAAATAATCCACCATATTTTTATGCCCTAGGCCTAGATTGAGACTTACAAGAAC
Organism: Castanopsis chinensis; assembly: GCA_032878915.1. Lineage (NCBI taxonomy): Eukaryota > Viridiplantae > Streptophyta > Magnoliopsida > Fagales > Fagaceae > Castanopsis > Castanopsis chinensis. Next base: position 27,352,085 of record JAVQMG010000120.1, read on the forward strand.
GACCCTTAAGCGATCCCTACAGCAAACACGTCAGCACGATTAAAAAGCCTACTGTAAGAAATAGCCCAGCAGTAAAGTGTTTCTGCAGAAAATAATCTAGCGGTAAAGTGCTTCTGCAGAAAATAACCCAGCCGTAAAATATTTCCAAAGAAAAAAAAGGGTAACCCAGCTGTAAAATACTGCTGCAGAAGAGGGTAACCCAGCTGTAGAGTACTTCTATGAAAAGAGTAACCCAGCTGTAAAGTACTTCTGCAGAAAAGAGTAACCTAGCCGTGAAAACATTTCTGCTAGAAATAACCCAGCCATAAAAATAGTTCTACAGAAAAATAACTCAGCAGTAAAGTTTTTCAAAGATTGAGGGAAACATCCATATTTTAGGACTCATCATCTGTTAGTTCTGAGGAAGAATCTTCTAATGCGTCAATATGAGGAAAAAATTCTATTATAACAATTACATTATAACCATCAATAGTAAAAAAGTAAGTAAATGTCATGGGTTCCATGGTAACAAACAATGGAGAAGACTTAGTGTGAGATGAAGGGGGAGAGAGAAATCCCAGCTAGAGTAGCTAGATCATCATGGTGCCAAGGCATGTTCTTGGGTGTAGTATATGTAATGAGTAAAGGGAGGCACTAGTGGGAGTGTATAGAGGGTTGCTGGAACTTTCTGCTGGGGAGGAGTTGTGTGCCTTTTAACTTGAGGTATGAGAGGTGTTTTTAAGCTAGGAGTGGGGGAATTCAGTTTCCATGTTTTAGAATGAAAGTTTTGTGGCTTAGAACTTTGCTGGGATTTTGAGAAGCTGATACAGAAAGGTTTTTTGAGAGTTTTCCTTTGTGAATCTATTTCTTGGTGTCTTTCTTGTCCCCCTCTTGAGGCATTAATGGAGGGTTCTATTTATAGTTGAGATTTAGGGGCAATTGGCAAATAACTTTTGCTAAATCTTCCCCAATCTTCAGAAAATCCTTACGGATTCGTTCTTAGAATATTAGCTAAGAATGGTAACCTTAACCTCTTGGAAGACTCTTGCTATTTTGGGGTAATATCAGCTGGGATTCTAACCTAACATTAATGCTGATTGGTTTTGGCTGATGGGGGTTTGAGCATGCATTAAGCTAATGACCTTGGATGTGCTTCTTACTAGGTTCAGAGCTCCCAAAGGCAAGTTAAATCACCCCAAGCCAGATGTCAACCTTGGAGCCTTTGCTGGGAGCTCTACTGGGATCCCCTTGGTGCCCTCCAAGCCACATTTCCCTAAGTTTCCCTATGAGGGATTTATGTGCTTAGTCCATGAACCAAAAAATACATATTTTTCAGCACGAAAATGAGTTGATTTCAGCTTGCTTCAAGAGCTTTAATGGCTGCCTCTGATGTTTGACTGAATGGTTTGGAGAAGAAAGAGGAGATGGCTAGCTAAAGTGCTTTCAGCTTCTGGCCAAGTCTTTTTAGCTTATGTCAAGTCTGTTTCAGCTTAATGTCACATAATAAATGATGATATTTCAACTTGTAGAGGAGAGGTTTGACCCTTAATGGACATGTGTACTATCCTGACTTGATTGGACAAGCTGGAACCTGATGGGAGTGGACTCCAGTTGCTGAATTTGTGCTGAGTTTTGGCTGGTTGGCTCATGTGAGCTCCAGCTGTTGGGACTTAAGTGTGGCCTGGGCTAGCCCCAGCTGGGCTTTATATTTGGGCTGCCTTGGGCCTGATTTTTCCCACAAAATGAGGAATTTTGCCATGGAGGATATTCATGGGCTTTTATAAACTTTGCAAGAGAAGCATTCCTTGAAGGATGAATACTAATATTTCTCATGAGTAAGAGATTTGGTATATGTGAAATAATTGTTAAGATGACATTTAAATTTTGTAAATATGTCTCAAAATAATATTTGGCCTTTTGCCAAGATAATATTGGGCTTCATGAAATAGTTGCCAAATAACATTTGGGCTTTAGGAAATAGTTGAAATAGTTGCCAAATAATATTTGGACTTTAGGGAATATTTGAAATAGTTGCCAAATAATATTTGGCCTTTAGGAAATAGTTGAAATAGTTGCCAAATAACATTTGGGCTTTAGAAAATGTTTGAAATAGTTGCCAAATAATATTTGGGCTTTAGGAAATAGTTGAAATAGTTGCCAAATAACATTTGGGCTTTAGAAAATAGTTTGCCAAATTAGTATTTGGGCATTGTAAAATAGTGCCAAAATGATATTGGGCTTTAGAAAATAGTTGCCAAATTAGTATTTGGGCTTTGTAAAATAGTTTGCCAAATTAGTATTTGGGCTTTGTAAAATAGTTCCAATTTAATATTGGGCTTTATGAAAATAGTGCCAAATTAGTATTTGGGTTTCAGAAAATAGTTACCAAATTAGTATTTGCGCTTCGAAAAATAGTTTGCCAAATTAGTATTTGGGCTATGTAAAATAGTGCCGAAATGATATTGGGCTTTTAGAAAATAGTTGCCAAATTAATATTTGGACTTTGTAAAATAGTTTGCCAAATTAGTATTTGGGCTTTGTAAAATAGTGCCAATTTAATATTGAGCTTTATGAAATAGTTGCCAAATAACATTTGGGTTTTAGGAAATGTTTGAAATAGTTGCCAAATAATATTTGGGTTTTAAGAAATAGTTGAAATAGTTGCCAAATAACATTTGGGCTTTAGAAAATAGTTGTCAAATTAGTATTTGGACTTCGTAAAATAGTTTTCCAACTTAGTATTTGGACTTTGTAAAATAGTTGCCAAATTAGTATTTGGACTTTAGAAAATAATTGCCAAATTAGTATTCAGGCTTTGTAAAATAGTTTAAGATTTTGATGTAAAAAAATAGTGTCGTGTAGCAACGGACTTTGTAAGGTGCCGTGTAGCAACGGGCTTAAAGGTGCCGTGTAGCAACAGGTTTCGTAAGGTGCCATGTAGCAATAAGCTTAGAGGTGCCGTGTAGCAACGGGTTTTGTAAGGTGCCGTTTAGCAACGGGCTTTGTAAGGTGTCGTGTAGCAACGGGCTCAGAGGTGCCGTGTAGCAACGGGCTTTTTAAGGTGCCATGTAGCAACTGGCTTTGTAAGGTGTCGTGTAGCAACGAGCTTAGAATGATGCTGTGTAGTAACAGGCTTAGAAAGGTGCCGTGTAGCAATGGGTTTAGAATGGTGCCATGTAGCAACGGGCTTAGAAAAGGGTTTTGTTGGGCTTTTTGGGTCTTGCCCACGAGTTAAATGATTTTGGGCTGTTTGTGGAGGAAGTATAATCTTGTGGCCCAACGTTGGTAGCAAGATGATGGGCATTTTTTGTGAAAACCCAAGTTGGGTAATATGTGGAATATAGTGAGTAACATTTGTGAGAGGGCCCAAAGTAAATTGCGGGGCTTATGTATGTAGGAAATATTTGTGGGAGATATCTATGTGGGCTTCAAAATAATTATTGGGTTTATATGGGTACTTTGTGAGTGGGCTAAAGAAATTAGAGCCCAAAAATTTGTACCTCAACATTATCCAGCAGTCCAATAAGAAATGGTCTAATCGACAGCAACCCTTTTTATCGCTGGACATATTTATCTCTCTAGCAGCAAATGGCCTTAGCAGCAGATTACCCTTTTTTGGCTGCACTATTGCCCAATAGTTCAACATCAGAGGGCTTTATCAGCAAGCCTTTATACAGCTGGGCAGATCTATTATTATCCAGCAATCCAATAAGAAAGGGTCTAATCGACAGCAACCTTTTTTACCGCTGGACATGTTAATCTCTCCAGCAGCAAAGGGCCTCGGCAACAAATTACCCTTCTTTGGCTGCACATTACCCAATAATTCAATATCAAAGGGCTTTGTCAGCAAACCCTCGTACAACTGAGTAGATTTATTATTATCTAGCAGTTCAACAACCAATAGCCTGATCAGCAGCAAACCCTCATGCTGCTAGACATATTCATTGTTATCCATCACTTCCACAACAGCAGTCCTCATCAACAGAACCCTTATTTTGTTGGATAATCTATTTTCTTCCCCAATAGTTCAATCAAAAAAGCTCCAACAGAAAACACTTCTTCAGCCGGATGAATTATTACATCTCAAATCCCTATTTTCCCACTCACCAAATACAAAATACTCAAATAACCCCTACAAATACTTTCCACATATTACCCAAATACACACCATGCCACTACCATATTGAGCCACAAAATTATACCATCTCTATAAAAAGCCCAAACTCATTTACCTTGTGGGCTAAACCCAAAAGCCCAACAAAACCCTCTACAAAGCCCATTGCTACACGGTATTCTTGCAAAACCCGTTGCAACATGACACATTTATAAAGTCCGTTACTACACGGCACCTTTACAAAACCCATTGCTACATGGCACCTCTAAAGCCCGTTGCTACACGGCACTCTTACAAAGCCCGTTGCTACATAGCACCTCTAAAGGCCGTTGCTACATGACACCTTTACAAAGCCCGTTGCTACACGACACTCTTATAAAGCTCGTTGCTACACGGCACCTCTAAAGCCCGTTACTACACGACATTCTTACAAAACCCGTTACTATACGAAAATATTTTTTACAAAATCTCAAACTATTTTACAAAATCCAAATACTAATTTGGCACCTATTTTATAAAGCCCAAAAACTATTTTGGTACCTATTTTACAAAACTCAAAAATTATTTTGGCACTTACTTTACAAAACCCAAAAACCATTTTTGCATTTATTTTATAAAGCCCAAAAACTATTTTGGCATCTATTTTACAAAGCCCAAATACTAATTTGACACTTATTTTATAAAGCTCAAAAACTATTTTGACATCTATTTTACAAAACCCAAAAACTATTTTGGCACTTACTTTACAAAAGCCCAAGTACTACCCTTGGCAATATTTTTTCAAAAGTCCAAATACTATTTTGGCACCCATTTTACAAAGCCCAAAAACTATTTTGGCACCTATTTCACAAAACCCAAACACTATTGGCACCCATTTTATAAAGTCTAAAAACTATTTTGGCACCTATTTTACAAAGCTCAAGTACTAGTTTGGCACCCATTTTACAAAGCTCAAAAACTATTTTGGCACCCATTTTACAAAACCCAAAAACTATTTTGGCACCTAATTTACAAAGCCCAAAAACTATTTTGGCACCTATTTACAAAGCCCAAATACTATTTTGGTACCCATTTTACAAAGTTCAAAAACTATTTTGGCACCTATCTTACAAAACCCAAGAACTATTTTGGCAACTATCCATAAAGCCCAAATATTATTTTGACAACTATTTACAAAAGTTCAAATACTATTTTCGCAATTATTTTTAAAAACCCAATACTATCATTGGCAATATTTTATCAAAAGCCCAAATACTAATTTGGCAAAATTTTACAAATACTCAAAAGCCCAAGTACTATCCTTGGCAATATTTTATCAAAAGTCCAAATACTAGTTTAGAAAAATTTTACAAATTCTCAAAATCCCGAGTACTATCCTCGGCAATATTTTTCAAAAGCCCAAATACTAGTTTGACAAAATCTTACAAATCCGACAAAGCCCAAATGCTAATTTGGCACCTATTTTACAAAGCACAAATACTAATTTGACATCTATTTCATAAAGCTCAATACTATTTTGGCACATATTTACAAAGCCCAAATACTATTTTTAGCAAAAACAATTGCATTAAACTCACAACCCAAAACTACTACTTTTTTGACAAAATAATTATTTCATAAAAGCCCAAATTTTATTTAGCAAATAATATTATATTATGCTTAAAAGCCCAAAGTTAATACTTTGGCAACAACATATTTCAAAAGCCCATGATTCAAGTCCATGGCAAAACTATCTTATCAATGGAATTTAATCCCATACTAAAAGCCCATGGTTCAAGGCCATGGCAATTACTTACCAAAGCCCATGTTAAATCTCATGGCAATTATCTCTTTTTCATTAAAATCACTCAGCAATTATCTCTATTTTACTAACATACAGGTTATCATTTGAGGCCTACATTCAAGAAGTGGAGAACTTTGCAAGAGAACTTTCTTAATCCATCTCGAATCATGCCAACATTTTTCTACATTACTATTCAACCTATCTCCATTGCTACATAGGGAACTTTTGCTGAAAAATGTTCTCATGAAGAATTAAGGATCGCTCTTGCTGCCCTCCACAAACAAAAATCAAATCCAAGGCTTACTTGAATGCATCCAGCAATTCCATGACACTATTCCAAACTACCTACGGCTGTATCTTCACATTACACAATCTACCCAGCTGCTGCAAAGGTCTGAAAAGTTACTGCATCAGTAAAAGCCTTGCATCGCTTGGAAGCAAGATGAATACTCCACATTCCTTGTTACTTTTGATCATAACCCAGGGAATGGTGAAAAATGCAAGAAGCCAATAGCCAACAACTTAACAAGAATCCACCTACCACTAGAAAAGATGTAGTAGTCTCCAAACTATCTAAGTCCAACAAAGGATCATCATCAACATTTCCAAGTGGCACCTTTGGTTCTTACTTAAGGGCAACAATAGGGTTAGCTGAACTTACTTCCTAAACATGAGGGGAAAGCTGTCACCATACTGTTCTATTGCTGGATCTAGACTGATGATGCGTAAAATCTCCAGTAAGCTACACGGTCCGCACGTGCTCCTGATGACGTACCTGCACAACACCAAAGATGAAGACCTAGGAAAGGGCACCGGTGTGGTACCGGCCAAACACCCTCCGACGGTCAAGTTAGAGAAATCTCTTATTTACAACTCTAAAGTGCTAGAGCTGAGGCGAATTGTATGTACCTTGCTTTGAGAGGGTCTCGGTCTATTTATAGTAGCGTTGAGCCGAAATTAACGCCTTGGTCAAGAAGTTCTTTTCCTTCTAGGAGAGTAACTCTTGGACAATACGTATTCTCCCAGAATCCTTGCCCTTATAGGAGTCTTCTTGACTTAGACGTGTTGCACAAGAATTCTTGTTGTATGCGTGTTGGCCAAGTAGGGTTATGGAGGGGACTTACTCTAATTTCCTCGGCTTACTCCGTCAGCTTAAACCCGTCATTGACTTAGGTCGTCGGTTTGGGGGTTTCGACCGTCACCTAACTGATCAATGACGGTCATCAGCATGTGAGGTCGTCAGTATACAAGGTCGTCAGTATGCAAGGTCTTCAGCATACAAGGTCGTCAATCTTTGCTTGCCATGGTCAGAATCTAGTCAGCAAACAGGATTTATTACTTTTAGAGTCACCTTACAAATTACCCTTATCATAGACCATCGCTATCAATTTGGTATTTCCTTTCTTACCGCTGGGACTCATGCCAGCCATACTTTCCTAGAAGTTGCCAATGCTATTTCCTTCATAGAAAATGTCATAAAGAACAAATATTTTCAATCATTATCATCTACTCAACAGTGATTACATTCAGCAAATCACAAAGTCATCCGGATAGATGAACCACTTATTCAAATCAAGAAAAGATTACTCCAGAAGTAAACTGACACACACCTAGCAACTTGCCTAGGCAAACAGAATAAACCCCAGCTACTCATGTTCAGAGCTCCAACAGATCCATCAACTTATATAGCTGCCCCTAGCAGACAGACTTACTAATATAGCATGCTCAATCAAGCAATTATCATACAAGATCATTACCACAAGTATCTACACTATTTCAAACAGCAAAGTGCCAATTTCACTACTGAATTTGTCAAGGTACTCATCACTTGCTAATATATGCTTATCCAAGGCCTCTCTACACTCTGGGGCTTGGTCTTATCAATCCAAAGGTTTTGTCTTTGGGGGCTGCAATTGGATATTTATCACAACAAAGTACAACAATATCAATGGAGGCATTTCCACTATACATGTCTATTGGTCCAGCAGTGGCCGACTTTTTTAAAGAACACATTACTCATTAATTTGGCACTCTCACAAAATTACAAGCAACAAATGAAGCTCTATCCCTTGAATTACTATTATGTCAAGCCATGGAAGTCCCACGCAACCTCTTCAAAGCCGTGGTAGTCCCACGCACTACACTATTAGAATCATAGTGGTCTTATGCATCACAGCGGTCTTATGCATCACACCGCTAGGATCTTTGCAAACGTCATCGTACACTTAGGGGCTTGGTCTTACACTATCTATTTGAGAGGAGTACATATAGATCTACATGAAGTACTGTCACTCAACCAATTAAATCAAAGCTACTGCTCCAGCTATGAAACTTTCTGCTATATTGAATCTCTACATGTCCAGCAACACCTATTTTATTACTCCAGCAGTGCTATCAGATCGTACAACATGATCATCACTTATGACTCTATCAGTGCAATCATAATCATGCAGCCAATCTTACAAGGGGTCATTTAATCTCTATACTTCCTAAAGCAACTCTTCCAATAAGAACAAAATCTTAATGGAAAGCCAATATTATCTTGGCTATCTCTATCAAATTTCTTCAAGAATTGACTACAATCAGCAATATCAGCGAAATATTCATCTGTTGTGATATCAAATACATTCTAGACTACCCCAACCGTAAGCTCAGTATTTAGACTTTCAGCTGCAACATTACGTTGCTGCCTTCAACCTAGCAGCACTACATCCAGTTGCAATCCTGACTAGCTGCAACATTGCTTTCCAGCCCTCAACCTAGCAGCACCACATCCAACTGTAATCCTGGCTAGCTGCAACAATGCTTTATTGCCCTCAACCCAGTAGCACCACTTCTAGCTGCAATCCTGACTAGCTGTAACATTGCTTTACTGCCCTCACTCTAGCAGCACCAAGCCTGGCTGCAATCTTGACCAACTTTAACATTACCTTGCTGCCCTCACTCCAACAGCACCAAACCCAGCTGCAATCCTGACCAGTTGCAACATTACGTTGCTGTCTTCAACCCAGCAACATCATCTCTAGCAATCAACAATCTCAAACTGGCTTATCTAAAAAAATTCTTCATGCAAAACCTCTACTCATGCATGCCCTTGTAATACAAGCCCATGCACTCGGAGAGCTAAATGTTGAGGACTCTTTTTTCGCCCCACGTGGCACTACTTCATTGGCAACCCATGCCACATCAAAATATTATTGATTTTTTGGGTAAATCTCTATAAAGCCCAAAATAAGCTTATATCTCATGGACTGGGCTCATATGGCCCACAAGATCCTTACTTCAAGAGGCAAATTCATGGTCCACATTTCCTTTTCATCAATTGGGATCATAACTCATAATATCATCAACATCAACATATGGATCGGGCTTAAGCAATGGATCAAAACTCACAGCCCATATTACCTCTCTTACACTCATGGCAAGCGGCTTGTTCAACAAGAGCTCATATTTACACAAAATGAAAGCAAAAACCTAAGGTACATCATCTCATCTTCGACTTATGATCCAAGCTCATGAGTCTCTTTGGGGAAGCTTTGGGAGTCGTGGTTTGGAGGGCCAAGAGGTATATTTAGTAAAGTTCCAGAGGTTTAAAGTTGATAAAAGAGACATGTTGCTTGGTGTGTCTTCTCCAACTCCTTGAACTTTGACGAGTCTGTGCGTAGCGGGTAACATATGGTAAGCATCTCTTATCACATAGCACTTTAAATGATAAAATTTCCCATTGGTCTTTTTCTAAAACTTAATATTCATCATGTGATAAATATTCAATATCCCCAGCCATCTAACTGTTAGGAAAATAATAGTTCATTCATTCCCCAGTTGTTGCTATACAAATTTAGAAACTTCATTATATTATTCTACATAATCTACACTACTACTTTCAACTAAAATCCAACTCAAACACATAGCCTAATCTAATTGGCTATCTTTAATCTCTAACTATATACAAAATATTCATGATATCTTTGATACCCAGCTGCTGTCTGCCACAATCAGACCATATATTTTTCTGCTAGCTGCTAGAGCAAAACATTAGATACTCTTCTTGCTCACCAAGATTATGTCACAACACAATGAGACCTCAACTAAATTTCTAAAGCTTCATTAACTTTCAACCAATCCTTCTATAACTTACTAAAAATGTGTTGTAATGGAATCTTGCACCAAAAACACAAACACCCAAAAAAGGAAGCATTTCCAGCAGAACCCCAACAATGTATTCAGCACTTGACACTTAGCTGGAAGTGATATCATCAATCATTTAATGCTGAAATCCCAGTTGCCAACTACTATACACAAAATAGCAAGATAGTCTGGAAAGTGATCTTACCAGTTTTAGCCAAATCCATGAAATAACTGCTGAATGTCCTCTCCAACAGTCTGAAATCACCCAACTGACCTCATTTGCAGCTGTGACAGCTGTCTTATGACAGCTGTGACAGACAACTGTCTTTTGACAGCGGTGATAGACAACTGTCTCATGATAGTTGTCATAACTTTTCTTGATAGCTAGGACAGCTTTTTCATAACAGATGTAATAGCTAACCCAGTAGCCTGAGAATTACTAATTTTTTTCACATTTAGCTAAAACCAAAACCAAATAAAGTAACTATCTTTTTCTTGCCAAAATACCTTCCTTTTTTGCTACTCTTTCCCCAGTAGTTCTTACCCAAAACAGCTAGAACACCTTAAAGCTAAACCTACTATTTTTGCCCAAAATCTTAAGTTGGATTCTCTGAAAATTCATTACTAGTTGGGACAAATTTTGGCTGAGATTATTTGCTAAAATACCCCCTTAAACTCAGCTAAATAGGACCCCCCCATCAACACCTCAAAGGGGAACCAAAGGGAGAAGAACAACTCTTTCACAAACCTCTCTATTCTCTCTCCCTAAGCTCTTAATGAAGTTCTAAGTTTTTAGTTTCAAAATCAAGAACTAAACTCTTTAGCCTTTAGCTCATAAATGCCCTTCATAAGCCTTCATACACCCTCCAGCAGAAAATCCCAACAGATATACCCAGCAGCCCTACTAAACACTTTCTCTCTCACTGCCCATACTACCAAATAACTCACTACTTACTACATATACTCTCTCTAAGCTACCTATACTCTCTCTAAGAGCACACCCCTAGCTCTCAAATACTCCCTTACTCCCCACTTATGAGCTTTTTATAAGCTTCTATCCATCCCAACAGCAAATCCCAGCAACATTGCTAAACACACTACAACCCTATTACTCTCTTATACTCATTCTTTCACTCTCCATATTTAGAAAATACGTCTATCTTATTGCTCCTATTTCCAAATGCCTAAACACATCTTCATACTCTTCTCTTACAAAATATTTCCTCTTGGAAAGCAATCTCTACAACTTCTCTAATGGTTATAATCTTATATTTTTACTATCTTTAACCACTATATATCTCATACGTCCATATACCATACATATTACAAATGCTACATCCCACAAAATACTCATATCTCTAAACATCTCTTTCCCCACTTCTCTTACACAATCTCATACACATTTACTACACCATTACATGTAACACACTACACTCTTCTAAACTCCACTCTTATACTCTCTCACTCTGAAGTTCTACTATTTTACTGCTCATAAACACATATCAAAGCCCTTCTCTATCTCTCTTATAAAAGCCCTTCTCATGAAAGGCATAAACTTTTATTGCTGAAGCCCTTCTCCTAAAAGGTATCAAGATCTCATATCAAAGCCCTTTCATGGAAGGCACAAATCCATCTTACATAAAACCCTTCTCTTAGAAGGCACAAAAACTCCATACAAAAGCCCTTCTCATGGAAGACAATACTATTCATAACTTCACAACAACTAAAAGAGCATTGTTAAGGGGAAAACTCATTTAAGTGCATGATAAGAGGGTCAAGCTTAACCAGCCCCTACACATAGCTAGACATACTCTCTCTCCTTCCAGTTACACCTATTTTCCCCCTTCAATCTTGAACTTATCATGGCAAATTGCCTCTCTACTGCTAGGGTCATTTTGCTGGGATATTATCAACTCATAGAAGTTATACAGCTGGGACTACAAACCATACAAAGATAAGTGACTTTGCTTCCTTATCTTTAAATTTACATTATTGAGTACATGATTACTTCACATTTAAATACCTATTACTTTATTCCAACTACTATTACAACTATTAACCAAGGCTTAAACTCATTTAAATAAATGACAAGAGGAGTAAGCTTAACTAGCGTTTATCGCTGACATTCTTCTGGAATCCTATTAGCTCACTGATACTACACAGCTGGAGCTATAAACCGTACAAAGATAAGTGATTTTGCTTCTATATCTTTAAATTTACATCATTGAGTACATGATTACTTTACCCCTAAATAAATACTACTTTATTTGAACTGTTATTACAATTACTAATTAAAGCTATCATATCAAACGCATATTGTATATTTATTCGACCATTATCATGATTCTTAGACTTTAGCTTTAATGGTTTGGTAGGCTTAGAAAGACGCTAGTAGCCATTGGACCACATGGCCCAATGTTGAATTTCGGACGCAACTCCCCAAACAGAACCCCGGCCTAGTAAGGTCATCCCTCCAACGGATCACACGTGGCTGAGCAACCGAAAAGAGCTCCCGAACAATAACAAAAATGACTAAAATACTATAAGATGAACAAAATACACTCAAAGCTTCTAAAATTACCAAAATAGGAGTTTGGGGTGTTTTGGATGTTTCGAGGGTATTTTTATTCAATTAAATGTTTTAAGAGTAATTTAGTCATTTTGTAGACTTCAAGAGAATGTTGCTAATTTTTTAGGTTTTAGGTTTTCGAGGGTATTTTTGTCATTTTATAGGTTTAGGGGTTATTTTTATGTTTAGGGAGTATTTTGGCCATATTTTTAGTTTTTGGGAGGATTTTGGTGATTTTTTAGATTTAGGGTGAATTTTATCGTCTTACAGGTTTAACAAGCACTTTTTTCATTTTATAAGTTTCGAGGTATTTTGGTAACTTTTTTAGGTTTCCAATGATATTTTTGGTCATTTTTTTAGGTTTAGGGGTCATTTTGGTCATATTTAGGGTTCAAGGGTATTTCGGTTAATTTTTAAATTTTGAGGATATTTCGATCATTTTTTACGTTTTGGGGGGTATTTTGGTCAATTTTTAGGTTTAGGGGTAATTTGGTAATTTTTAAGTTTAGGGGGTATCTCGGTCATTTTTTAGGTTTAGGGGGATATTTTGGTAATTTTTAGGTTTATGGGGTATTTTGGTCATTTTTTTAGGTTTAGGTGGATATTTTGGTCAATTTTAGGTTTCAGAGGTATTTTGGTGATTTTTAGGTTTCAGGGGCATTTCATTCTTTTTTTTTTTCTTTTTTTTATTCAGGTAGTATTTTAGTTTCGAGGGTATTTTAGTTATTTTTTAGGGTTAGGGGGTATTTTGTCCAATTTTTAGGTTTTGGGGGTATTTCGGTCATTTTTTTAAGTTTTGTGACTATTTTAGTATTTTTTAGGTTTAGGGGGGTATTTTGGTCATTTTTAGGTTCAGGGGGTATTTTGGTCATTTTTAGGTTTAGGGGGTATTTTGGTAAATTTTTAGGATTCGGTTTTTTGGTCATTTTTTAGGTTTAGGGGCATTTTGGTCAAATTTTAGGTTTTGGAGGTATTTCGGTCATTTTTTAGGTTTCGGGGGTATTTTGGTTATTTTTAGGTTAATGGTGTATCCTGGTCTTTTTTTAGGTTTTAGTGGTATTTTGGTCATTTTTTTTTTAATTTATGGCGGTATTTTGGTCATTTTTTAGGTTTAGGGAGTTGGTAATTTTTAGTGGTTTTTGGGAATTTTAGAATTGGGTGATTTGTAGAAATGATACTTGGATCATAATCTCTCTCTCTCTCTCTCTCTCTCTCTCTCTCTCTCTCTCTCTCTCTCTCTCTCTCTCTCTCTCTATATATATATATATATATTTATTTATAACTGAAGTCTATGAAACTCCCACAATTTTTCACGTCACCACTATTTTCTTTTTATTTTTATTTTAGGTTTTATATCTTATATATTTATTATTTTTCTTCAACGTGTAATTATCTTATCATGTGTTACAATAGTTTAGTTTAAGTAAAACTCTATTAGATATATGTTTCAAGAGCTTCAAAATTCTACTTCAAATAAAATTCTATAACAAAAATTTCAACAAATATAAACCCATGAAGCTTTGCCTCTCTTTTTCTATAGATTAATATTATCATTGGAGTGTGATTATAGAAAATTCCTTTTACAACATCAGTTAAGGTATATGCACTATTTTGAACGTATTAGGTATAATCTAATCTCTATCATTGCGATACTTCCCAAACAAAATAATACTTTGCGTACTAATTACTTATATATTTAGTTTTATGGTTATATTTTTGTGATAATTTCCAAATTCAATTTGCATTACGTTTTATTAAAAATTAAATTAAAAAAATTGAATTATTGGTTTTTGGATTTGGATTACTAACGGCTTTAGTGTGCGTTTGGGTAGAAATGATTCTACCCACAACTGCGTTTTTCAGTCTTTTTTTTTCCCTCCCTGGATGTGCACCGTGCACTGTTCATTGGCCATGAACAGTGATTTTAGGCCAATGAACAATAATTTTAGGCGTGAACTGTATTTTTTACACATTAAAAAATTATTTTGCTACAGTATTTTTCAGTTTTCAGTTTCAGCTGTATCTAAACGGACCCTTAGTAAAGTTAAAGTTTAAAACAAAGTTGAATTGTTAAATGATAACTTTTAAAATATACAAAATTGCTTTTCTTATATGTTTTGTTTTTTAAAACCTTGAATTGATGAGACAATTAAGTAATGGGGGAAGGAAAAGAGAAGATAAATAATGAGGGCATCGCAATTCAATGAATGATTTCCAAAGTTAGCACAGTGCCTTAATATTTGAACTAATTGCTAACTCGTGTAATGCACGGGATAAAATCTTATGAAAGAATAGTTTATACATATATTAGTTAAAAATGAATAAAAATCAATATTTATTATATGAAATAAAGATACACATTTTGAAAAAAAAAATTGTATATATATATATATATATTTAAAGATGAAATAAAGGTGCACTATTTATATTTCTATCATATTTAAACTTTTAAAAAATATGGAACAACAAAATACAACAACAATATTGACAGAAAGAAAATTTTCTAAGTTTCATCGAGGCTTTTAGGGAAAAGAAAAACACAAATATAGTAATATAAAAATAACATTCTATAACACAAAGTATTCATCCAACAAAACAAAGATGTACATGAAAATAGAAAATCAAGATATTTTAGTGTCATTTATTACCTCTTAGCTTCTTTTTAGCATTTACTCCACGTGTAAAAACTCTAACATCTTCAAAAGAAGAAGGGTTTGTAAAAAAAAAAAAAAAAAAGGATAGAAATGGTAGAGGGAGTAAACCGCATAGAAGGTTTTAGTGCAGTGCTGCGTGTGTATAGTAGTAGGTTAATTTGGTTTAAAACTCTGCATGTTGTTGAACTTAAAACTCCTTAGTTTATTGAGTAGTGGTCAGTTTAAAACTCTCATTTTGATATAATTAATAAAAAAAATGATGAGTAAAATTATGAGACAACCAAAACTTACATGACAAATTATTAAAAGGTCAACTAATAGTCAAACTTCTTTGGTTTGGTTTTAAATTCTCCATGTTGTTAAGTAATAGTTGGTTTAAAATTTCCATGTTGCTAAGTAATAGTTAGTTTGAAACTCTATGTCGTTGAATAATATTTGATTTAAAACTGTTTAGTTTGAAGAGTAGTAATCGATTTAATATATAAATTAATATAAAAAAATGATGTGTAACATTGTGGACTACCAAAACTTATGTTTTTTGAAACCTAATCCCAACGTGAATATCTCTAGATTATGCTATTGCAGTCTAATTAAAGAAGTTAAATAATAAAATAAATTAACAGAAGCCGTTAAGTGTTCTCTTCGTGTGGAGATTCGTTCAATCAATTTATACTATTTGTTCTCAATTCTTCAATGTATCTTATGCTCTATTATTATCCTATTTTGTAAAAGAAGATTGGAGATATACTACCTATTTGCCCTAACTGCAATAGATTTATGATTACTCTTGTTCCTATATCATGGCTAGATTGTAACCTCACATTGAAAAGACAAACATCAACATTATCTAAGTGTTTTATCTGTCGTGGGATTTCAATGTTAGTCTAGGACTTGGGAAGTCATCTGATATGAGATTGTAAAATTGTATCGGATACAAATAATAATAATAATAATAATAATAATAATAATAATAATAATAATAATAATAATAATAATAATAATAATAATAATAATAATAATAATAATAACAACAATAAAAATACAAGGGAAAAACCATTAAGCAAAAACAGAAGTATTAGAAAAACTTAGATTAAAAAAGGGACATACCAAGATTAGGGTTTGTTAGTTGTAAATTTAGTGACAGGCCACAAACGCGTTGACCCCTGGTGATAACTTAGACTAATTAATTAGCCCAGTTATTAATTAATCAAATTAACATGCAATATCACGTGGCAGCACAAACAAATCACCAAAACTAAGTTATGCAGCGGAAAATAAATGACACGGTGATTTGTTCACGAATGGGGAAAACCTGACGGCAAAAACCCCATCGGGTGATTTAAGGTCACCACTCCCGAAACTCCACTATTATCACAGCAAGCGATTACAAGCAAGGAATCCCAAGTACCTTACCAACCTACAGTTGAACCCTTACCCCAATACCCAATTGGACTTGCTCTGTAGTGACAGTTTCTCCTTTCAATGCACGGCTCCCAAGTACGTGACTAACCAATTTGATGCGCGGATCCCAGTACGCGGCTTACTCCTTTGCATGAATCCCAGTACGTGACTCACTCACCAACTTGAGGAAGAAGAATGTTGGCTGCAAAGTTCTTCACTTCATCAATAATAAAGATTAAGAAGCACTTGGTTATAAAACCCTAAGGCGCAAAGACGCAGTAGCTTCTTTCAGAGAGAATAAGGCTTCGGTCACCTTTTTTATATGTTCTCCTTGTATTCTCTTATGTGACGGCCTCAAAAATAAGCCTTATATATGCCTAGGGTTGTGAGAAAAGAAACCCTACACAAATACAAAAGCCTGACCCAAAAATCAGATCTGGAAATCTGAATTCCCATAACCTCGATAGATACCTCGATCGATCGGGCAGCTGTCGAGCCTCATTAAATCTCGATAGATACCTCGATAGATAGCTCGATAGATAGCTATCTGTCCAGCAGCTATCCGCAGGTGTCCACTAGGTGTCCAACTTTAGTACACACTTTTTCTTCACTTGTTTCTTGGTCTAATCTTCATGACTTTAATACTAGACTTGAACAACATGTTCTTTGAAGTATTAAACACATCATAGATCTATCCAAATACAAGTAAAGTGCGTTTTGTCAAAGGATTAGCCAACTACATAAAATAGCGACATATGTTAACAAACTTGAACTACATATGTCCTAACAATCTCCCCCTTTGGCAATCCGTGACAAAACCACAACAAACAAATGAAGATATGAGAGAAGTCATAAAACACTTTAACTCATATTTCAAATGTTACATACAGTAAAATCTATCCTAACACAAACTCTTGAAAAACTTTGCAAGAAGAGAGTTCATGGCATGGAAGACTTTGACAACCTGTATTTCTGAAACACTTTAAACAAAACACATCAAAGCATTTTTGTGTGAAGCAGAAATAATAGATTGCATACAAATAAAGAAACATGTATATAAAGATAGAAAAGAAATAACACATGTAGAGATAGGTGAAGAAAACATACATCATCATATATATACCACTTGATAAATACCATGCTGTATGTAAAAATGGTCACAAGACCTAGGTACATGAACAAGGAGATAAACACTTCCCCTAACAAGATGAAACACAACTCCCCCTTACAAGGGCATGTATTTCTCCCCCTAACTTGTAGAATCTTAAAGAAAGAAACTACAAATTCTCCAATATCTCCCCCTTTTTGTCACGATTGACAGAGGGTATAGGAAGTTATAAAACTTTACCCGAGAAACATAAAGATGATCAAGGATGATCAAGGGGGCACAAAGAATCCAAAAAAAATGCATGAATGTAATGAAACAAGATGCTATGGATGACAAGATAAGAGAAACATGCAAAACATGTGAAAAACAATGCATGCAGAGAATCTCAATCGATCGAGAGGTATCGAGGAGCTATCGAGCAGACCTCGATAGATCGAACAGCTATCGAGAAGCTATCGAGGAGACATAAACTTTCTCGATCGATCCACCTAGCTATCGAGAGGTGTCGAGATTGCGATAACATGCAACTGAAGATCTCGACAGATAAGCCAGGTATCGAGAGGTGTCGAGGATGTGTCGAGATGGCTTAAAAACAGTTTTTCAAGAAGAGAAAAACACAGACATGAATGCAATCATGCATGCAACTCAACCAAAGATCCAAGCAACACATTAAGCTCTCAAAAACATCTCTCAACAAGAATTTTGATGCACATGTATCTCAAAACACGCACACACACACTAAACAAGTCTAACCAATTTTATATTTCAAAAATAAGTCCAGACAGTTTAGTGAGCATACATTAATGCATGTAAACCTTGTGATGGCCAAATCACATTGTACCTGCACATGTATCAAGAATAGCAAAGAGTATTGCGTGTTGTGTGTGAAAACATCGCAAGTTTGCATTTTGCATTAGTGTCTCAATGTTATGACGATTTGAGATATGAGAAAATCACTTTAACTCACACACAATCATAACTGCTTGATGGGGACTATCACCTTTGAGGTACATCCTATAACTCCTACATCTCCTAGAAAACACGCTTGCAACCATATTTTAAAGCATTTTTGATCTTTTTGCTTTTTATTTCTTTGCATATTTTCTTTTATTAAGCATATCATGCATGGGCATACAAGAGAAAGAAAAGAAATACCCAATTATGTTAAGCTTATGACATTGCACTTTTGCTATGTCGAAGCATACAGATGTCATTTTATGATTGGCGAGTAACAGTGGTGAGATGGTTATTTATGCCTTTCTCTTAGGATTTTCTAGTTCAACCCGTCAAAAAGAGTGATACGAGTGTTAAGAAGAAGAGATCACTTAACTTTACTCATCACAAACAAAGAGCTACAAAACTCACTTGCTTAGTTGTGCAGAAGAATGCTCATTTAAGCTACAGGTGATACAAAGTTTAGAAAACTCTGTTTCAATGGCCATTTTAAGGTTCACAAGAACCAATGTACACAAACACACACTGTTTTTGTATTTTTCTGATTTTTCCCTTCTTTTTTTTTTTTTAATTTTGAAAACAAGACAAAATAAAAACTAAATAACCAAACAAAAACAGACAAACCTCATGAAAGCATGAAAGAATGATGCATATGCATGAAAGCAAGAAAAGAAATGCAGATGCATGAACGCATGATTTCAAAAGCAGATAAGAAATCAAGCAAAGAGAGTCCTACTTTATATAGAAAGAATTAAAGTAGAGGACAAACAGAAAAGACAATCAAGTCTTAGGCTCCTTTCTCACCCACACAGCACGAGACTTTGGCCGTGAAGATGAAAAGGCACGTGTCCTTGTATGACTACTAAAGGACATAGAAGAATTAAAATTCTCCTGAAATTGAGTTAAAAAGCTCAAGACTTTTAATAACTCTCCAAATAAAGGTGTAGGTCCTTGAGAGGAAACCTATGACCGTTTGGACAATTGCTTATGAGGATACAACTTAAAGCAATTAGGACGAGTGTGTCCAGAAACACCACAATGGTGACAAACATGAGCAGTTTTAGAGCTACTCGGCTTCCTAGAAGGAGGTCTAACCTTAGAGGTTGACAGAGTCCTCAGCTTAGGACAATTTGGCCTAATATGACCAACAATGTGACAATGATGACAAATGGGGACAAAAACAGATTTATCATCCAACCTAGGAGGAGTTTTAGACATAGGTTTAGAAACTTCAGCGTTAACATCAATTTGTTTACCTTTGTCTATCCTAGCAATATTAGCCTTCAACTCTTCATTATTCCTTTTAAATGGGGGAATATAAACATCTTTTTCCTTTGAGTTAGGCTCCACAACAAGTTTAGCACTAGTTAATTTTTCAACTTCAGTTTTAAATTCAACTAGTTGCTCTTCCAAACTCTTAATTTTGTCCACCTGAGATGAAATTTGATTTTTAAAATTCTCCTTCAAATTAGTGGCTTCATCCAATTTTGCAATCAAATCATCTTTTTCAAACTTGACCTTTTTAAAATTAGCTTTTAATTTTGTACAATACTCAAGAGATTTCATACAAAAATTATAAAGCTTGCAATAGGCATCATGAATATCATCATCATCATTCAACACAAGATCATGCAAATCAAAATAATCAAGAGTTTCCATGACAATAGGGGTCAATGAATCACATATTGACAGGCCACAAATGCGTTGACCCCTTGTGATAACTTAGATTAATTAATTAGCCCAGTTTTTAATTTATCAAATTAACATGCAATATCACGTGGCAGCACAAACAAATCACCGAAACTAAGTTATGCAGCGGAAAATAAATAACACGATGATTTGTTCACGAATGGGGAAAACCCTTACGGCAAAAACCCCACCGGGTGATTTAAGGTCACTACTCCCGAAACTCTACTATTATCACAACAAGCAGTTACAAGTAAGGAATCCCAAGTACCTTACCAACCTACAGTTGAACTCTTACCCCAATACCCAATTGGACTTGTTCTGTAGTGATAGTTTCTCCTTTCAATGCACGGCTCCCAAGTACGTGACTAACCAGATGCGCGGATCCCAGTACGCGACTTCAAACACCAACTAGAGAGAAAAAGAGTTGGCTGCAAAGTTCTTCAAATCATCAGAGATGAACTAGGGCACAAACTTTGTCTTTTTGATCACAAATTGCATAAACAACAAGTTCTCAAAGAATGTGCAACTTGTATCTTCTGCCACTTCTTGACGGCGCTTAAAATAATCCTTTTATATGTCTAGGGTTAGGAGAAAAGAAGTCCTAAAGACACACTCACGGATTAGACTTGAAACAGACTTAGAAATCTGTTTTCTTTAATTCTCGACAGATAGAGGTGTCGAGAGGTGTCGAGCAGCTGCCGAGGCTCGGGCAAAACAGCTTCTTTAAAGCTCGATAGATGCATCTGTCGAGGTATGTGTCGAGCTTTAAAAACTTGCACTTCCTTGCTTGTTTCTTGGACAGACTTTGACGGCTTCAACACTTAATCTTGAACCACTGTTTCTTGAAGTGTTAAACTCATCCTAAATCTACCCAATTACAAGTAAAGTGCGTTTTGTCTAAGGATAAGCCAATTACATAAAATAGCGACATATGTTCACAGACTTGAACTGCATATGTCCTAACAATCTCCCCCTTTGGCAATCCGTGACAAAACCACAACATACAAATGAAGATATGAGAGAAGTCATAAATCACTCAACTCATATTCACTTGTTACATACAGTAAAATCTATCCTAACACAAACTCTTGAAAAACTTTGCAAGAAGAGAGTTTATGGCAAGAAGACTTTGACAACCTGTATTTCTGAAACACTTATAAACAAAACACATCAAGGCATCTTTGTGTGAAACAGAAATAATAGATTGCGTACAAGTAAAGAAACATGTGTATAAAGACAGAAAAGAAACAACACATGAAAGGTAGGTGAAAGAAAAACATACATCATCATATATAAGAAGAGAATAAATACAATGTATGTCAATACATGATCAAAGTATCTCTAAACAGATGAGAAAAGAAAAAAATACATATGATCACCTCACTACATCCCTCAATCCACACTCCCCCTAACAAAAATGTCCTATGCTAACACTCCCCCTAAGCATGACTACTCTCATACAAAACTACTCCCCCTTTTTGTCACGAGTGACAAAGGGTAGAGTGTCAAGTAGACATCTCATCCGAAGAGCTCGCATCTCCATCACCATCATCGTCGGAAGCATCATCATCATCGCCATCATCATCAGCCTGGGTCTCAGTCGACACATGAGGTGGCGGAGGAGAAGCCTCTGGAGCAAAGCCGCCCATGGTCGCCTGTCGCCTGGCGATGCGACCAACACGGACGTTCACCTGATACAACTCCGTGGAGAGTGTATCTAGGCGAGCATCCATGCACTGTAGCTGCGCCATGATGTCTCCTAACGTGACGTCGCCCGAGGAGGAAGAAGTAGTCGCACGAGCTGATCTGGAGGTGGCCGGACGAGTGGAAGGAGTGGCACCATCTGTTTGTCGCGATCGAAACTGTGCCTCACTACGTTTTACGGTAGCGGCGTCTATGGCAGACATGACGTGGTAAGGATCGGACGAGGGGAAAGGGATGGAAAAACGGCTCAGGATCCTCGTGATAGTGGAAGGGAAAATGAGCTTATCACGGGTGGTCGTATCTCTATAGACATCTATAATGGAAAAGATAAAGTGTGAAGGAAAGTCTATAGAGAGATCCTCTAAGAGGGACAACAAAAACCGAGCGCGAGGCTCTGTGATAGAGTTGTAGTGAGAAAGTGGGTGCAAAACAAAAGTCATCACCACGTTAAGGAAACGAGGACCTTTAGCAAAAGGTCGACATGGTGTGTACATATGATCTCCCCAAGAGGACGGACGCTCACAGAACGCCGAGATCATCTCGTCTTTGGACACAGTCCAGAGACGCTCACAGCTAGGGTAATCAGGATGATCCACCCTAGGGACATGAAGAACCTCAGAGACTAACTCTGGGGTGACACAAAAGCGTGTATCTCGGACGCAAGAGTAGAAAAGAGGTACTGAAGAATCTATCCCGTGGATGTTGGAGTAAAACTCCTGTATCAACACGAGAGGAGATGTGACCGAGACGTCACACAATGACTCCCATCCCCGAGTGTGAATGACATCGGGAAGGTCGGTGTCGGCAAAGTCTGCCAGGACAACGTGGCGTTCCAAATGAACACCTCGTTTAGAAAAGTTCTCCGAGAAGTCCTTATGGGCTTTCTCATCACGGAACCGGACAGAAAGAGGAGTAGAATCTGAGGAAGACTGTCCCTTAGAACGCAGAGGGTTCTGGGACGGAATGAACTTACGCTTAGGTGCCATAGACACTACTAACGCAACCATAGAGAGGGGGAAAGAAAAAGAGACACACAGAAAAGTTCCAAACAGTTCAATATAGGAAGAATATACTGAAAAGAAAGAACGTATGCATGGAAAATGCATGAACATGTGACATGCAACATAAGAACATCATGGGCTCAGCCCAATCCAAACCTAACAGCACACAATTGATAGGCACACATCTAAATGCATGAAAATACAATTAGAATGTGAATGTGATGCAATGCATGTGGTTTTGAAGATCAAAACTATCAAACCAACCCAAGAATTTCATAAAAACCCCAACAATTTTGAAAACTCCCAAAAATTTTCAAAAACACAAAACCTAGGGTTTTAAAACAATGAAATGCATGAATATGAGGGATAAGACGCTTACCAAGAGATGAAGATCGTAAAGAACACTTGAAAACGCCTTGGGAAGAGGTTTGGAGGGAAAAGGAGAAATTTTGAGAGAGAGAACAGAAGTTTCGAGCGAGAGAGATCGAGCAAGTGAGAAGAAAAATCGCGAAAGCTCTATATATAGCCTTTCAGTAATTCTCGACAGATGATGCTATCGGGAGGTGTCAAGACTGCTGTCGAGGTCATGTGTCGAGAAATACACGTGGACAGATGAAGCTATCGAGATCAGGTATCGAGGAAGAAGAAACAAACAAGAAGTAACCTCGATCGATCCAGGAGCTATCGAGAAGCTATCGAGCAGACAGAAAGTTTCTCGATCGATCCAGCAGGTGTCGAGGTATCTGTAGAGACTGCGATAAGAAAGAGTCTAAGAAGCTCGACAGATAGCCTATGTGTCGAGAGGTATCGAGAAGGTGTCGAGATGCCTTTAAAAACAGTTTTTCAAAAGAAGAAAAACACAGACATGAATGCAATCATGCATGCAACTCAACCAAAGATACAACCAACACATTAAGCTCTCAAACTCATCTCTCAACAAAAATTTTGATGCACATGTATCTCAAAACACGCACACACACACTAAACAAGTCTAACCAATTTTATATTTCAAAAACAAGTCCAGACAGTTTAGTGAGCATACATTAAAGCATGTAAACCTTGTGATGGCCAAATCACATTGTACTTGCACATGTATCAAGAATAGCAAAGAGTATTGCGTGTCGTGTGTGAAAACATCGCAAGATTGCATAAGTGTCTCAATGTTATGACGATTTGAGATATGAGAAAATCACTTTAACTCACACACAATCATAACCGTTTGATGGGGACTATCACCTTCGAGGTTCATCCTATAACTCCCACATCTCCTAGAAAACACGCTTGCAACCATATTTTAAAGCATTTTTGATCTTTTTGCTTTTTATATCTTTGCATATTTTCTTTTTAACAAGCATATCATGCATGGGCATACAAGAGAAAGAAAAGAAATACCCAATTATGTTAAGCTTATGACATTGCACTTTTGCTATGCCGAAGCATACAGATGTCATTTTATGATTGGCGAGTAACAGTGGTGAGATGGTTATTTATGCCTTTCTCTTAGGATTTTCTAGTTCAACCCGTCAAAAAGAGTGATACGAGTGTTAAGAAGAAGAGATCACTTAACCTTACTCATCACAAATAAAGAGCTACAAAGCTCACTTGCTTAGTTGTGCAGAAGAATGCTCATCTAAGCTACAGGTGATACAAAGTTTAGAAAACTCTGTTTCAATGGCCATTTCAAAAGTTCACATGAACTAATGCACACTGACTCACACTGTTTTTGTATTTTTCAATTTTTTAATTTTATTTTTATTTTTATTAGAGAAGCAAAAATAAAACACAAAACTGAAAACACACAAACAAAAACATGTAAAGCAAAACAATGCATAAAACTAGACTGACTCAAAACAGTAAAGAAACACACAAGTAATGCAACACACAAAAAAAAAAAAGGAGAGAGAAGAAGAAGTGACTGAAATCACTTAGCTCCCTTTGCCTTCCAAACCTTGGAAGAACCTTTCCTTTTGGTCGACTCTTGAACCGGTGATGAGGGAGAAGAGTTTAAACCGTTTAAGTTCGAAAGGAACATGAGGGCTTTAAGAATGTCTCCAATTGGAGCGAGAGAAGACTGAAGCTGATTCTGGCTCCCAGATGCTATTGTGCCATTGCTCTGTTGAGTGGCACGCTACTTGTAGCAATTAGGTCTTGTGTGACCGGCAACACCACAATGATAACAGAGATGCGGTTTCTTCTGTTTGGCCTTTTGAGAGTTAGTCTTCTTAGTCCTAGGGTTTCTAGATTCCCTTTTCTCAATTTTAGGGGGTGCTCCTAGGATGGACTTGCCCTTGTCTACGTTCTCACTAGCTAATTCAGTTTTAACATTCTTTTCTTCATTTTCAATGTTATTAGCAGGTGGAACAAACACAGTAGTACTAGAAGTAGGAGTATTATAGAGAGAGAATTCATACCCCAATCCAGTACGATCTGAAGAACGTTTCTGAGCACTCAGCATCTCGTCCAGCTTTGCACTTGACGTCCTCTCCAATTGTGCTCTGACTTGAAACAGCTCCGCTTCAAGCTTCTTGGTCCTTTCAACCAAGAAATTGTTTTCGAACCTCAGTGCTCCAATGGTTTGATTCACTTCATCAATCTTTGTGGACAGCTCCTCACGGTTGAGTTCCACATCACTGAGCTTCTTGGTGGCCAGCCTATAGAGTTTCTCATGCTTCTCAGAAAGCTTGTACAGTTTCTCATAGGCGGTGTGAATGTCACCTTGATCATCCATAATTTCAACCTTGGAATCCACCAATTCTTCTTCTTCATCCACTTTTTCAGTAACCCCATCAGTAGGATTAACAGTGGCAGTGAAGGCATTCAAGATTCCGTCGTCTTCATCTTCAGAATCGTCCTCGGGCTCCGTGTCGCTTAAGGTAACAGCAAGTGCCTTGCTCTTCCCTATACTCTCAAGGTATGTGGGACACTCTTGTTGCATGTGTCCAAAGCCTTGACACCCGAAGCATTTTGGTCCAGGGGGAACAGTGTACTGACCGCCATTCTTGACATCCTTCTTCCCTTTATCCGGATTCTTAAATTGTGAAGAACTAGATTGTCTATGGTCTTTGTTGAAGCCCTTTCCGTTGGCATTCTTCATAAACTTCTTGAATTGCCTTGTGATGTAGGACTTCATCTTGGAATCTTCATCATCTGACGAGTCATCCGTATCACTACTCTTGGCCTTTAGTGCCAAACTCTTGCCCTTGCTTGACTTGCCTAACCTAGTCAGCCCTAACTCATAGGTTTGCAAGTTTCCAACCAGCTCAGTCAAAGGAATTCTATCGATATCCTTTGATTCTTCGATCGCCGTGATCTTAGCATGGAATCTCTCGAGCAGCGATCTAAGCACCTTCCTTATTATCTTGGGTTCAGGGATGGTTTCCCCAAGATTAAAGGCCGAGTTTACTATGTCCTTGAGCTTGCCATAGAACTCATCAAACGACTCATCCTCTTCCATCTTAATTTCTTCAAAGCGTGTGGTGAGCCTCTGCAGCTTTGAATCTTTGACAGCCTTGGTGCCCTCATAGGTTGTCTGGAGGATGGTCCATGCTTCCTTAGCAGTTTCAATTGAGGAAATTTTCTTGAACTCCTCATTGGTGACTGCACTAAATATGGCATTCAATGCTCTACTGTTGAAGTTTGCCGCCTTGATCTTGGCATCATCCCAGTCGGCCGGCGCTTCTGTAGGCTTGGTCCAGCCTATCTCCACAGCTTGCCACACTTTCTCATCTAAAGATTGCAAGAAAGCTCTCATGCGTACTTTTCAGTATGCATAGTTAGTGCCATCAAATAAAGGAGGTATAATAAGAGATTGTCCTCTATCCATGACAGCAGGGGTCGAGTGGATCACACACAAAAGATTAAACCCTAATCAGAGTGTGCTTGCTTTGATACCACTTGACAGGCCATAAATGCGTTGACCCCTTGTGATAACTTAGATTAATTAATTAACCCAGTTTTTAATTAATCAAATTAACATGCAATATCACGTGGCAGCACAAACAAATCACCGAAACTAAGTTATGCAGCGAAAAATAAATAACACGGTGATTTGTTCACGAATGGGGAAAACCCTTACGGCAAAAACCCCACCGGGTAATTTAAGGTCACTACTCCCGAAACTCCACTATTATCACAACAAGCAGTTACAAGTAAGGAATCCCAATTACCTTACCAACTTACAGTTGAACTCTTACCCCAATACCCAATTGGACTTGTTCTGTAGTGACAGTTTCTCCTTTCAATGCACGGCTCCCAAGTACGTGACTAACCAGATGCGCGGATCCTAGTACGCGACTTCAAACACCAACTAGAGAGAGAGAGAGTTGGCTGCAAAGTTCTTCAAATCATCAGAGATGAACTAGGGCACGACTTTGTCTTTCTGATCACAAATTACATGAACAACAAGTTCTCAAAGAATGTGCAACTTGTATCTTCTGCCACTTCTTGACGGCCCTTAAAATAATCCTTTTATATGTCTAGGGTTAGGAGAAAAGAAGTCCCAAAGACACACTCACGGATTAGACTTGAAACAGACTTGGAAATCTGTTTTCTTTAATTCTCGACAGATAGAGGTGTCGAGAGGTGTCGAGCAGCTGTCGAGGCTCGGGCAAAACAGCTTCTTTAAAGCTCGATAGATGCATCTGTCGAGGTATGTGTCGAGCTTTAAAAACTTGCACTTCCTTGTTTGTTTCTTGGACAGACTTTGACGGCTTCAACACTTAATCTTGAACCACTGTTTCTTGAAGTGTTAAACTCATCCTAAATCTACCCAATTACAAGTAAAGTGCGTTTTGTCTAAGGATAAGCCAATTACATAAAATAGCGACATATGTTCACAGACTTGAACTACATATGTCCTAACACACATAAAATATTAAAACCCAATCAGAGTGTGCCTGCTCTGATACCACTTGACAGGCCACAAACGCGTTGACCCCTTGTGATAACTTAGATTAATTAATTAGCCCAGTTATTAATTAATCAAATTAACATGCAATATCACGTGGCAGCACAAACAAATCACCAAAATTAAGTTATGCAGCAGAAAATAAATGACACGGTGATTTGTTCACGAATGGGGAAAACCTGATGGCAAAAACCCCACCGGGTGATTTAAGGTCACCACTCCCGAAACTCCACTATTATCACAGCAAGCGATTACAAGCAAGGAATCCCAAGTACCTTACCAACCTACAGTTGAACTCTTACCCCAATACCCAGTTGGACTTGCTCTGTAGTGATAGTTTCTCCTTTCAATGCACGGCTCCCAAGTACGTGACTAACCAATTTGATGCACGGATCCCAGTACGCGGCTTACTCCTTTGCACAAATCCCAGTACGTGACTCACTCACCAACTTGAGGAAGAAGAATGTTGGCTGCAAAGTTCTTCACTTCATCAATAATGAAGATTAAGAAGCACTTGGTTATAAAACCCTAAGGCGCAAAGACGCAGTAGCTTCTTTCAGAGAGAATAAGGCTTCGGTCACCTTTTTTATATGTTCTCCTTGTATTCTCTTATGTGACGGCCTCAAAAATAAGCCTTATATATGCCTAGGGTTGTGAGAAAAGAAACCCTACACAAATACAAAAGCCTGGCCCAAAAATCAGATTTGGAAATCTGAATTCCCGTAACCTCGATAGATACCTCGATCGATCGGGCAGCTGTTGAGCCTCATTAAATCTCGATAGATACCTCGATAGATAGCTCGATAGATAGCTATCTGTCCAGCAGCTAACCGCAGGTGTTCACCAGGTGTCCAACTTTAGTACACACTTTTTCTTCACTTGTTTCTTGGTCTAATCTTCATGAATTTAATACTAGACTTGAACAACATGTTCTTTGAAGTATTAAACACATCATAGAGGTTTTCCCATCAGGTCGTGAGCCTGAGGAAGTGGAAGGGCAGATATTTTTTTTATAAAGGGGACGAATTGGGTCTGCCGGCAGGATGAGTGGAAGTCGATGCCTTATGGTTTTGAAAATACTTGGGTATATGTCAGGGACTCAGGTTGATCCCGTCTTCTTCTTTACTCGACTCATTCTTATTTTTTTATTTCTAACTTCGTTTGTTTTCCTTTTCAGCAAACATTCGTCCACGTATTACCGCCGAGCAAGAGGATTTCATTCGTCAGGTGACGGCCATCTCGTTGGACGATCATAAGTGTCGAAACCTGATCACACTTGATGCCTTACACTTATACTGTGGTGATCTGGAGCCGACGCCAAAGGCTTGCAAATTAAGCACTTATTCCCATCGTTGTGAGTATTTCTCAATTTTTCGTAATCTCTCTTGCATCGTTTTTTTTTTTAAGAACTCCACTCTCCGTCTCTTGTAGAGATGGAGGCAGCTAAATTAAGAGTTCGTGCTACTGCTGCTGCCAAGAAGAAGGAGGAGGAGAAGAAAGGAAAAGGGGAATTGACACCTCCGTCAGCCCCTAAGGCCGTCGAGACGGTAGGAACTAAGAGAAAAGCTGACGAGAAGGAAGCTCGTTCTGGGAAAAAGGTAGCCATTACCTCTGGGGGTAAACCCCCTAAAAAGCAATCGCCTCTAAAATCCTCCCATGGGGCAGGCAAGCGCCTGATGACGGCATCCGACACCGTCAACCATGATCCCGTCTGTCGCCTTCTTACTCATAAAGATTATGCTATGGAGGTGGTAGAATCCATTTTAAAAGACGAGGAGATAGATCTATGTAATGAGTAGGCGACGGATGAAATAGGGTCGTCAGGGTTGTTTGATCTTACTCAGGTATACTTCCTTCCTCATGTCTTGTCATTTAGACGAATTTTTAGTGAATTGACGCCATTTTTATGTCTTGCAGGCCATGGTTCGAATGAAGACCTTGCAAGATAGGTGCGTTGCAAAGGAGGGAGTGGTTACCCGTCTGCATACGCATATCAAGAACTTGATAGATGCACAGCAACAATACAAGGAGGCTAGCAAAATTCTTGGTCAAGAGGTGAAGGAGCTGAAGGAAAAATTGGAAGAGGAAAGTCATTAGCAGAAATTGGAAGAAGAGGCTAAGCTGACGGCAAAAAAGGAGTTAAAGGGTCTCTTAAGTCAAGTGGAAATAGCCAGGGATGACGCTGTGACGGAGTTTAAGGACTCTCAGTCCTTCATAGATGCCTGTGCCGTTTATTACGCTGATAGATTCGAGGATTGTCTGAAGCACGTCAAATTTGCTTACCCAACTTGGATTTGTCCAAGATCAATATGGATAAGCCTGTACCGTCAACTCCAGCGGGTGGTTCTATTTTCGAGGAGACTGACGAGACTACCCAGCTTAAGGTGGACTCAAGGGATGGCAGCTTCGTCCTTGCTCAGCCTGCCGTAGACAAGTCCGTCACCTTAGCTCCGTCAGCGAATCTCCATGCAGAAGATCCCAATGATGAAGATGCCTCTACACCAATTGTTACTTTAGCTTCGTCAACCACCCCTCCAGCTTTATGAACTTAAGCCTTTTCCTTCCGTTTATTGAAATGAATCTTAATGCTTGACGCTCGTTGTTTTGGGCCTTTGTAAAAACAATTTTTATTTGTAGTATCTATGTTCATTACTCTCCGTGTGTTAATGTGTGTTTCTTTCCCCTGCATTTATATTCTAGGGTACTTTAGTGAATTTGAACGAATTTGTTTGCTTAGGCTTTATTTTCGACCTATTATTTAGGGTACTAGTTATGGAGCCATCTGCTTAGCGGCGTCTGCCTTCATTTGGTTGAGTACTTGTCTCTTTTTTTTTCTTTTTTTATAATGGATTCGTCCACTTGCTGAACTTGTCATCTTTGCAGTTTGTTTTTTTTGCAAACTTGCCCATTTGTTGGCGTCAAGCTCGTCCATATAGTGGATTTTAGTAGTAGATTCGTCTACCTTGTGGATTAAGTAATAAGGTCGTCCACCTTGTAGACTCGTCCACTAAGGTTGTCCACCTTATAGACTTGTCCGCTAAGGTCGTCCACCTTGTGGACTTAGTGGTAGATTCGTCTACTTTGTGGATTAGGTAATAAGGTCATCCACTTCACCTTGTGGACTTAGTGGTAGATTCGTCTACTTTGTGGATTAGGTGATAAGGTCGTCTACTTTGTGGACTTAGTAGTAGACTTGTCCACTTTATAGACTAAGTAATAAGGTCGTCCACTTTGTGGACTTAGTAGTAGACTTGTCCACTTTGTAGACTAAGTAATAAGGTCGTCCACTTTACAATAGATCCATCTTCACAACAAATTTTCTAGTTGTTTTTGAATAAAACTCCTCTTATTATCATGAATGCATGCATAAGTAGTAAACTGTTCCTAAGAAGAATACACCTCAGCCCTTTGGGCTTTAAAATGTTTTGTAGGCAAAAATAAACAAAGACAAATGATTAAAAGAAATAAACTGGAAATGAGGAGTAATGTTCTTCATGCTATCTTCTACTGGTAGTACTTTTCTGAGATGCTCGGCATTCTAAGGATGGCGTAGCTTCCGCCTGTCCAGCATCTCTAAATGGTAGGTGCCCTTCCTTAGCCATGATGTTATTTTGCAAGGCCCTTCCCAGTTTGGGCCAAGCTTTCCATGTGTGGGTCTCTGGTGGCGCCCATCACTTTCCTCAAGATGAGGTCTCCAACTTTGAAGTCTCGGTGTTTGACTCGGGAGTTGTAATGTTTGGCCATGAGGTTCTGATAACGTGCGAGCCTTTGTTCAGCCGTTGTCCTAACCTTGTCAGCTAGATCAAGCTATAGACACATGGCTTCGTCATTCTTTTTCTCATCATGATTATCCACCCTGTAGCTTGTGAGCCCAATTTCGGCTGGGATGACTGCTTCGCTCCCGTATGTTAGCTGGAACGGAGTTTCTCCTGTAGGGGTCCTAATTATCATCCTATATGCCCATAGCACGCTAGATAGTTCTTCTGGCTATATACCTTTTGCCCCCTCGAGCCGAGTCTTGATTATCAGAAGCAAGGACCAGTTCGTGACTTTAACTTGTCCGTTGGCTTAGGGATGGGTGGGCGAGGAGTAGTGGTTCTTGATTCCTAGCTGTGAGCAGAATTCTCGGAAGGAATCATTGTCGAATTGCTTACCATTGTCCGAGATCAAAACCCTTGGAATTCCATCTCTACAAATGATGTTCCTCCAAACAAAACTCCGTACGTTCTTTTCAGTGATTGTGGCCAAGGCTTCAGCTTCTACCCATTTGGTAAAGTAGTCGATGTCGACTATTAGGAACTTTAGCTTCTTTGCGGCTAGTGGGAATGGGCCCATAATGTCCAGTCCCCATTGGGCGAAAGGCCACGGAGCTGCTATTGGGGTCAATTCTTCCGTCGGTTGCCTGCTAATGCTGCTGAACCTTTGGCACTTGTCGCAGGTTTTGACATACGTCTAGGCGTCCTTCTACATGATCGGCCAGTAATATCCAACTCGAATTAATTTATGGACCAATAATCGTGACCTTGAATGATTGCCACAGATCCCTTCGTGCACTTCTCTCATGACATAATCTGCCTCTTCGGGTCCTAAGCATCTCAGGTATGGTCAGAGAAATTCCTTTTGTACAAGACGTCCCTTATCAAGACAAATCGGGCCGTCTAGACCTTCAGCTTCCGTGTAGCTTCCTTTTCTTAAGGCAGGATGCCGTCTTTTAGATGAGAAACTAAAAGGGTGGTCCAATTACTCTCGGATCTTACCTCTTGCACACTAATGATGTCTATCGATGGTGCGAGTTGAATAAAGGATAGTACCTTGCTGGGGGTGGTCATGTATTCTGCCGATGCGGCTTTAGCAAGGCGGTCGGCTTGCTCATTTTCTCCTCTTGGAATTTGAACGACTTTTGCCTGCAACTTGTTTACCCTCCTTCTTGCTTGCTCCAAGTACATTTTCATCCTTTCTCCTTTACATTCATAGTCATCGTTTACCTGATTAGTGATGACTTAAGAGTTGTAATGAATCACCATGTCTATGGCTCCTACGTCTTTGGCTAGATCTAAACCTGCTATGAAGGCTTCATATTTTGCTTCGTTGTTAGTCGTAGGAAAATCAAGTCAAACCATGCATTCGATCTTGTCATCCTCTAAAGACTGAAGTACAACCCCTGCTCCACCAGCCTTTTTATTTGACGATCTGTCAGTGAACACACTCCATTGAGGATTCTCTGTCCCCTAGCCCTCTTCGTTGGTGAACTCTGCAATGAAGTCAGCGAGTAATTGTCCCTTAATGGCAATGCATGGGCGATATTTTATGTCAAACTTGGTTGACTCTATTGCCCATAAGGCCATGCGTCCTGCGGCTTCTAGGCTGCTCATCGCTCGTTGTAAGGGCTTATCGGTCAGTACAACCATGGTATGGACTTGGAAGTACGGCTTGAGTTTGCGAGCTGCCGTGACTAGAGCAAAGGTGAGCTTTTCTATCGGTGGGTATCTTCCTTCTGTGCCATGTAGTGCTCGGCTGGCATAGTATATGGGCCTTTGCACGTTGTCGTCTTCCCTGACTAAGGCCGCACTAACGGTGGTCGGAGGAACAGCCAAATAAAGGAAGAGCTCTTCTCCTGGTTGGGAGGGGGTTAACAGCGATGATGAAGATAGGTAGGCCTTTAGGTCCTTGAACGCTTGTTGACATTCATCCGTTCACTCAAAGGACTTCTTCAGTGTGTGGAAGAATGGTAGACATTTATCCGTTGCCCTGGATATGAATTTGCTAAGTGCGGCAACCTTGCCATTAAGGCTTTGCACTTCTTTCACATTTTTAGGAGGCGTCATTTCCATTATAGCCCAAATCTTGTTCGGGTTGGCTTCAATACCTCTTTGGGACACCATGTATCCTACGAATTTTCCCGTTGTCACTTCGAAGGCACACTTTCCTGGATTAAGCTTCATGTTGTAGGAGCGAAGAGTATCGAAGGTTTCCTTGAGATCACCTAGGTGATCTTCTTCCCTTCAGCTTTTTACTAGCATTTCATCAACGTACACTTGGACATTTCTCTCGATTTATTGTTTAAACATTTTGTTCATGAGCCTTTGATATGTTGCACCTGCGTTTTTTAAGCCGAAGGGTATGACTTTGTAACAAAAAAGGGCTTAGCTCGTTATGAACGAAGTCTTCTCTTGATCAGCTTCGTCCATTAGGATTTGGTTGTATCAGGAAAACGCATCCATGAAACTCAATAGCTGGTGTTGAGCTGTAGAGTCCACCAAAAGGTCGACTCGTGGGAGAGGATAGCTATGGGCATGCTTTGTTTAGGTCCATGAAGTCGACGCATATCCTCCATTTTTCGTTGTTCTTTTTGACCATCACGATGTTTGCCAACCAATCAGGATAGTAGACCTCCCTAATGAATCCTGCTTCTTGTAGCTTGTGAACTTCTTCTGCCACCGCCTGATCTCTTTCTTGGGCGAAAACTCTTTTCTTCTGGTGGACGGGCGGAAAGGATGGCGACACATTCAACCTGTGCACCATCATCGACAGGTCAATTCCTGGCATGTCTTCATGGCTCCAAGCGAACACGTCCTGATTTTCTTTAAGGAAGGTTGCGAGCGCTTGATGTATTGTCGAGTCTGTGAGGTGCCAATCTTGGTTGTCCGCTCCGGTCGTGAGTCGTCAAGGGGTACGTCTTCGAGTCTCTCTTTGGGCTCCGTTATTACTAGACGTTCTTCTATGCTCAAGGCCCGAAGGTGGTCATCCATCTCCATCATAACTACGTAACATTCGCATGCGACCACCTGATTTCCTCTCAATTCCCCTATTCCATAATCAGTATAGAATTTTATCATCAAATAGTAGGTTGAGGTTACAACCTTCCATGAGTTGAGGGTGGGGCGTCCTATGATGGCGTTGGAGGTCTATGAACAATCGACTATGAAGAATGCTATATTCTTGGTGTTCTGCTGAGGGTCGTCTCCGATGGTTACCTCTAATGTGACTATGCCAAGAGTGACTACCTTCGCTCCTCCAAAGACGACGAGTAGGCCTTAGTCAGAACTAGTCGCTCCTTATCAATCCCTATCTGTTGGAATGCAAGGTAGTAGAGGATATCGGCCGAGCTGTCGTTGTCGACGAGAACTCGATGTAGGTTGCAGTCTCCTGCCTATATGGTGGCGACGAGCGCGTTGTCATGGGAGTGATGAAGATGTTGTGCATCTTCTTCTGAAAATCCAATGAAGGGATTGTCAACCCGCGTCATTTTAGGTGCAGAACCTGTCAGCTGGATGTTCTGAACCATCCTGAGGTATGTCTTTCGGGCTTTCTTTGTTGACCCAGCAGCCGCGGTGCCCCCCACAATCATCCTTATATCTCCTAGGGGCTACCTGGGGTGCTCGTTCTCCCATCGAAGAGCCTGATCTTGCGACGGGTCTGTTTTCTCCTTGCTGACGAACCTCTGCAGCCTCCCTTTTCTAATAAGAGCTTCCTTTTCTAATAAGAGCTTCTATTTGCTACTTCAAGTCATAACAATCAGCTGTGTCGTGGCCATGATCTCGGTGAAAGCAGCAATATTTGTCCCTCAACCTTTTGTTGAGATATCCTTTTAGCTTGTCGGGAAAAGTCAGGGCTCCTTTATCTTTGATCTGCATCAGTACTTGGTTGATAGGTGCGGTCAGCGGGATGAAGCTCGTGAGTCTCCCCACGGATGGTCTGGGGTGTTGATCATCCCTTCATTCATCAGTTCTACCCTTTTTTCGCCCCCTATCCGATCGTGCGTCTTCCTGTCTTTCCCTTGTTTTGGGCTTCTCTTCCCGAGCCAACAGTGCGTCTTCCATGTTCATGTACTTGGTTGCCCTGTAGAGCACATCTGACATGGTCTTCGGGTCGTTCTTATATAGGGGAAATAAGAACTTACCCTTCCGTAGCTCATTGGTAAATGTTGCTACAAGTATTTTGTCATCTGCTTCGTCAATCTATAGGGCCTCCCTGTTAAAATGAGCTATGTACGACCTCAGTGTCTCGTCTTCTCGCTGCTTGATGTTCATTAGGCATGCAGTGGATTTCTTGTACCTGTGCCCTCTAATGAAGTGCGAGGCGAATTGGGCACTTAACTCCTTGAAGGTACTAATGGAGTTAGGTGTCAGCCTGCAAAACCAGATCCTTGCGGGTCCCTTCAGCGTTGTGGGGAAAGCTCTGCACATGATCGTGTCTGGTACTCCCTGAAGGTACATTAGGGTCTTGAAGGACTCCAAATGATCTAAGGGGTCCTTGGACCCATCGTAGCTTTCTACTTGCGGCATGTGAAATTTTTATGGAATGGGAAATGTACTGACGGAAGCTGTGAATGGCGAGTCAGTTCGCTGGACCAAGTCATCAAGATAGCTAGATACCCGCCCCTTGAGGGCGTTCATCATGCAGTTCATCTGCTCCTTCATCAGCTGCATCTTGGCGGCTATTTGAGGTGGGATGGCATCTGTAACAAACGGCCGATTTGTGTCCTGTTGTTCTGGCCTGCTTGGAGTGCTTCCTTCTGGCCTTTCTTGGTTTCTTCTTTCCGCGCTAGTTCCTTCTTGGTCTTCGTCCTGGGTGTTGGCTCCCGTATTCTTCTGGCGTAGTTGTTCTCCCAGATCCTGGTTTTGTTTGGTGAGGCGTTCCACGGCGGTAACCAAGGTTTGAACTTGCCTTTTGAGCGCCATCGTGCATGGTTCGTCCCCCTGAACATTGTTGGTGGTTGCCATCGAGCGAGTGAGTACCATGCAACTTTTTGTCCGGGAAGCGATAGTACGATAAGTCACTAAACTTTTCCCACAAACGGTGCCAACTAATGATGCTAAAAATCATCAGTAAACCACACGGTTCTCACATGCTCCCGATGAGGTACCTGCATAATACAAAAGCTGAAGACCTTAAGAAGAGTACTGGTTTAGTACCGGCCAAATACCCTCCAACGGTCAAGTTAGAGAAATCTCTTATTCACAACTCTAGAGTGCCAGAGCTGAGATGAATGCATACGTTGCCTTGTGAAAGTCTTGGGGTATTTATAGTAGTGTAGGGCCGAAATTCATGCCTTGGTTAAGAAGTTCTTTCCTTCTAGGAGACTAACTCGTGGATTTTACGTATCTCCTTGAATTCTTTTCCTTATAGGAGTCTTCTTAAGGTTAAGCATGTAGCGCAAGAATTCTCTTTACTTACGCATGCTTGGAGGTCAAGTAATGCTGCAGACGGGAGTTTCTACTGGCCTCTTTAGCTTATTCCGTTAGCCTGATGCTTCGTTTGTTTCTAAAGTCGACGGCTTGTAAGTCGAGGTCATCAGCTTCAAGATCGTCAACTTTTTTAGGGTCGTCAGCTTTTATGGTCGTCAGCTTTGAGATGCAGCCTCCCCCCCTTGCTGTAATCAAACTAATCGGTACCATTGGTTTCGTCACCTTAATCTTGTCTACAAAATTATCCTTATCAGAAGTATTTGGGACAATTGGTGATTTATCAGGGTATCAATGAAGGTGGTCATGAGTTTGAACTCTACCTTCACTCCACCTCTCATTAAAAATGTTAAAAATTCCATGTATTGGGCCTCACTTCTTAAGTTTGAGATTATACATGAGGGGGGTGTTAGAATTATGGTTGGATGATTAAATACATCGTTTTCTATTAGTTTAAGCTTTTGGGATAAATGATAATTTAGCACTAGTTTTGTATTGGTAATTCACCTCTACCAAGTCCAACAATTGCCTTGAGCTTCATTGAATTGAGGTCCTTGTTTTCCAGAATATATTTTTATTCTTACATTTTCTTGGCAACAAATGAATAATAGTTGTGTTACTAACTTGGATATATTAATTTTCTGGGATATGATAATTTTTTTGCAGAAAGTTGCTGCGAGCTGCGTGTGGCTTGCATCAAAGCTCAAGGAAAGCCCAATGAAAGCAGACAAGTCCTTATTGTTTTCCACAGAATGGAATGTAGGATGGGGAACTTACCTATAGAGCATTTGGAGTACGGTTCTCAGGTTAAGCACCCACCTTCTTTTCCATGGAATTACTTATTTATTTATTTATCATTTTCTTCTTTGGCACAAGAGTTGAATTTTTCATTACTTGTTCTTCTTTTTCTTTTTGGCAACCACCAAGTATAATGGCTTTGTCTGAATAGGTGGTTAATTTTAGCACTTCGGGTGTCTTTGCACTTATATAGTCCTATTTTTCTCCAAAAAAAAAAAAAAAAAAGCAGTAAATTCTCATGGTTTCCTTGTTTTTCCTATTTCTTTTCTAACAGAAGTATCATGACCTCAAGACTGACTTGAACCGAACAGAAAGACATATATTGAAAGAGATAGGATTTGTTTGTCACGTTGAACATCCTCATAATTCATATCTAACTACCTTGCCATTCTTGAAACGCCTACAGAACTGAGGCAGGAAGTTTGGAATCTAGCAAATGATAGGTACTTTTTGCACATTAACTACTCATGGACAAAAGTTATGCACTTTCTTTTCTTATTATTTGGTTATACATTTAACAAGGAAACTTTCATCTAAAATTTGAATTCTTCAGTTAAGTCTTACTTATAAAAAATTGTGTCATTTAGTATACATATCAATTTGGACGGTATTCATAACTATCAACAAAAAAAGAAGAAGACAGTATTCATAGATGTCTTTAGTATCATACAGAATCTACATTGTACAGTATTATATTATTGTAGGAAGTGTTCATAATTCGACTAGTATGTTTGAATGTACACTAAATACTCTTTGGACAATGTATAGTGCTTTTATTTTTGGTGGGCTACATAAATCCTTATCCAATCAGCCTTATTTAGGGCCGTATTCTGTTATTTTTTAATGATTATGCTTTTCTTGCCTTTTAGACCGATATTATATTTAGGCCTCTCTTTAATGCCTTTAGCTACTTGAATCTATAAATTGCGTTTTTTTATGTTGCCCTGGCCATGCATATAATTTGATGCAGAAGACATCTTGACAGTTATTTGTTTAGTTGGTAGTCACACTGTAGTATGTAAAACACAATTGCATTCTTCTATGCTTCAGAATAATGGGTCAAACTCCAAAGCACCCAATTTTTTTTGTCGTGATTTATGTCTGCTGATTGTTGCAGTTGTACTGTGTCTTTCACTGTGGCTTACACTTCCATTAGTAATCTGTCTTCTTGTTTAATTTTATTTTAACATTCAAATTTGAGCAGTTTGTGCACAACTTTGTGTGTTTGATTCAAGAGTGAGGTTGTGGCTTGTGGGGTTGTCTATGCTGCTGCTCGTCGGTTCCAAGTACCCCTTCCCAAGAATCCACCAAGGTGGAAGGTATTTGATGCAGACAAGTCTGGGATTGCTGAAGGATGCAGAGTTCTGGCTGAGCTGTACAGCCTCACCAAGGCAAAATATATCCCTGTCTGTAAGGATGGAGACTCTTCTACGTTTTCTAACCAGTCGAGGAATTCACAATCTCAGCCAGTTCTGAAGGTACTTCTATTTTATTCATGTACAATTTTAAGTTTCATTGGAAACATAAAGCCCCTGCTAATACCCTTTCTGCAGTGTTCGCAATTGCCAATTCCTCAGCAAGTATTGCATTATGTTTGTTAAATGCTGCTGTCCTTTTTCCAGAGATTCTTGCTATAGAGGTGGGTCGTTGGACCACCCAAATTTTGGTGATGGAACAGCAGCACTTGAATGCTCTGTTTAGAGAAAGGATGGCAATTGTGGGGACTGCAGAAAATTTTGTCAACCTCATAATGCCACATATTTAAAATATGATCTCCCCTAGCAGAGTTGAATCACATTAGCTTGGTGGAAGTTTTATTTTATTGTAGTTCTATAAGAACTTCTGCAGACTAGGGCGAGTTGAATCACTTTAGCATGGTGGGATTTTTATTTCATTAGTGATCAATAGGAAATTCCTCAGACTAGCCCTACAGCTAATGTCAAGTCAGCTTCAGCCACTGTTAACACTGACTCTGGTGGATCCGAGGAGTCTAAGAAAAATGATGATGAAGCACCCCTTGACAAGCTGAAGGAGTCTAAGAAAAATGATGATGAATTAAAGAGCATGTCTGTTGAGGGAGAGGCCAGAGAAGAGGCCCTGCCAAAATCAAATTCTGACCACAGAACAGATGCAAGTAGGGAAAGAAGCAGGGAGAGAGAGGAGAGGGAAAGGGACAGAGAGAAGGAGGGCAGAATAAAGGCTTGGGATTGTGATAGGAGCAGGGATTTTGACCGTGTACATGATTGAGAGGAAACAGAGAGGGACACAGATAGAGTTAGGGATTGGGGTCACCGTTCCAAGGATAGAGGAAAAGATTTACGTATGTTTACAACCAATTTTGTTCACAAACCTGATGCTATTGTTAATATTTGTTTTCAGGGGCGTAACCAGGATTTTTTGTTTGAGGGGGCCGAATTGTGGTACTAATATATCAGTCAAGATAAACTCCTACACACATGAATGTGTATAGATATATAAACTTTAATACTAGAGTAAGTCATAATTCATAAATAATTGTATACAACATTATCAACTTTGATGTATATAACTCTAATGAGAAAAGTTGTGTACTCTGAATGTTTGATATTCGACTTGTAGAAAAATATCAACAAAAAGAACTCAGTATCTCCCATAAAATTTATGCTCAATGACAATCTTTCCTAGAATAAATTTAATCTTTTACTGTCTCCATAGTGAAATTTGTAAAATTTTCATTTTCAATAAGAATTACAAAAATTGTCTACCAAAGCGAATAAAAAAATTCAATGTAATCACTTAAGTCTTCAAAGACATGGATGACAGAAAAATTTAATAGGTACAAGTGCAAATTTTACATTAAAAAAATGAAACAAAGAAAACAAAAACTACCTTGTCTCTATAATTAATAGACCAACTGACAAATTCCTTCATTTTTCTAAGAGCACCATTTCTCTTGTTATTGTGAATGCCCAGGACATTCAGAGAAATCAAGACATCCCTCATCACGAGGTATACATTTTCGTTTTCCTTTGGTATTGCATAATCAATGTGGTTTCTTGTTTAACCGTAGTTCTGTTATCTGAACCTCTTTATTTTCAGATCGTGACTACCACAGTTCCTCTTATTCTTCAAGGGGAAGGATTGCCATAGACATCACTCTTATACTTAAATCGTCTCTCTACAGAAAAGAACATTTGTTACTTGAAATGTACAACCTTAATTTTGATGACTGATCTGTGGGCTATTCCCAATGGTTGGTCTTGAACTTGTACTCAGCCCTCAGTAATGTAGACAGAATTCTCTTATAGTGCTTTGCTCATCTCCTGGCTACCTAAAATAGCTTGCTGCGTTATTGTATTATGTTGTAGGAGCTTGCCTCTTCATAGGACATGCGGCAACTGGTAGCAGGTACTGCTTATTAGTAGGTGCTAGCCTTGGGGGCTCTGTCTTTGAATGCTTTACATCTGTGAATCCATGTTCGATTGATATGTTTGTCATGTTTACATCCCTAGAAATACATGCTGGATGATGGACCTTGCGTTGCTGCTATGTGAACAACTTAAAGTGGCTATGGACATCAGGCTACATGATAATGTGAAAACTTCCTCATCCCATTTGTCCACACCAATGCTGCTTGTTTTAGAGATTTTTTGGGCGGAGTTCTATTAGTTGTGTATGCTGAATGGTTTTTATTATATAGTAATCAGTAAGAGTTATGTTATAGCAGTCAAAACATATTTTCATTTCATTGCTATCTTATTGTAGAGTTCTGAATCCATCCCTTGATTAGATGTGATACGTGTCTGAGCTATACTTCCAAATCTTTCTGGCAAACATGCGCACCAATTTCCCACAACTGTCATGACCTACTGTGCAGCAGGAAATCAATGCTATTGAGTATTGACTTAAGTACTGCAATGGGGAGCCTGAGATATGTAGTTGGAAGACGTGATGAAAGAATAGATATGTGATGGAAATTTCATTAGTTTCTTATTCTGCAAATGGAAGCCTCCATGCCTAATCAAGATAAAAGAATGTAATTCATTATTTTAATTAACTTAGGCATGGGACCTGAAAGCCTAAATAAGATTTTGGATTCCTAAAGGTGATACTAGGACAGCAAATGAGCCAAGTTAAACCAAGTATTAAAAATTTAGGATTATTCATATAATTTTATTTTGAACGCAATAACACAGCCACTTATTGAAAGAAAGGATTCAATTAAAGCAATTCAAGTAAAGGAGAGAGAGAGAGAGAGAGAGAGAGAAAACTCACATATAAAAAGAGGTTTTTGGGAAGAGAAAACATTAGGTCCGGAGCTAGCGTAAAACCAATGTTTTACGCCAGCCAAAAAAGGGACATTCTATTAAGTCCTTCTCCAAACAGAAGCTCACGCTCACGCCATTCACCTCAGACAGAACAGAAAGAAGAAAAACCCCTCAGACAAAAGCTCTGCTTCCTCAGCCTTCTTGCCGAACCTCCACCACCGCCACAACCTGAACCTCCACCACCGCCACACACCGCCACGTAGATCGCTGTTCTCCTCTCTTCCTTCACGCCAAACCTCCACCACCGCCACATAGATCGCCCACTGGAGCTCACCGCCACAAATTTCACTGGAGCTATGTGTGGAGCTTGGAAAAAATCGGAGCTGCAGTGAGCCACGATCCAAAGGTCTTTTTTTCATGACTTTCCCTTTTCCCCAATTTGGATTTCGAACATAGCCTGACTGAATGTATTCTCGAGAGAGAAATAACAAAAATAGTTTTTAGAGAGAGAGAGACACCTTGATAGCATCTTTCTTTGTTGGTATAATCGATTTGAGAAAACAAAAACTAAAAGCTTTTTGGGCAAGCAGAGAGGTAGCTAGTTTTTCTTTTAATCCAACAACCTCTTTTCTCTCTCTCTCTCACTTGGATTTTTCAACTTCCAATTCACTTTCACACGCATTGTGTACCCAAATGATAGGAATTTTTTTGGTTTTGTGTGAAGATTTTTGTGGGTTTTGATGTGATATATGTATTGGATAGTGAGGAGTAGAAAGTGGGGTTGTGATAAGAGAGGGTTCTATTGTGGTTTTGATTAGAAATTCTAATCTGGGTTTTGGGTTTTTCTTCTTCTTAGTAAAGTATGGACCTGAATGATAAACCCAGAAGGGAAGTAATGTGAGTTTCTCTGCCTCTCTTTATGTCTATGTCAATTGGTTTTGCTCTTCATGTTGTACTAATTTTCAATTCATTAACTGAATTGGGTTTCTTAAATTTTCTTTTCTCTTTTGAATGACTAATAAAATTGTGATAACTTCACCAATTGTATTTTCTTTGTATTGGGGTCCACTGTTGTTCATTGTTTGGTTGGTGATTATTTGATTTTAGATATGTCTATTGCTATTTTTTTTATTGAGATGATTGATCCTCTATTATCAATAACTGGAAATTGTACAATTGCACTAGTTAGGAAGCTCTACTAATGTGGTTAGAGGGAACAAAAATGAAGGAATTAAAGCTGATTGTGAGAGTTTTCTGCTAGTGTTTCTTTTTTCTATTTTCATTCTCCTCCTTTCCCCTTTTTAGGGGGAAAGAGGGTTGCTTATCTAATTTGTCTAGTTTCTTATATTATGGGGTAAATCACGCTTTACTACCGTAAACTATAACCTAGAGGATTATAAAGAGCAAGTCCACAGAACAGTTTTTGGGCATTCCATACGTGATGACCTTGCTCAACTACCTTCTTTCTTTTTGGTTTATGATATATGCTTCTTGTTTCATCAACCGGGTTCTTTTTAATTTTTATTGTTTCTTTTCTTCATTTGTTACCTTTTTTTACCCTATGCTCCTTTGCTTTTGTCATGGATTATGAGTGTCTTTAATTACTATTGTTATGATGATGATAATGATGGGGATTTTATAGTTAATTCATGTTAATTTCATGGCCATTCGGGCATTCAGGGGCCTCTGTGTTAGTTGGTTAGTTGGACTTGGGAGTCTAGGCTAGCAATTAAACAGGATGACCACTTTGGTTCCACATTTCTTGCTTTAGGAAAATGAAATTTAATGCTTGGTTGATTAATGTTAATTTCTTCTAAACTGTGCATGGTACTATTTAATATTTTTTCTTTAGTAACTAAAATTTCAATTAGTGTGTCATTCATAAGAAATTTTGTATTTTTATGGAGAGCATGCTCCAACTGCCTCCCAACTAAGGAAAATCTTCATCGGTGTCGTGTAAGGGTGGAGAAGAGGTGTGAGATTTGCAGTC
This sequence comes from Castanopsis chinensis, assembly GCA_032878915.1. Classification (NCBI taxonomy): domain Eukaryota; kingdom Viridiplantae; phylum Streptophyta; class Magnoliopsida; order Fagales; family Fagaceae; genus Castanopsis; species Castanopsis chinensis. Next base: position 27,396,295 of record JAVQMG010000120.1, read on the forward strand.
ACCAATCTGAAACTGTAAGCCATATCTAGTGGGAGTGCCCATTTGCACAAAACGTGTGGGCTTTATTCAAAGGTTGAACACAAAAATGCAGCAATAGAGCCTTCGATTTCTTACTACTGTTCCAACAGATGCAGAGGAAACTGAGCTAGCAAGAATTAGAGAAGTGGGTCGTTACAACGTGGGCAATATGGAATGCGAGGAATAAATTTTATTTCGAACATTTCCAAACTCATCCAAAGGTGATCCTCAACTTAGTGAATGGCTTGTGTGAAGAATACCAACATCTTATGGATAGGCACTGAGTGACTTGATGTACGATCTTCTTGAGCTGATGTACTCTTTCTTTTGTCTTTTTGTATTACCATTTACTTGAGCCTTGACTTGGATTGGACCTTGTTTGTATACTATTTCTACATTAATGAACGATTTCTATCATTTTGAACTAAAAAAAAATTGAAAAAAAAACTAATTATGATTAATATTACGATTGTTAGTAAGATCTATAATGAGCAAAATTTGATAAATGGTTAGCACCAAAATAATTGGTAAATACATATGGTTCTAGGTTCATAACAAGCAAAAGATGGTAACAAATATAATCATCCTTATAATGTGAGTCATGAATGTGACCATTGGCTTTATGCCGTGTTTCCTTGAGATACTATACTAGTTTTTTCTCCTTATTGGCTTATTGCAAGGCTTATAAACTTAAAAAGTAAAAAATAACATCTTAGGCTCTATAAACAGGTCATGAGATACAGGCCCTAGTTGTTTGCACTCATATTTTCAATTCATGTAATTTTATATTTCAATATGACCTATAAAAAACAAAAGAGAAGAAAAATTCATAAGCAACAATTAAGAATAAATTTAAAATTTGTGCTATTACAGTACAAAACTTGCCCAATTTGGCAAACTTGTTCTATTACAAAATTAAAATTTAATTGGAAAATTTTACGCTACTATCACAATTATCATTGACAATAGGAGAAAATTGACATTGGTACATATAGATCCAAGTACATAAAATAGCTATCAAATAGCTCCAAGTACATTGGTACATTCATACATATAGCTCCACTCAATAAACTTTATTGCATAAAACAGCTCCAAGCACATCCTTATTTTCACTTTGGTACATATAGAGAGCAAATTGGCATTACAAGTAGGGGAAAATTGACATTACAAGTAAGAGTAAATTATATTTGAAACTAAAAATATTTTAATAGCTATTAAAGCTGGTGACACCTGCAGTGTCCTAAAGGCTAAAGTCGACAGTGGAGAATTCAATAACCACAGAAAGTAAGCTTGTCGGAACGGCACTTGTAAGAAGCAAAATTGAAAGAAATAGAAATCCAAGAAAAAAAAAAAGAGGAAACAATTCAGTCAAAAACACAAATTGAAAAATTGAAAGAAATATATACAGGAATAATAAAATTGATGGGGAGCTCATTACATTCACAGATTGGGAGGCAACCTCAATCAACAAAACTATTGCCTTATGCCTCCCTTATTTCAAGATTCTTACCACCTGCCACAAATATTATACCAAGTCGCTCACCAACTGTTGACACACTTCCTACTATGACAACTCCAAGGTACCTTAATTTTCATGTAGCAAGGGTTAGTCATAATATACCTATTGTACCAAAATCCATCATCTTTGCCAAATGTCAGCCTAGATGGGTTGCTGCTATGGATGAAAAAAGTTGTTGCCCTAAATGCAAATTTGGACCTTATGGCACTAGCACATCACCCTGACATGAATGCCATTGGGTGTATATGGGTTTACAAAGCAAAATTGAAACAAGATGGCTCCTTGGAACATATCAAAGCTCAGTTGGTGGCTAAGAGGTTTAGCCAAGTTAAGAGTATCAATTGTTTAGAAACATTTCTCCTTGTATTGGAAGTTGTCAAAGGCAAGGATATCCAGCATTCGTCTTGTCCTCAACTTGCATCAACTGGTTCATCTCTCAGTTGGGACATGAGTTCTCCATCAAGGCCTTGTGTTTTCTTCATCACTTTCTAGGCGTTACCTAACATAGCCTACTTTTATGTCAAACCAGTATGCTGAGGATATCTTAGAACTTGCTTTCATGTAGATGTGCAAACCCATTATTACTCCAGTGCTTGAGAAAGGCAGACATTTCCCATCTACTGATGAGCCTTATCCTGATCCTTATAGTTATCAAATCCTTGTGGGAGCACTTCAATACCCCAAGCTCACTGAACTTGATCTATCCTATGGTGTCAACTTAGCTTTCTAATTCATTCAGGACCCTCTCACTACAAGACAGTAAATTGCTAGCTAAGACTCCCAAGTCCAACCAACCAACACAGAGGCCCTTGAATTAATCAAGGCAATGAAATTAACATGAATTAACTATAAAATCTCCATCATTATCATCATCATAATAATAGTAATTAAAGACACTCATATATCACAGCCTAATAATTCAGAACACAGAAACAATAAAAATTAAAAAGAACCCAGTTGATGAAACAAGAAGCATATATCATATTCCAAAAAGAAAGAAGGTAGTTGAGCAAGGTCATCAATTCACAGCCTAATAGTTCAGAGCACAGAAAGTAATCCCAGTTCATAGATTCAAACAAACAGAGCAAACATGAACACAAACACAAACAGAGCAAAATTCATGAGCGTCCAAAGAAACCCATGAACCCAGAAAAACCCATCAATAATTCAAAATCCAAATCCAACTCCAGAACCATTAAACTCCAATTCCAAAACCCAAAATCCCAAACACAACTGTACTGAACCCATAAACCCAGAAAATAGAAGAACCAAAATAATTTGAAATCCAAATTGGGAAAAGGGAAAATCATGAAAAGAAACCTTCGGATCATGGCTCACAACGGCTTTGGTATGTTTCCAAGCTCCACGCATAGCTCTGGCGACCTCTGTGGCGGTGAGCTTCGATGTGTGGTGTGGTGGAGTTTTGGGCAAGCAAAGGACCGCACGACTAGAACTTTCTTCTTCGAAATCATTCTGTTCCGATGATCAGGTTGTGGTGGTGGTGGTGGAGGTTCGGCATGAAGGTTGAAGAAGCAGAGCTTTTGTCTGAGGGGTTTTTCTTCTTTTTGTTTTGTCTGAGGTGAATGACGTGAGCGTGAGCTTCTATTTAGAGAGGGACTTAATGGTGAAAATGGCCAAATATCACAATTTTCAGAAATTTGTAGCAAAAAAACATTGATTTGGAACTAAATAGAAAAATATCACTTTTATAGAACTCGAGTTTCAGAAACTCGAGTTCCAAATAGTACTCAAGTTTATGAAACTTGAGTTCCTCATTAGTTTTGCAATTATGGCACTGCTGAGCTGGAATTTGTGCGATTAAAAAAAATAATGTGGTACTCGAGCTTGGTAAACTCGAGTTCCATGCAACACAGTACTCGAGTATACCAAGCTTGAGTACCTATCATAAATAAAATTATGTTTATGTTTATTTCTATGGTACTCGAGCTCACCAAGCTCAAGTACCTTGTAAGGAACTCGAGTTTAGTAAACTCGAGTTCCTTATAACTTTTTTTTTTTTTTGGGTAATTAACAAATAAATTTCACAATAATCGAATTTGTTTTTCTGCATTGATAAAATCTATTTCTACATTAATAAAATTTGCTCTCTGCATATCATGTTTACTGTATATTCGAATCTGCTTATTGCATTCATAAAATCTGTTTTCTTCATTAATTAAAATTGTTCATTTTTTTTTCATAAAAATTGTTCACTGTTTTCTGCATAAACTATTTCTAGCATTTTGCATAAAATTATTTTTTGTTCAGCATTATTTAAAAAATTGTCCACTCTCTTTTCTGCATAAATTATTCACTATTCACCATTTAAAAAATTGCTTACTGTTTTATCATAAAACACCTAGTAAAATCGTGTTTTCTAAATTTAAACGCCAAATCTAAATGTTTTTTCAGCATTTTGAATTTCACAATAATCGAATCTATTTTATTGCATTGATAAAATCTATTTCTATATTAATAAAATTTGTTTTCTGCACATCATGTTTACTGTATATTCAAATCTGCTTACTGCATTCATAAAATCTATTTTATGCATTAATTAAAATTGTCATTGTTTTCTCATAAAAATTGTTCACTATTTTCTGCATAAACTATTTTTATAATTTTGCAAAAAATTATTTTCTATTCAGCATTACTTAAAAAATTGTTCACTCTCTTTTCTGCGTAAATTATATTATGTTCATTATTTAAAAAAATTGTTCACTGTTTTCTCATTAAACACCTATTGAAATCGTGTTTTCTAAATTTAAATGCCAAATCTGAATGCTTTTTCAGCATTTTGAATTTTACAATAATCAAATTTATTTTTTTGCATTAATAAAATTTATTTTTACATTAATAAAATTTGCTCTCTACGCATAATGTTTACTGTAAATTCGAATTTGCTTACTGCAATCATAAAATTTGTTTTCTGCATTACTTAAAACTGTTCATTGTTTTCTCATAAAAATTGTTCACTATTTTCTACATAAACTATTTTTAGCATTCTGCATAAAATTATTTTCTGTTCAGCATTATTTAAAAAATTGTTCACTCTCTTTTCTGCTTAAATTATTTTCTGTTCACTATTTAAAAAATTGTTCACTATTTTCTCATAAAACACCTAGTTAAATCATGTTTTCTAAATCTAAACGCCAAATCTGAATGGTTTTTTAGCATTTTGAATTTCACAATAATCGAATCTATTTTTTTGCATTGATAAAATCTATTTCTACTTTAATAAAATTTGCTCTCTGCATATCATGTTTACTATTTATTCGAATCTGCTTACTACATTCATAAAATCTGTTTTCTACATTAATTAAAATTGTTTATTGTTTTCTCATAAAAATTGTTCACTGTTTTCTGCAAAAACTATTTCTAGCATTTTGCATAAAATTATTTTCTGTTCAACATTATTTAAAAAATTGTCCAGTCTCTTTTTCACATAAATTATTCTCTGTTCACTGTATAAATTGTTCACTATCACATATATAGAATCATGGTAGAATTTGTAAAGTTTTTGAATGCCAGTCACCCTGATCATCATGGCTACTCTTATACCACTACTCAACAAGAGCACAAAGGTGTACCGAAAAGAGTTTGTTTTATTATATATGATTTAAATTTTAAAGTTGATTTTCTTATAAAACATTTTAAAAGGACTTTACAAAAGGGCATTGGCAGAAAGGCTTTCGAATTACATCTTTTTAACACTAGTGCATTTATTAAAGCTTCTGGTTGTCAACTCCTTGGCAAGAAGGTTGGAGATTCAAGCTCCACAAAGACAGAATCATAGTCTCCTAAAAGCTATCTTATGGGAACAAGCTTTTCAAAGCTTCACCCTAAGTTTCAGCAAAAAACGAGACTTGCCATTAGGACCTTACCCCCTGAAATCCAATAGAATATACCAACCCATAAAGCCATAACAAGTTCTTATGATAGATGGATGTACCTTTTCAAAATATTAGTCTTTGCAGCATTTATCAGAACAGAAGACATGACAGACAACATATGGCTATCTTATAAAACTATATGGTATGAAAGTTTTGGAAAAGCAGACAAAGTTTATGACGGAAGAGGAGACAGATACAATCCCTATCTTGGATTACTTATCAATACAGAGACAGAAGATCCAGTAATTCGTGATACTTTATGATTATCTAAAATGCTAGAAACAAGGTTTATCAACAAATTAATCATAACTTCTGAAATTCAGATTAGTTTATTTCCCAAAGTCATCCAAGAAGTAGCCGCATAGATTGGAGGACTTAATTATATGAAGATCACTATCTGGAGTACTCTTCTAGCTTGGGACAGTAGTTATTATATGGAAACTCAGCCAACACACATTTTGGTTCTTATTCATGATTAGGGTTGTATCCTTGAATACAACTGGTATACAGGAGATATTTATTTACCACTTAATGATTCGGATGCTCTAGCTCAAGAATGGTCTAATTTCATGAGTAATAAGATTTATGAGATAAAAAAGAATTAGACAGAGGCTTCTACTTATATAGTTACACAAACAGGATAGCCGTATATAGTCCAATACCTTCAGTAAGTAGGCTATTTGGGAAAAGAAAGATTGTTAAGGATCCTAGAATGATACAGATTGAAAGACAGACAGATAGATCACTATTCACTGGCGATAGATCACTATTCACTGGCGATAAATCACTATTCACTGGCGACAAATCACTATTCACTGGCGACAAATCATTATTCACCAACACGCGTGAATAGCTTCTAGACAAATCAAGACAATCCAGACAGATACAGATAGATGTTCAAAAGTTACTACTGTTTACTAGCATGCGTAAAAAGTGATCTGATAGATTCCCGAGATCTGAAAGATTCCCAGACAGATGCAGACAGACTATTAATCATCAGGATTAATTTCCATACTACTGACATATTAACTTGAGTTAAATTTACCTACTCAGGTTACTTTACCATGGTGCATTTCACCTATAAAAGAGACGAACTAAAAAGTCAGAAGACAAGTTTCTAAGTTTTTGAGATTCTAAGCTTTTAAGTTCCAAGTTTTAGAAAGCCTTTTGTAATAGCCTTTCCTCTCTCTCAGAAAGACTTTTGTACTCTCTTCCCCTCTTGTAATCTTGTAACCTTTCTCTTCAGATAGTTTTATTTTTAAGCTTGTATCAAAGACAGCAGTTTGTTTTCAAGTTTATCAAAGACTGAAGTTTTTATTCAAGTAAGATTTTACTAGTTTCTGTTTTCATATTCCATACTCCATTTTAACCTTATTTTGAATATATCTATTTTGCTATTTACTCTCTTTATTATCTATTTTATCATTGTTTATGATTCCATATTACTGCTGTGCTCTCTCCTAAGTAGTCATTGGTATTAGAGCATTTGGATCATAAAACACCTAATGAATAGTGAATAATTTATGCAAAAAAAACAGTGAACAATTTTTCAAATAATGCTAAACAAAAAATAATTTTATGCAGAATGCTAAAAATAGTTTATGCAGAAAATAGTGAATAATTTTTATGAGAAAACAGTAAACAGTTGTAATTAATGCAGAAAACAGATTTTATGAATGCAGTAAGCAGATTTGAATATATAGTAAGCATGATGTAGCACCAATTGTGGCATGAGTAGTTTTTTGAAGACACGTCACCAGCCCACTTCTGTAGCACCAACCGTAGTCATATGAACCACATGCGCCAACAGACACCACTATTTCACACATGCTGCTCAATAGCTCGGCATGATTTCACACACTGTCTAGTCATATTATCCACATTCACATGAATACTTAAATATATGAATAATTGTACCCTGGTGCCAGGGACATAGCACTGTGTCAATTAAATATGATGCTCTGTTCAAGAACACTGCAGCTACCGCCCACTTCTTCAAATCTTACTGTGACATTAGAAACATTTAACATCCTGTTCATGTAGTGTTTTTCCAGCCTCTATTGACATGACAAGCCCAAATAATAAAAATTGTAATGCTTGGAATATGAAATGAGGTTATAAATACACTAGAATAATGATCTTATTTCAACCCCACTAACTTCGTAGATTGACTAAGTTATAAGTTGCAACGCCTCAACATCAAATCGTACAATGCGAAACAGGTTTGGATTTACTTCAACAAATGGATTATCACAAGTTCCAGCAGATGAACAACTACAGACATACACAAACCACTATGGAGGGAAATGGGTTGGAAAGAAGAGAGATTTCCTTAATATGCCAATATATATGTACGAGAGACTTGGAAGCGTCAGGCACATCATAGTCGGCAAACCTACAAAAATAAGTACAGATACCACTGCAATAGAGTTCACTATAGCAAAACTATCATGGTCAACCCTATACAAGAAAATGTGTGAGTTGGAGGTGTATTGTCGATGGCATAGGTTACGAGTTCTTGAGGCACGCTTAGCCGAGTTACCTAGAAATAAACCTACCAACATACTTGCTCATCTTGAACAAGAGAACAATCAAATGCAAAGGCGATTAGACTATTTTCATGCAATCCAAAAGGCTAGGAAGCATTTAAAGAGAAAGGTGCAAGAGCGAGCCATCAAGTCTATTAATGAAGTTACTACGTTAAATGATGAAAGAGATATTTCAGACTTCTTAGATTCAAGTAATGATGATTTCCAAAAATTTCTACTTACGAACATTAGATGTTGTTGTTAATGTCCACCATTGCTACACTGATGTTCGCAGTGTTGTATGTGCTGCTCAATGATTTGGTACGTTCTTTGATTTTCCATTGAGTTGACACAATTTTGTTCATTCAACGATTTTGAATTTTTCAACAAATTCCGATGATCAATACATTAGTACATAGTTTTCCATTTAATTTTCACAATTTTGAACAGTTAACGAATCTAAACTTTTCAACAAATTCAGACTATTTGTACATCTAATTTACACAATTTTATTTTGTACTTTCAAGATTTTATACATTCAACAAATAAATTTTGTTTTTTACAAATTCGAACGATCTGTACATCTAATGTACACAATTTTCTCTTGAATTTTCACGATTTTGTACTTTCAACGAAATTTGATAGGCCAAAAATGTATTGACCCCTAGTGCTTATTTAATTGATTAATTAGCCAAGTTTATTAATTAATCAAATTAACATGCAAAGCGCATGGTAGCATGAACAAATTACCAATTAAACTAAGTGCAGCGAAAATTAAATTGACAGTGATTTGTTTTCGAATGGGGGAAAACTAACACGGCAAAAACCTCACCAAGTGGTTTTAAGGTTACCACTCCCGAAAAAATAATGAACAATTTTTATAAGAAAACAATGAACATTTTTAATTAATGTAAAAAAACAAATTTTATGAATGCAGTAAGAAGATTCAAATATACAATAAATATGATGTGCAGAGAGAAAATTTTATTAATGTAGAAATAGATTTTATCAATGCAAAAAAATAAATTCGATTATTGTGAAATTTAAGCTTGAAAAAGCATTCAGATTTGACGTTTAAATTTATAAAACACAATTTCAATAGGAGTTTTATGAGAAAACAGTGAACAATTTTTTAAATAGTGAACAAAGAATAATTTACATAGAAAAGAGAGTGAACAATTTTTTAAATAATGTTAAACAGAAAATAATTTTATGCAAAATCGTAGAAATAGTTTATGCAGAAAACAGTGAACAATTTTTATAAGAAAACAATAAACAATTTTAATTAATGCAGAAAACAGATTTTATGAATGTAGTAAATTTTATTAATGTAGAAATAGATTTTATCAATACAGAAAAATAGATTTGATTATTGTGAAATTCAAACTTGAAAAAAAATTCAGATTTGACGTTTAAATTTAGAAAACACGATTTCACTAGGTGTTTTATGAGGAAACAGTGAATAATTTTTTAAATAGTGAACAGAAAATAATTTATGCAGAAAAGAGAGTGAACAATTTTTTAAATAATGCTAAACATAAAATAATTATATGCAAAATAGTAGAAATAGTTTATGCAGAAAACAGTGAACAATTTTTATGAGAAAATAATGAACAGTTTTAATTAATGCAGAAAATAGATTTTATGAATGTAGTAAGCAGATTCGAATTTATAGTAAATATGATGTGCAAAGTGCAAATTTTATTAATGTAGAAATAGATTTTATCAATGCAGAAAAATAGATTTGATTATTGTGAAATTCAAATATGAAAAAGCATTCAGATTTGGCATTTAAATTTAGAACACAAGATTTCACTAGGTGTTTTAAGAGAAAACAGTGAACAGAAATAATTTATGCAGAAAAGAGAGTGAACAATTTTTTAAATAATGCTAAACTGAAAATAATTTTATGCAAAATCGGAGAAATAGTTTATGCAGAAAATAGTGAACAATTTTTATGAGAAAACAATGAATAGTTTTAATTAATGCAAAAAACAGATTTTATGAATGTAGTAAGCATATTCGAATATACAGTAAACATGATGTGCAGAAAGCAAATTTTATTAATGTATGAATAGATTTTATCAATGCAGAAAAATAGATTCGATTATTGTGAAATTCAAACATGAAAAAGCATTTAGATTTGACGTTTAAATTTAGAAAACATGATTTCACTAGGTGTTTTATGAGAAAATAGTGAACAATTTTTTAAATAGTGAACAGAGAATAATTTACGCAGAAAAGAGAATTAACAATTCTTTAAATAATGCTGAACAGAAAATAATTTTATGCAGAATGCTAGATATATTTATGCAGAAAATAGTGAACAATTTTTATGAGAAAAACAATGAACAATTTTAAATATTGTAGAAATGAATTCATATTTTGAAATTAAAATCTCTATATTTTATAATGCTTCTATTTAAATAAATAAAAACATAAAAAGCTACTTATTTTTATGTTTATGTTTATTTGTCAATTATCCAAAAAAAAAAATAGTTATTAGGAACTCGAGTTTACTAAACTCGAGTTCCTTACAAGGTACTCGAGCTTGATGAGCTCGAGTACCATAGAAATAAACAAAAACATAATTTTATTTATAATAGGTACTCAAGCTTGGTATACTCGAGTACTGTGTTGCATGGAACTCGAGTTTACCAAGCTCGAGTACCACATTATTATTTTTAATTGCACAAATTCCAGCTCAACAGTGCCACGGTGGCGGAACAGATGAGGAACTTGAGTTTCATAAACTCGAGTACCATTTGGAACTCGAGTTCTAGAAAAGTGGTATTTCCTTATTTAGTTCTGAAACAATGTTTTTTTGCTACAAATTTCTGAAAATGGTGGTATTTGACCATTTTCACCGGGACAAAATAGAATGTCCACGTGGCGATTTTTTATCGGCTAGCGTAAAACACTGCTGTGGACCTAATGTTTTCTCTTTTGAGAATAAGGATCTTTCCTCCATAAAATTGCTCATATGTTCCACACGTTTGAAATAGGGTAATTGGGATAAAATGTCGAAAATTACGTCTTAATCCAAAATTTAGGGATTTAAATATAGTAATTGAAGATATTTGTGGACTAAATGAAATAATCAAAACACGTGTAGATTATACTTTACACTAAAATAAAAAGCTGAACTCGATCATTACGTTCTATCTTTCAGGATACTCTCCATTTTGGGATTGAGATTTTATTTGTTTTATCTAATTGTATAAAAAGAGCACCTTTCAATTATTTCTTTATATCAATCTTTAATATAGAAAAAAAGTTAACGAATACTCTAAAAGTATTGGTTTATTAAATATTTTTAAAAAAATTTATGAGAAGAATTTTTTTTTTTTTTTTTTGGACAGTTTTTCCAAGAAAGTAACAAGAAAAATTTTCAAAAATGATCTGTTAACTGGACACTGTAATTTAAACCATAATACACATTAAAATTTAAAAATGTGGAGCATGCTGTAGGTTTATAAGTTATAACGAGCAAGCAGGGATATAAATGTCATTTGCAGAGCGGCAAAACCAACAACTCATGAACCACTCTGATCTATTACTCGACATTTCCAAAGTTCCCACCAGTCACCAACAAACATCAAACAACACAGCATTGGTTTCATCGAAGCTTTAACACAAACACATAAAATAAATGTAATATACACACAAAAACCACTCATTCTCTCCCAAGTTCTAATCCTAGCTGAAAATCTTTTGCATCCCAAACATCACACCTAAGGTGAGTTCTGATCTTTCTATGTGAATGAATGTACAGTGAATGTTGAGTCTAAAACTTATGTCTGAATGACTTGTTATTTTCTCTTTGTTACATAAATGTGATTGGGTGTAGGCTCCTCAATCGTGGGTTTATTTAATATTCGAGACTTTCCCAGAATTAAAATTGATCACTTTTTTCTTTTTTTGAAAGAAGAGAATCTCTGTTGACATCTGTGTTCATTTTGAGGGTAATCTTGGATATAATGCTCTCAATATTTGTTGCTTTTCAAATAGTTTTATATACCATGGTTGCACTTGCAGAATTCTTGGTCATGCTTGATACTTAATACTTGGTAATGCTGATGAATTTTTCATAGATCATATTTAGCCCATGGTTCAGTTTTCTTCATTCTGCTTCTTTTATTTTGGCGTGTAGTTCATTGGTAAATTAAGATATTATGTGTATTCCGGTTTGTTTTGAGCTGAGTGATATCTGTTTTCAACTTAATTTATTGACTTGTTTATATGTAGGAGCTTCTGAAAAAAGTAGGCATGATTTTCTTTTTTCTCATATTCTGTGTGGTAGATTATGTGTTTTGACATTGTAGATACTCAAATATTATCATGATACGGTAAATCATACCATGAACATTCTTACTACATTGATGATTACCTATAAATGTTTTCAATACTGCAGACTTTTGTTTTGACTTTTGGAGGTCTTAAAAGTGATTGAAAATGGCGGCTACTTCAACCCCTGGCATGCTCATGACAACAATCAATTCTTGCTTGTCTTCTTCCCGCAATAGAGTTATGACAAGCACTGCAAATTTCAGTGCTGAACATAAAGAGGCATCTTGGACAAGGCTTACCAGCTCTTCCCACATCTCATCAAGGCAGCCATTCTTCCAGAGCTTCACATCAGGAAATGTAAAATTTCAAAAGGTTGCTACAAGAGCAGTGTCTGGTGCTGCAGAGTACAAGCCTCTGCCTGGCTTGCCTGTTGATTTGAGAGGTCAGACAACTATTATTTCCCCATTCATTATAAGATGCCTTTATTATCATTTGGTCTTTTCTTTCATAAATATTGTAGTTGCTTAGCACCCTCTTCACTGGTTTCTATACATGACACACAAAATATATATAAGAAATATGAAATGAATAGCTTCACATACTATCTTCCTCCACCTTTTTCCTTGTTGCATGGTATTCATACTGCAAGTAAAGGCCAGGTTTACAAATGCAGATGAGGTTTTGACTGGGAAGATTATATGTTTTGCTTGTAAGATGGTATTTCACCAAGCATTTTAAAGCAAAATATAGATGGGGTTTCTCTTTTTTTCTGTGTCGCATGATCATTGACTTGAAAAGACAATTACCTCAATGAAAGCTCAACAAAAGCCTATTTAGTTTCGTATCCTGGGTTCTGATATGTATCTCAACTGAACACACATAAGCATAACAAAAATATTGAGATTTTGCATGTAAAATGAGCATCGTAGTAAACTTACATAGTCTGTTAAGTCACCATGCTGTTAAGTGGCAGAAAAAGGGTGGAGTTTTAACACCTGCTTGGCTGCTTCAATTTTTTTGCTTGTAGTTGTAGTAATTACTTTTTTTTGGCTTTGCAAAGAATCTTGCCATATATATAAGTCACATGCATAAAAGTTGGAGAAACCTGAACCATGAAATTGAATCAAAGCACAAAATCAGTTCTCTGGTAATAATGACACAAAGCCCAAATTTGAGGTTAGAAGTGAAAAATGGTGGGATGTGTTACATGAAGGTTTTTGTCATTGTCTTGCTATGAGCCTTGAAGAGAAATGTTTTAGGATGACCACCAGTGTCAAGTTCAAGCCAAAGATGTACTTGTCCAAATCGTATGAACATAACATATATGCTGCTGCATTTAACATGGGGACATTATGTTAGCAGGTAAGAGAGCATTTATTGCTGGCATAGCTGATGATAATGGATATGGATGGGCAATAGCAAAATCTCTTGCTGCTGCTGGTGCTGAAATTCTTGTTGGCACATGGGTTCCGGTATGTAAATTGATCTAACTTGATCTTATGATTCTAGAGTCTCAAGTAATGACAAAAGTGTACAATTTTTAATGCGAACTTTTGTTTTATGTAGGCACTGAATATTTTTGAATCTAGTTTACGGCGTGGGAAATTTGATGAGTCACGCAAGTAAGATATGATGTTCTGTTTCCTGCATTATGGGTAATCAATTAATAATTGCGGTACCATCTCCAAGCCTCTGTTAATTTCTAATTGAAATTTCAATTTTCAGACTACCAGATGGTTCTCTAATGGAAATTACTAAAGTGTATCCATTGGACGCTGTTTATGACAATCCTGAAGATGTTCCTGAGGATGTAATGAAAAGTTCCATATATTTCTGGAATAATTGATATAAAGTCCAATTGTATTCTTGGTGATATTCTTAGTTGTGGTTTTGGCAGGTAAAAGCAAACAAACGCTATGCTGGATCCTCAAATTGGACAGTTCAGGTATCATTTATTGTGAATACATCACCATTTAATTTAAGTGGTCATTATTGAATGAAAGACTTATTAACTCCACTCAGTAAACATCACTAATTTATTACCTCAGATTGACCTGGGCATAACATGTGATGAACCGTTCTCCAAAGTATACCATCGGCCTATGAGTTCCCATGTCTGTACATGATTTTCTAAACACGACATAGAATAAAGTTATCTCAGTATTTTGTCTTCACTTGGTGTGCACATTAGTATCAGTCAAACCAAATTGCAATAATACCTCTGACTTGATTAAATTACAAGTGCTTAGTTTTCTTCCTTGAGAGAGAACAGCAGAATTAATCAAGTATTGAACTTAAATCACGCAATGGTTCACATTGATAAAAATGAATGTTAATATGTTGACTAAAAGTTCAACTAATAAGTAGATGGATTTAATATGATTATAAGTTTGTACTACGTCTTATCTGTCATTTCACCTGTCAAATTTCTTTTCAAATGTATAGCAAAAGGATTTAATCTAACTCAACCTACTAATGATTAAGCTGCGTTTGTTTCACTAACTGTTTGAATCCATATTTTGGTGAACATTGAAATTCATGGTCAATTGCAAACTTTGAATGTAAAAAACTTATAATGCATGCTCCTCTTGTAAGGAGCTACAGGTCTCTTTACTGGCAAAAACATAAATGGGATAACTGACCCAGCTGACCACTGGTAACCAATTTGGTTCTAATGTTTTGCAGGAAGTTGTTGAATCTGTGAAACAGGACTTTGGAAGCATCGACATCCTTGTGCACTCACTTGCCAATGGGCCAGAGGTGTTGTGTTCATCAGTTTATCCTTTTACACCGTTCTTTCTAGATCTTGAGGCAACTAACTAGTATTTTTTTTTTCCCATTTGCAGGTCAGCAAACCTCTTTTGGAGACATCAAGGAATGGATATCTTGCAGCTATCTCTGCATCTAGTTACTCCTTTGTTTCTTTACTCAAGCACTTTGTTCCAATAATGAATCCAGGCACATTTCTCACTTAATTTCTTCTATTGCTTTTCTTTGATTTTTATCTTTATGTTCTTCCCTTCCCGCCCTCCTCTCCCCATCCCAACCTTTTTCCTTATCCCTAATTTTCCCCATAAGTCTGGATCCTTACAATATGCACCCTAATGTAAGGAACCCAGTTTAGGGTTAGGGTAATCTTGATGTTTTGAGTGGTCTTGGATTACGAGTGCTAGGTTTTTAGGTGTTTCCAGATCTTTAGGGTTCGATCATGTCCTAGGTTTAGTGATTTTGATGTTTCAAACAAGTTCTTAAAGTGATATGTATTTAGGCTTTGTTTGGGAGAACTCAATTGTTTTAGGTATGTTATACTTTGCATGAATTGTGATTACTTCATGGGAATCACAGCCTCTCAGGGAAACATACTGGATAAAGTTTTGTCTTCTAACTCACTGACACTGAAAAACTAACCACTTTATCTATAGGGACTATCACACCACCTTGCTTCTTTTCTTACCAGTGTGAGATTAATACTCTCAACAGGAATTACTTCATCTCATTATTATTTTTCTAACCAATGTAGGATTCCAAAACCAGTAAGAAAACGTCTGATATTTTTACCTAATTGGTTGGACTTAACATTACAGGTGGTGCTTCAATTTCTCTAACATACATTGCTTCTGAAAGGATCATTCCAGGGTATGTTTCCTTCAGCACTGTGAACATTGTTGTGTGGTTCACCTAAGAACAATTTCTTCATTTTGACTGTTTTACATGCAGATATGGTGGAGGTATGAGTTCAGCAAAGGCTGCTCTGGAGAGTGACACGCAAGTAAGTCATATGTTTATTTATTTATTTATTTTATTCTTATTTCATGTACTTCTGTTTTTCAAATGTTTATGATAGTTAGCATAACATCTATAAACTTTTGGGCTTGACACAGGTGCTAGCTTTTGAAGCTGGAAGAAAACACAAAATCAGGGTTAACACAATATCTGCTGGTATTATATTAACTTTATATTGAGAATCATCTCCTCACCTAAAATAGGAGAATAATTCTCTTGTAATCTCATTGACTGGTTTATGTCCTGGTGCCACATTCTGCCATGTACATGCTATGGGTGTTCCATCTGAAATGAGGCCTATAGGGATGGCTGTATCCTTCTTCTCTATAGTCCAATTAAAAGATGATATGATTTAATGATCTGTATGTAGATCTCTCCAAGAAGACATCATCTATCATTCCTGGTCTCTTCCTTGTGTTGGGCAATTAATGAAAATAACCATCAATATGATTTTACCATAATTGGTTCATCAATGGTGCCAAACTGAATGTTAGTAGTCATAAAAACATACTGAAAGAGTCCACCCAGTGATATCTTATTGGGCTTGAATCTTATTTAGCATTACTTGCAGTAGTCCTGTTGGTAATTTTTGCATAAGTTTAAATGCATTCATTTTTTTGATTTCTACTTTGTATTTAAAAAGTACAAACTCATCCCTTTGAAATAGAGCTTCCATCTCACCATGCAGTTTAAATTGATTTTACAGTTTCCATAATATTATGGGTTCTCAGTTTTGTACCCTGGCCCTGTTGTTGTCTTAGATTCATTTTTTAGTGTTGAGGTTACCTTTGAATTCGATAGAAGGAAAAATCAAATGATATAATTCCTAACTTAATTTTCTCTTTATATAGTATCTATTTCCTCACATGTTTTCCAAACTAATATAAATTTCAGGGCCATTAAGAAGTCGTGCTGCAAAAGCAATTGGTTTTATTGATATGATGATAGATTACTCATCAGCAAATGCACCCCTACAGAAAGAATTATCTGCAGGTGAGTCATAAGTTTTTCCACAGATTTGTCTAGATTTGGTTACGTTCAAAATAATACTGCCTACTTTCTGTGGAACAAGACAGCAATTCAATAAAATTGCAAATTTTTTAAAAATATTATCCTCGTTTATGGTCAATTGGTCACGATCACTTTAGCTTCTTGTGATATTTCTCCAATAAACAACAGAGGCTTGAAAATGCTTTTACAACACAAGCAGATAGATCCCCTTTTGGATAATTTATGTTTTGTATTTTCTTTTTGGCATTTTTCATACTGTTACTGAGCTTGAATTATAATTGCAACAGAGGAGGTTGGGAATGCTGCTGCTTTCCTGGCATCACCCTTGGCTTCAGCTATCACTGGTGCTGTTGTGTATGTTGACAATGGTCTGAATGCAATGGGAGTGGGAGTTGACAGCCCAATATTTGAGAACCTAGACATTCCAAAAGGTAACTAGAGCTAGAGGGTTTTTTTTTTTTAGCAAAGCCAAGGTTAGAGGTTAAGATTAACATGGATTGTGTAAGTGGATTCTATTGAAAATTTTGATCAAGCAGAAGAAATAATTGTTTTCTCACATTTCATATCTTCTTGTATCATTAGCAAATGGATTATTTCGCATTTCCATATTAATAAGAAGATAGCATGATTTTTCCTCACTTTGGAATTCATTTTGGTCATTAGTGTGTACAAGTTTAGGGCACAGCAGCCATTCTTAACTGAACTTGATGGCTTTGATGCTCTGGGCCTTAAGTCTGCTTTCTGTGTCACTCAATAACAGGTGTTTGGTTCTCAAGAATTATATATTTAGACCAATGACTAGTCTTTCACTCGACTCCATAATTGTTTAGCAGTTTCAACTTTTAAACCTCTTGGACATGATAATTGATGTGAAAAAAAATGCATTAATGGTGGTAACAACCATTACGTCTTCATGCACAAACATAAATATAGTCGTCTAATAGTTATATCATGAATAATTTTGCACCAGAATGCTGTAACAAATATAATGGTTTTAGATTGACCTACAATTAAGAGAAAAGAATAAGAATGAGATGGCAACTATAAACAACATTATAAATTCACAGCATTGACACCAACTAAAACCTTCACAAAATTGTCAAGAGTTTTGTAATCCAGTGGCATAGTCTAGTCTTTTTTTATAAGGAGAGCAGAGTTTGAAACCCCCATCTCTTATTTGTTTTAACAATTTATCCTCCCCCCACCAACAACCCACCCCCCAAACAAAAAAAAAAAATCAAATAATTTTGAAAGTCTGCAGCAATGCAGCCGATGATAAATGGTAATTGATCACAATGATGGCTTAATGTGGATCATTTGGAAGGAAAGGAACTACAGGACATTGAACGACCTACGATGGTGGTGGTAAAGAGGGCTTTTCTGAATTCATTATATGAGTGGTTGGCGGCTTTGAGTAGCCATTCTTTTACAAGTATTTTAAACTTTATTGATTGCTGTAATTTTCTTTAATTTTGCTGAACTACTAGTACACTGCCTGTGTACTAGGTGCCATTACCATATTTTTCTTTTTCATATCAATAAAGCTTTCTTATAAAAATAAAATAACAATTGTTGGCTTCAATTTGTTTAATGCTTCCCACATTTGGTAGAGACACTGATTCCTTATTGCCGCCTGTTGTCTCCCAAAATGTAACTTTGATTTTGCAAGGAATAGGGTTACAACCAAATCATGGCTCCCAAAGTGTAACTTTGATTTTGCAAGGAATAATGCTAATACCACATCATGTATTTAGTACATGAAAAAATAGAAAAGAAAAAGGAGATTGTGAATTTCTATAATTGAAATCAGAAAAAGAAGATTACTAGCCTTGTCGCACAGGCACATGTTTAGAGATTTTCCCCCATTTTAATTCAAAATCTTACCTTCATTCCAATATGAAATACATGGTCAAAGATTTTTTTTTTCTTCCCTTTAACTCAAAACTTTACATTCATCCTAATTCGAGTTTCACATCTTTATTTAGTGAGATTTATGCATACGTGAATCATAGAAATAGTTAAAAGTAGGGTGAGATCTAGGACAAAAAAATAAACACACACACATTGGATAATGATTTTAAAGCTATTTTAGCGGTTATTTTCCCCCATTTTAATTCAAAATCTTACATTCATTCCAATATGAAATACACGGTCAAAGATTTTTTTTTTTTTTTTTCTTACCTTTAACTCAAAACTTTACATTCATCCTAATTCGAGTTTCACACCTTTATTTAGTGAGATTTATGCATACTTGAATCATAGAAATAGTTAAAAGTAGGGTGAGATCTAGGACAAAAAAATAAACACACTCACACATTGGATAATGATTTTAAAGCTATTTTAGTGTTCATTTTCTGTTTTAGGTATCAGCCCACTACCAACTATTTTAGTGATTGGTTTACAAATAGAATTCATTGTGCATTTGTTCAAACCTTTAGTGGCTAGTGTTTTGTACTGCTACCTTAGATCCAGTACTTTATTATTTTGCTTAAGTTGAAGTTTTGATTCATACACAAAAGAAATGAAGAAATAAGTTCAGCCAAAGATATCTAAAAAAAAAAACAAGAGTTCAGCCAAAGATAGCTTTGAGATAGAAGAATTAAAGTACAATATGGAAGTAGATAATAGTGTTACAGCAAGCAGTGATGATAAAGGAGAAAAATCCATTTAAAAAAAAAAAAAAGTGATAGAAGAGGGAAAGAGAGCTTTTAAGCAAAAAAGATGGATAATACAAAAATCTTTTCATATTATATGAATCTGATTAACGAGGCCCATGATTTTGGTGTGACAAAAAGGCTCATCCCAAGAACTTCCGGAAGTGGGCATTGACAATTTTGGGCCATAAAAGTTCCAATACCCCTCCATGTCTATAACAAGGAAGAGATGGGAAGACAAAAATGATGCAAAATCAAATCTTATCTCGCATTTCACCTGAAATTAAAATATATATGAAAGGTGGCAACACCAAAATTACTCGCAATAAAAATAAGAAAAAACAGAGAGAATTCCTTCAGATTTAGAGACCAAAGCCACCCAATGTAGCGGACTCAAGCATCAATTGGAACCAGAAAAACCATTCATTTAAGTTAATTTTATTAACAGTAAATATCAATTGGAATGAAGGAATCAATTCACCGCCATAATGCACATATAATTAAAAAAAAAAAAACCTGAAAAATTAGGCCAACTTCCCCCCAAATACAGTGAACAAATCAGTTTCGACTAAGGTATCTTTCGAGAACTCAGATTTTACCACAAAAATGAAGTGAAATTTAAGGCCCTAATGGACCAATAGGTGGCAAAAGCAGTAGAAGTTAGTTTCTTCTATCAATGTTTAGTCATTTTTTCATACCTTTCTTTGAGGTCATCGACGAACAAAAGCAATGATCAAATGTGGAAAGTTGTACATCCTCTATGTTCTAACCACAACATACAAACATAAAGTTCTAATTTTACTTATTTGATACTGTTATTTAGGCTTTTTAAGACTTCATAAGGTGACTGTGGGTCTTATAGGACATGTAAAAAGTGAAGATGAAAGTGAGGAATCCTCTTAAAGAATAGTATAGTATATGTAGGATATAGAGAGCTAAACGACTATAACTTACATGCAAATCCTAACTTCAGGCTTTCAGCTAGAAAAAATTATAATGCTACTGTAAACTGTACATCCAACCAATTTCATGTTTGCTCGAGCAGCTTTTGAATTGCCACAATTTTTTCTTCAATAATTTCACACTGAACTGAGTCTTCATCAGCTGACAGAGACTGTTCCCTCTCAGCAACAGACTCTTCTTGTAAAACCAGGCCACGATTTCTACACAACTTCCTAATATGTGTTGTAGACACTGCTGCTTGAGATTCTCCAGATAGTGGATCTACTTCAGAATTGCTTGATGTTTTTAATTGCTTCCTTTGTGGCATCAGCTCTTCCCCAACCCCTACGGAACATGTCATCAACTGCAAATTCCACATGAAAAAACGGTTTGAATAAAACAATTATAGCAAGCAATAACACTAGCAATTGAGATCTATAAAATATTGGCACATGTATAAACGCAGTAAAAGAAAAAAAGAATATGATATCAAAGGAAAATATATAAACTATGCTTCCGTGTCAAAGTACCTTCCAGTCCTCAAAGTCTAATCTGAACACAAAGTGGCTGTAAGCAGCAGCCCCAGAGGCAACAGCCGTTGCAGAAGGAGCATTCTTTGGTGCTGATATAAAGAAAAAAAATGGTGAAAGAGAATGAATACAAAACAGGAAGAAATTAAACTGCAAAAAGGCATTAGAGATCTTACAAACAATATGACAGTTTTTCTCATCCACATTTATTTCAGCACGACCATCTTTAACCAGAAATGATAGGGCAAATAAATTCTCCACTGTCTGTGCAAAAGAGTTTCTGTTCAATACTAGATTTTCAAGCCTGACACTTCTATTCTTCTTCAAGATATTAAACATAGTTAACATATTTCGGTCAGTATCTATTCCCTCTTCTGCACCAGCATCTTCAAACTGCACATTTTACAGAGAAGTTAACTGCCAGAGTTCAAAGGTGAAAAAAGAAAAAAATTCACACCATTGACACATTACAGTCACTGATTAGTAGCCTTAAGATTTGGCATAAAAATCTAGTGCAGATAACATATATATGTTATATGGAACGTATATGTAATTAAACTGCACATTTTACAGTGAAGTTAACTGCCACAGTTTGAAGGGAAAAGAAACAAATTCACACCATAGACACAAGACGCATTACAGTCAATAATTAGGGGGCTATTTGGTACCTACTTCTAAATAACAGTTTTCAGTATTTAAATAACAATAACACTTTTGACATGTATTTTCATAACACTTAAAAACGTATTTCTACAACACTGAAAATTGAACAACAAACTTAAATACTGTTACCAGACGGGGCCCTAGTAGTCTCAAGATTTGGCATAAAAAACTTGTAAAGATAACATATATGTTCCATATATATTCTTGAAAGTAGACAGGGAAACGTTTCAAACACTTGGAAATGAACAGTTACAACAGAAATTTTTTTTCCTATATTCTATTTGATAAGCAGAATGGATTTTTTCTCCCATTCTCAATAAAATAAAATGCTTAATTTCATTCTGACTCCCTATTTTACAGCTTTCTTATTTTATTGTTGGTCATATGATTGGTATCACAACATTAGGATGAAGCATGCATACCTGTTCAGGCTGATCACTTTCTGTGTGTCTCATACGTTTTCTTTGAACAGGCGTCTTCCGCTGCTTAAGTTCAGTGTTCATAGGCCCAATCCTGAAGAAAGAACAATTGATGAATTAATTAGGGAATCATTTGAAGGATTTTAAAACTAATAATACATGAAAAAGAAGTAATTCTATGTCAATTACATGGTGCTGCATCCTGAACATCTCCTGAAAACATGTGACACTTCAAGACCAATATCATTCCAAAATATAGCATTCCCAGCATTCTCTGTACTAGTGCTTGGTCCACTTTGCTGTCCAAACTGTTTGAGAAGACATGTGACAAAATCCGAAGGTGTAATACCTTCACTGTTATGCGCCCTAACACAGGTTAGCAATGTACTTGCAATATCTGAAAGAGCCTCTGCATCAGCAACTTGTTCTCTTGGTTGTTGTACTGAAATACATGTCCACACCAAAACAAAAAGAATATCAACTCTCAAGTTAACATTCTTAATTGTAAGTAAATAACATACGAGCAATAAAAATGAACAAAATAGAATGGTTCAGCTCCAAAATTAAAAAAAAAAAAAAAAAAAAAAAAAAAACCCTTAAATAGGAAATTTAGAAGATAATAATTGCAATAATAGATCATCATTGTTACAAAACTTAAAGAAGATAATGTAGGATTATTTGAATGCATTCATATCATTCCCTCCACCAATTATAAAAAATGAAAGAATATGCATGCCTTGTGTTGTGTTGTGTGCAATGCTAAGAAAAGAAACAAATATTACAACTTTTAATGGAAAAAAAAAAAAAAAATCCTTAAATGGGTAAATTTAAGTGATAATTATTGTAATAATAGCTCATCATTCCTGAGAACAAAATCTAAAGAAATCAATGTAGGAGCATTTGAATGCACTCTTAAAGCATTTCCTCCATCAATTATTTAAAAAAAAAAAAAAAAAACATTATTGTAATTTGTTGTGTGCAATGCTATAAAACAAGGAACAAAATTTACTATTTTTAATAAACAAAAACTGCACCAGACATTTAATAAAAAATAAATAAAAAACTGCACCAGATAATTAAGGAAAAACACTAGCATTTAGAAAACATAAATAACAAGGGAGAAGAACAAAAAAAAAATACCGGAATCATGCAAGGTCTGGACTTGGTGAAAGATTGAGTCAAACTTGTCAGAATCTGCTCTTGTTATATCATCTCTTTCTTCTGCACAAACCATTAAAATACTAGAATCAATGAAACCCATTTGCTAAAAAAGCCAAACAAAGAAACCCAATTGCTAAAGAAGCCAAAAACCATTAATTATTATTATTATTTTTTTTTTTTTATCAACAAAAAAAATATACCACTAATGAGGGCCTTGACGGCAAGGTATTGAGAGCGAAGAAATCGACGCTCAGCCACGTCTCCTCGAGATTCAGAATTATAGGGCCCTAACTCTCCACAAACTCTAGCACCATGATTACTACTATTACTTCCACTAGTACTACCCAATTCTCGCTTCCTAGCCATTGTTTTCGGGGATTTCAAATTCCAGGCAAAATTGTTTATGTGGTATTATTCTTATTCATTCAATACTGGTAAAAGTAAAACCATGGAATTTAGAATTCTACTAATAATGAAAAACAAAGGAAAACAAAAACCCTAGATTTGAGAATTTAAAGGGTCTCTTTCAGGCTTTCCCTCCTCGTACCTTAAATAAACTTTTGGAACCGCGCTATGGTTATGGGGCGGAGTGATCTTAATAAATGGACGCCTAGGATTTGATTTTGAGGAGCTTTACTTGGAGATGAAGAATTTGATTTAAAAGTGGAGGGGTAAATGTGTAAAAAAACGAAACGAAAGAATCGACCGCGTCAGAGGAATTTGGAGAACGGGTACCCATGTAACTAACTTTTGGTCTTCTCCCTGATCCCCAAAAATCTTGGAGAGAGAAAATAAATAAATAAAACGACATCTTTTTTCACATTAAATAAAAAAAAAAAAAAGACACCTTTTATGTTTTTTTTTTTTCCATAATAAATTAATAATACTACCACACGCGCGTGTTGACAACTTTTTTTTTTTAAGAACAAAAAACAAAATTTTATAAGCATCCACTTCCTTTTTTAAAGAATAATATATACACAGATACATATATATATATATATATATATTAACCTCATCACACGTGCGAAATATATACTAGCGTCATCACATGCGCTTTGTGCGTGTGATGAGATTTTTTTTTTTTTAGTGGTCGTAGCAAATAAAAAAAAACTGTATTTTTTTTATTATATATATAATTTATATTGAGAATTTAATTTCTAAGTGAATAAAGAAATTTAAAAATCAATAGAAGAGTGACTCTATTTTTTAGGCAATGTTTTAGTGGGAATTAAGGTTATATTTTAGGTCATATGTTTAGGAGCATTTTAAAACAAAAAAATCTGGTCCAAATAAGAGAAGCCCCTTAGATAGTAGTGTATATATATTGATGGTGAACTAAAAATCAAACCATCTCCAATTCGTCAAGAGTCAGAAAGGTTAGCCTAATATAAGAAGGTCGTCCATGAGAATGAGGGTCTTCCATCAAGAAAGCACTTGGACAACCTCTCAACACTTGGAAAATTCTCATAATGAATTTATGTACAAAAGCTTGTAATTCAGACCACGTTATACTATTTGAAAGTATGAGAAAAATTCTTGTTCATTGTTGTAACTTCTCACTAAGTACTTAACTTTCAATGGTAGTTGTAGAAACTAAAATTGAGCATTCTAACTTCTATAGCAGTTGTGGAAGTTAGAAGTTTGAACCTTCTAACTTCCATACACGTTGATGAAGTTACTAAACAAGTAACCACTCCAAAGTTCACTATTTAAGGACTCATCCACATCAAATGAAAGTAAGTTTCCACCACTTCTAAAAGTTGGAATTCTTGAGTTCTAGAGAGGAAAACTAACGAAAGCATCAGAGGATTCTTAGTCGGTTCAACCCGATCACCTTTGATCTTGTGTTAGGCCTTCCAAGCAACCAATAGCCCATTGAAGTCCGGTGCATTCAGCCTACTAATTTTCTTTGCATCATCATATATAAAATACATTAATTACATTATTATTGTTTCTTTTCTCCCCCAAAAAAATTACATTATAGATATGTTACAAATTCATAATCAAATTTTAATAGAAGCTTCTTCTCAAAAAATAATAATAATAGAAGCTATACTAATTGACAAAGAAGTTGATAGTTCAAATTCTTTTGTTTTCTTCTTAGTCGACAATCAATGCTAAAAAGCTTTGTTCATTTCAACAATAATATGGAATTTTTGAAAAATCACTTGTTTAAATTGTTTTATAGTAAATTAATTAATTATTAAATGTTTTTTTGCGAGTCTCAAAATGAAAAGTCTTATAGTGTTTGGCATACAAGAAAATCAGTGATGCAAATAACTTGTGCTACACATAATATGAAAACTCTCTAATAAACAAATTAAAGTTTTATAGAGAACCTCCCAATTGTGTTTAACTTTGCAATTAATGTGTTAAGATAAGAATTTAACTTTAATGAGACTTGGTATGTCCATTGATTATGAGATAAAAGAAAGAGTCATGGGAAGAGTAAAAGATTAAGTTTTAGTCAATTAATTTAATATAAGAATGAGTTTATGGTTTTAAGATGACACTACAATTCATTAGAGTTGCAAATTTTAATATATAACTCTCATAGGATATTAGCAACATCATTTCAATGCTTATTACGCGCATGTGCACCCCTCCCCCCCCCCCCCCCCCACACACACACACATATATATATATATAACTCTTTTTTTTTTTTTTTAAATTTTTGATAGGCCAAAAACATGTTGATCCCTTGTGATGGATTAATTGATTAATTAGCCAAGTTTAATTAATTAATCAAATTAACATGCAAAATACATGGCAACATAAATAAATCACCAAATAACTAAAAATGCAGTGGAAATTAAATGACACGGTGATTTGTTTACGAATGGAGAAAACTTACACGGAAAAAACCCCACTGGGTGATTTTAAGGTCACCACTCTCGAGAATTCACTATTATCACAACAAGTAGTTACAAGTAAAAGAATCTAAGTACCTTATACCAACCTACAGTTGAACCCTTACCCCAGTACCCAATTGGACTTGTTTTGTAGTGACAATCTCTCCTTGTATTGTACAGCTTCCAGTACGTGACTAACCAAAAGATGCGTGGATCCTAGTACGTGACATGATCATCAACTCGAGAAAGATGCTGGCTACAAAGTTCTTCAGTTCATCACACGATGAAGATCAAGAATTTGCTTGGTTACAAAACTCTATGGTGTACAAACACAGTAGCTTCTTCAAGAGAAAGAAGAACTAGGGCAAACTAGGTTTCCGATCATACTTTCTTCACACTTGTGGAATTGTGCTTTTATGCAACTGTATAACCTGTGATGGCCCTTAAAATAATCCATATATATGTTTAGGATTGTGAGAAAAGAAAACCCAAACATACATTCACAGATTGGATAAAAACTAGCTCTAAAAAACTGAACTTCATAAATCTCGACAGATACCCTATCTATCGAGCAGTTGTCGAGCCTCGGGTTGAAACAACTATTTTAAACATCGATAGATACTAGCTGTTGAGTTTTAATAAACAACACTTCTTCACTTGACTCTTGGACAGACTTGCATGGATTTAACACTTGAACTTGAAACCTTGTTTCTTGAAGTATTAAACACATCCTAGATCTACCCAATTACAAGTAAAGTACGTTTTGTCAAAAGATTAGCCAATTACATAAAATGTAGACATATGTTCCTAACATGAATCACATATATTCTAACAATTCTTTTTATTATAAAGTTTCAACTTATGACGTCTGCTTCTGATGATTCTACTCTTTATCATCAAACCAAAACACCAATCAGTTTTTGGTATAGGTAGAAATTGAACCTTAGATCTCTTATCCAACCATCAGAGATTTTACTAGTTATGATAACCGGAACCCACAACTCTCTCTAATTTCTTCCTAATATACTAATCCAAAATAAGACTCTCTAATCGAGAAAGCAACTCTCATTTGAATTTGCTTCTTAAAAATGGGTTCTATTTGAATTTTCTAAACTACCAAGCTAATTTAGGAAGTAATATATATATATATATATATATATATAACCGAAGTCTTTAACTTAGCCTTTGACTTTTTTAAAATTTCCACATTTTTACACATTAGCATTATTTAAATAAAAAACAAAAATTATGATTTTATATTTCTAAAATCCAATAATAATAAAAACACAAAAAATGATTTTATACTTGTAAAACCCAATACATAAATGCATACCCCTTCTTTTTCTTCCAAAACAAAGACCCAGGGCAAAACCTACTCCCTAAAACATCGATCTCATACCCTTCTCCTTCTCCTCTCTCTTCTCTATTTTGCTACCCTTCTACTTCTTCCCTTCCTCTCTCTTCTCTACCCTCTACAAAAAAGTGAAAAACCCGACATTTGAAAACTTCAAACTAAAACCTTATAGACCCCAACACAGAAACCAAACCTAGCCCGTCCACCAATCCTTTGAAAACCTGAACCACATCTCTGAAAAAACCTAAAAATAAAAACCCTAAAACTAAAACCCACACACATTTCATTCGCTTCCTTCTCTTTTTCCTTCAATTTGAAGCTTTCACTATCTCTATAATTTCCTCCTTTCAATCAACATGATGCAATTGGCTTTTCTTCAATCAAATATTGATTGGGATAGTGGAGTCAATCCCACCACCAAGCAAATCCTAATTTTTAGTTGTCATTGTGGCCTCACCAGGTCTATCTCTATTTCTCTTCATCTAACTTTTAGATTCTTTCTGTTTTGTAATTTTTTTTCCTTCACAAGATTTGTTTTTTATGGCAGAATCCTTGAAAGAAGAGAGGCCAATCCCATCACCCTGAAAGTGTTCACCCAAATGCCTGAGCCAAACTAAAAAAAGGCTTTGACTAAAGGAGCTTTCGATCATCAGTCAAGTAATAAAGATGTGATAACATGTTTTTATTTTTATTTTTTAATAGACATGTTTCTAATTTTGATTCTCAAATATACAAGTTTCTTGCTTATTATCTTACTTAATTTTGTACTTCTATCAACCGTATACGATGCCTTGGATTTGTTTTATTTTGTATTAAAGTAGTATTTGTAGTTTGTGGGCAAGAAGAGAGATTGAAATTTCATCAACACATTTTTAATTCTTTACTTCTCTATTATTGTTTATTTAAAGCTCTATTTCTCTGTTACTTTTGGGGTCTTGATTTAATTTTTATTTGATTTAAATTTTGGTTGGGTGAGATGTTGGGATTTGAGTTGCATACCAACATAAATTCCTAGCATCTATTTCAAATGTTCTACAACATCAAATAGTTGCATTAGAACATCTGAAATAGATGCTAGGAATTTTTAAAAGTTCTACTCTTGTTTGTATGTACCTAATGTTCGTAGGAATTTAATTTTTACAACTTACTTAGGTAAACATGGATATTGTGTTATCCTCAAAGACAATGTTGTAATAAAGAATGATAAAATGTTTATCTGTTCTAGCAATATTGTGGATGGTCTTTATATTTTAATTCTTGACAAGCACGAATTATACAATTCTGAATTAGATAGTAGTTCTCATGTAAAATCATCAAAGAGAAAATTTCCTTCTACTAGTGATGCATATCTATGACACTTGCATTTGGGTCATAGAAGAGCCTAAGAGTTGATTGAATTAGTTCATACAGATGTATGTGGTCCTATGTCAACCTAAGCTGATGGAGGTTATGAGTACTTCATCACTTTTACAGATGATTACTCAAGATATGGTTATGTGTACCTAATGAGACGAAAGTCTGAAGCCTTTGAAAAGTTCAAAGAGTTTAGGGTTGAAATTGAAAATCAATTAGGTAAACGCATAAAGGCCATTTAATCTAATTGAGGTGACAAATACCTTCTTGGAGATTTCAAGGATTACCTAATTCAAAATGGGATTGTCTCCCAATTGACTCAACTGGAACTCCCCAACAAAATGGTAGCAGAAAGAAGGAATAGGATTCTTTTGGAAATGATTAAGTCCATGATGAGTTATTCAACTTTACCAATTTCCTTTTGGGGATATGTACTAAAAACTGCTATGTATATTTTGAATTTAGTTCCATTAAAATCTATTCCCAACACACTTAAGGAATTGTGGAGTGGGCGCAAGCCTAGTATGAAATATCTCCACATTTGGGGATGTCCAGCACATGTGTTGAAAGGGAAGTCAGATAAGTTGGAAGTTAAAATGGAAGTATGCATGTTTTTAGGGTATTCAAAGGAAACCAAGGGTTATTTATTCTATAATCATAAGGATAACAAAGTGTTTGTTAGCACCCATGCCAAATTTTTGGAAGATGATTATGTGAATAATTTTAATCTTAGAAGTAAAGTTGTATTGGCTGAATTAGATGAACCTGTAATTAAACAACCAATGGATGAAACTAGGAATGATGTGGTTGTATTGGATATACCACAAGATACTACTCGTGATATGTCTAGTACATAGATGCCTTGTCGTAGTGGGAGGATTGTTAGGCCACCTATAAGATTTATAGGTCTGGGAGAAACTTATGAAGCTATCTCAGAAGAAGTCGAAACTGATCCTTACACTTATGAAGAAGCAATGAATGATATAGATGCACATCATTGGGTTTAAGCTATGAAATCTGAATTAGATTCTATGTATTCCAATTAAGTATAAGATCTTGTAAATGCGCCTAATGGCATTAAACCTGGTGGTTACAAATGGGTTTACAAGAGGAGGAGAGGGATAGATGGAAAGGTTGAAACCTTTAAAGCAAGACTAGTGGTAAAAGGGTATACACAAAAAGAAGGTATTGACTATGATGAAACTTTTTCGCCAGTATCCATGCTTAAATCTATCAGAATTCTCTTATCCATTTTTGCTCATTATGATTATGAGATTTGGCAAATGGATGTCAAGATTGCATTTCTTAATGGCAATCTTGAAGAAGAAATCTATATGATGCAACCGGAAGGTTTCATAGCAAAGAACCAAGAGCATATGGCATGCAAATTGAAAATGTCCATTTATGGACTTAAGCAAGCATCTAGGTCATGGAACATCAAGTTTGATCAAGTAATCAAATCAATTGGTTTTGAACAAAATCTTGATGAACCATGTGTGTACAAAAGATATCGAGACAAAATAGTAATGTTCCTAATGCTTTATGTTGATGATATTCTACTAATTGGAAATGATGTAGGGGTAATATCATCGGTAAAGGTTTGGTTGTCAAGCCAATTTGAAATGAAGGACTTGAGTGAAGCTAACTTTATTCTAGGGATCAAGCTTTGGCGAGATCACAAGAATAAAATATTGGGTTTATCACAAACTGAGTATATAGATAAGGTTCTAGAACGGTTTAACATGCAAAACTCTAAGAAATGGTTACTTCCTTTTAGACATGAAGTTCTTCTGTCTGATGACCATAGGCCTAAGACTCTTGAGGAAGAAAATATAATGAGAAAAGTTCTTTATACTTCTGCAGTGGGAAGTCTCATGTATGTCATGCTATGTACTAGACCAAATATCTATTATTCAGTTGTCATAGTCAGCCGATATAAATCAAATTCAGGACTTAAACACTGGCAAGTTGTAAAGCATATTCTCAAGTACCTACGGAGAACGAGAGATTATATGCTTATCTACCATAGTGAGGATTTGATTCCCATTGGTTATACAGATTCAGATTTTCAGCCAAATCTTAATTTCAGAAAATCCACTTCAAGTTGTATGTTTACCTTGGGAGGTGGAGCCATAAGTTGGAGGAGTGCTAAGCAATCTTATATTGCAAACTCCACCATGGAAGCTAAATATGTTGCTGCTTATGAAGCGGCAAAGGAAGCTGTTTGGCTTAAGAAATTCCTTTCTAATCTTGGTGTCATGAGAATGGAGCAAGTTCCCATTACATTGTTTTGCGACAATAATGGAGCGGTTGCACAATTTAAAGATCCGAAGAATCATAAGAAATGAAAGCACATTAAGAGAAAGTACCATATTATTCGAGACATTGTTGCTCAAGGAGATGTAGTAGTAGTAGTAAAGATTGATAGTGCAAGTAATCTAGCAGATCCCTTTATCAAAACCTTACTACAAAGGACTTTTAAGTCACATTTGGAGGGAATGGGAGTTAGATTAGTGCACAATAGTCTTTAGAGCAAGTGGGAGATTGTTAGGATGTGTGTCCTTAAATCCTATTGTATGATGCTATGTATGATATTATGTATGACTTAATATTATGATTAATAAAGTTGTTTTATTATTATCTAAAATAATAGTAACATGAATATTTGGACATTATCATATAGTCCATGAGATGCATAGTATGTGATTTATGTGAAAAGTCACAGAAGATATAAATCACAAGTTCTTTGTAAACTCAGAATTATAAGTTCGTAGTCACTGATGAAATTGGGAATTTCAACTACGAAGACTATAACATATCAACTAAGATGATTTGTCTTGATTACAAAAATGGAGACTTCTAGTTGATATGTTGATATGTTTTAAGAGTTAAGACATTTTAAACTGGACCGCTGTGAAATTTATTATTCTCCTAATAACTGTCAAATGAATAATAAATCTCACAACTTTTATTTACATGAACTCTTAATCTTGAGAGAATAATGGACTTGATCATAATGTGTAGGTTACTTTGATATATCAGGAGTGAGATCTAAAGTCATGATCAAAACCTCAGTATGTTGGGCAGCCACATTTAGTGTTGATGGAACATATATTCTCAAGATTGAATTCATAATCTCTTAACGGAAATATAAAATATTCTCTTGAGATAAGTTTAATAGGTTTGGTTATTCAGAGTGTTAAGCCTACATTCATAATCTCATAGGTTTGGTTTAATATATGATGAATAATTTAAAGGATAAAATCGGGTACTCAAGGATTAAGATGTAATAGTTTTCAAAGTGGCAGTCTACATTTATGGCTTTGTATTACTACAAATACTTTATGACGAGATTGCATGTATAATAAAGTCTTGTAATATAATTTATGAATAAGGCCTAGAGTGCAATTATATTTATATAGTGGTATTAAATATAATTAATGATAACTTTGGACTTTTTAAGAGTTGACAAAAAAGCCCAAGGCCCATTAGAGCTAGTCTTATTGGTCCTTTTTGGTCCCACTCCAAGCCACATATTAAAACCCAATTGGAAAGGCCCAATAGGCTAGCTCAATTAGATAACCAGTTAGTTATAAAAGAAAAAACATATAGAATTTTTTATAAAAAGAAAAAGAAAAAGAGAGACATCATTGTGAAATGATTGACTACATTTATGAGTTTGTATTACTACGAATATTTTATTAAGGAGTTGCATGTATAATAAAGTCTTGGGATATAATTTATTAATAAGGCCTAGAATGCAATTATATTTATACAGTGATATTAAATATAATTAATAGTAATTTTGGACTTGTCAAGAATTGACAGAAAAGTCAAGGTCCATTGGAGTTAGTGTCTTATTAGTCCCTTTTGGTCCCACTCCAAGCCACACATTAAAGCCCAATTGGAAAGGCCCAATATGGCAGCCCAATTAGATAATCAGTTAGTTATAAAGGGAGAAACATACAGAATTTTATATATATATATATATATATATATATATATAAAGACATCATTGTGAAATGTTGTGTATGTGTGAATGAAGCCACTCAATTATTCTCCCTTAGAAACTGATTGAGAGACCACACTTCTTGAGCATAAAATGGAATTGGAGTAAAGATTAAAACTATTCCCAAGTACTTCTAATATTTTATTTTGAATTTCACCACACCAAGGTACGCTATCTTGTTCTTAAATTCTGAAATTTACATAGTGCATGTTATCAATCATGAATGAAATAGATCCATGTTTATTGCTTCCGCTGTGTGTTTTGTATGAGATACAAAACCAGGTTTACCAACAGTTATATCCAATGGTATTTTAAGTGTGGTCCGTCCACCTGTGAAGGCATTTAGTTCGTCCATGGTAGGACAACTTTTTCATGCTCAACATTCTACCATTCATTTCACAATTAATAGATTTTACGAGTGTAACTCGTCTATGAATGAAATTTCTATTGCTAGGTTTCTTTGTCCATAGGTTTGACTTGTAGCTTGCTTTAATCTTCGTCCATAGGCTGGATGGCTCATTATTTGTCTTTAGGCAAGACGCTTCTAGCGTTTACTCGTCCAGAGACTGGATTGTTTAGCTAGTTACATTTATCCATGGATTTTGAATATTCTTGCATGCATGCTTTGCCTCGTCCGTTAGTTAGACAAAGATACCTTAGGTTTATTTTATTTTGCTTTCACTTTATTTATGGAAAGCTTATAGACGTTACATCTCTACGTCTAGAGATTTTACTCGTCTTAAGCCCTTCGCCTTCTTATGGATTAGTTTTTCGCCTTCTTATGGATTAGTTTAATGAGAATTTCAACAATATTAAAATTGAAAATTCACAAAACTTTATATGCATTAGAAATCCAAACTGTATTTACATAGTATAAATATCATCCACAAACATGGCACATGCTTAAAAGCTAGTGCCTTTAGGGAATTGAAAATACTTGATGTAAAAACGGACTAAGCTCATGACTCCGTCCATAGATGATGCACAAGCTGGAAGCTAGTACACTTTAGGAAATTGAAAGAGTAAAAAACATGAAGTACTAGTAACAAACACAAGTAAACATAAATAATGGAAAGTGACACATAACTTAAGCTCGTCTAGGATGATGCTCGTCCATGTTGATACTTCACTGATAATATCTTCTTAAATGCTTAACATTCCAAGGTTGCTCTGTCCATCCTGGGCTTCCAAGTAGTATGATCCTTGCCTGTTGCAATTGTTGGGAAATTTAGACCCCGGTTGATAGATTTAACAAGTTTTAAATTCAAGTTGTTAATTAGATTTATTATGCATAAAACTTGTTAAAACAAACAATTATCAATATCATATGCAACGGAAAAATAAATAAGATAAAATATGATGACCTAGAAAAACCAATGAAATAAACTAGTTTTACAGTAAAAAACCTGGGGGAAAACCTGGGGGAAAACCTTCCCGAAAAGCAATTCACTCTAGTAAAAAGAAATTTCAGATTTAGTACAAAACTTTTGTCCCTAGACTCTACAATCTCCGTAGATGAACTTACAACAAAAACCTTCTACCGCTTCTGAACATCTAAACTCTTTAATATATAAACGCCACCCATTTATGCACAAATCTCAATACGTGATTAAGTCCTTTGCACGAATCTCAGTACTTGACTCACTCACCAACTTAAGGAAGAAGAATGTTGGCTGCGAAGTTCTTCACTTTATCAACAATGAAAATCAAGAAACACTTGGTTACAAAACCCTACGGTGTACAAACACATCAAATTCTTCAAGAGAAAGAAGAACTAGGGCAAACTAGGTATCCAGTTGCACTTTTCTTCACACTTGTGGAATTGTGCTCTTGTGCAACTATGCCACCTGTAACGGCTCTTAAAATAATCTTTATATATGTTTAGGGGTGTGAGAAAAGAAAGCCCAATCATACATTCACGGATTGGATGAAAATCAACTCTAAAAAACTGAATTTCATAAATCTCGATAGATACCCTATCTATCGAGCAGCTGTCGAGCCTCGGGCTGAAACAGCTCTCTTAAACCTCAATAGATACTAGCTATCTGGCTTTAATGAACAAAACTTCATCACTTGATTCTTGGACAGACTTGCATGGCTTTAACACTTGAACTTGAAACCTTGTTTTTTGAAGCATTAAACACATCGTAGATCTACCAATTACAAGTAAAGTCCAGGCTGAAACAGCTCTTTTAAACCTCGATAGATACTAGCTGTTGAGCTTTAATGAATAGCACTTCTTCATTTAATTCTTAGACAGACTTGCATGACTTTAACACTTAAACTTGAAACCTTATTTCTTGAAACATTAAACATATCCTAGGTCTACCCCATTACAAGTAAAGTGCATTTTATCAAAGGATTAGCCAAATACATAAAATGTTGACATATGTTCCTAACATGAATCACATATGCCCTAACAATATTCCCCTTTGGCAATCCATGACAAAACCACAACAAACAAATAAGCATATGAGAGAAGTTATAAATCACTCAACTCACACTCACTTGTTGAATACAATAAAATCTATCTTAACACAAACTCTTGAAAAATTTTGCAAGAAAAGAATTCATGGCAAGAGAGACTTTGACAACTTGTATTTCTGTAGCACTTTAAACAAAACTCATCAAGTCATCTTAGTGTGAGACAGAAATAAAAGATTGCATACAAGAAAGAAACATGCATATAAAGATAGAAAAGAAACAACACATGTAGAGGTAGGTAAAGAAGATAAACATCATCATATATATATATATCAAAGATAAGCATGATGTATGTAAACATGGTCACAAGACTAGTGTACAAGATCAAGGAGGTAAACACTCCCCCTAACAAGATGAAACACAATTCGCCCTTATAAGGGCATGTATTTCTCCCCCTAACATGTAGAATCTTTAAAAGAAATCACATATTCTCCACAATTTCTCCCCCTTTTTATCATGATTGACAAAGGGTACAAGAAGCTAGAAAGCTTCACCCGAGAAACAAAAAGATAATCAAGGGGGCACAAGGAATCCATACAAATGCATGAATGTAGTGAAATAAGATGCTATGGATGACAAGATAAAGGAAAGATGCAAAACATGTGAAAAATAATGCATGCAAAAGGATCTTGATGGATCGAGAGCTGTCGAGCTGCTATCGAGCCAATCTCGATGGATCGAGAAGGTGTCAAGGATCTATCGAGCTGACAGAAACTTTCTCGATGGATCGAGAAGCTATCAAGAATTTATCAAGATTACAATAAAAAGAAGCTGAAGAGCTCGATAGATAGCCTAGTTGTCGAAAGTTGTCCAACAGCTATTGAGATTGCTTAAAAGCAGTTTTTTAAAGAAGAGAAAAATACAGACATGAATGCAATCAAACATGAAACTCAACCAATGATCCAAACAACAATTTTAGTTCTCACAAACATCTCTTAACCAAGAAAAATGTCATGCATTTAGATCCAAAACACACACATACACACACTAAGTAAGTCTAACCAATTTTATATTTCAAAAATAAGTTAAAACAGTTTAGTGAGCATACATTAACATATGTAAATCTTATGATGGCCAAATCACATTATACTTGCACATGTATTAAGAGTAGTAAAGAATATTGCGTGTTGTGTGTGAAAAATATCACAAAATTGCATAAGTATCTACATGTTATGATGATTTGAGATATAAGTAAATCAATTAAACTCACACATGATTATAACTGCTTGATGGTGACTATCGCCTTTAAGGTACATTTTATAACTCCCACATCTCCTAGAATACATGCTTGCAATCATGTTTTAAAACATTTTGTTTCTTTTTCTTTACCTTTTCTTTGCATATTTTCTTTTATTAAGCATATAATGCATGGGCATACAAGAGAGAGAAAAGAAATACCCAATTAGGTTAAGCTCTTTTGACATTGCACTTTTGCTATACCAAAGCATACCGATGTCATTTTATGATTGGCGGGCAACAGTGGTGAGATGGTTATTTATGCCTTTCTTTTAGGATTTTTTAGCCATTTCTGTCAAAAAGAGTGATACGAGTGTTAAGTACAAGAAATTACTTAATCTTACTCATCACAAACATGAGCCACAAAGCTCACTTGTTTAGTTGTGCATAGAAATGCTCATCTAAGCTACAAGAGATACAAAATTTAGAAAACTTTGTTTCATTGTCCATTCAAGGTACACAAGCACCAATGTACACATACACACATTGTTTTTGTATTTTTCTGATTTTTCAATTTTTTTATTTTGAAAATAAAACAAAATAAAAACTAAACAACCAAACAAAAACAGACAAACAATATGAAAGCATGAAAGAATGATGCAGATGCATGAAAGCATGATTCCAAAAAACAAAACAGATAAGAAATCATACAAAGAGAGTCCTACTTTAGATAGTAAGAATTAAAGTAAAGGGCAA
The DNA here is from genome assembly GCA_032878915.1 of Castanopsis chinensis. NCBI lineage: Eukaryota > Viridiplantae > Streptophyta > Magnoliopsida > Fagales > Fagaceae > Castanopsis > Castanopsis chinensis. The sequence continues at coordinate 27,433,693 of JAVQMG010000120.1, forward strand.
ACATAAAAGACAATTAAGTCTTAGGCTCCTTTTTCACCCACATAGCACAAGTCTTTGGCTATGAAGATGAAAATGCACGTGTCCTAGTATGTCTACTAAAGGACATAAAAGAATTAAAATTATCCTGAAATTGAGTTAAAAAGCTTAAGGCTTTTAATTACTCTCCAAACAAAGGTATAGGTCATTGAGAGGAAACTTGTGACCGTTTGGACATGTGATTTTGAGAATACAACTTTAAATAATTAGGACGAATATGTCCAGAAACACCACAATGGTGACAAACATGAGCTCTAATAAAGGATTTAGAGTTAGCCAGATCAATTTTGGATTATATACCTTTACTACCTTTGTCAGATTGGGGCACGGAGACAATCCTTGATCCGAAAGCTGTGGAAGAGGAAGGGCCGAATAAAACAGCATATCCTAAGCCTGTCTTATCAGAACTAGGCTTTTAAGCACTTTATACTTCATCAAGCTTTGCACTAGACATTCTCTCAGTTTGAGTTTTAGCTTGACTAAGCTCAACCTCGAGATTCTTGACCTTCTCTTCTAATGAGGTGTTCTTCACAACAAGAGTCTTAACTAACCTTGTAGTCTCATCTAACTTGACTAACAGATCAGTTTTTTTAGTTTTTACCTTATTAAGCTCTTTTCTACAAAGATGAGAATTCTTTTCAAATTTTATGAATTTTGTGCATAGCTTATCATAGGCTTCCTGAAGGGTCATCTTCTTAGGTACTACATCATCAAAAGAATTCTCACTGTCACTAGCACTTTCCACAATTACCTTATCAGTTGTGGCAACAAAAGCTATAAAGTGACCACATTCATCCACATACTCATTAGAAGAGTCATTCTCAGTATCACTCCAAGTAGTAACCAACCCTTTATCTTTTAATTTCTTGGTCTTTTCCTTCATAAGGTAGTTTGGGCACTCTATCCTTATATGACCAAAATCTTTGTACTCATGGCATTGGATGAGGGGTTTCTCATTCTTGCCCTTCATTAAGGATTTAGATTTCCTAGGAGGTTTGTCCTTATCCTTTTTCCTAAATTGAAGAAGCTTGATAATCTCATAAGTTATGAAGGTTAGATCCTTATTCGCATCATCATCTTCATTTTCATCTTTACTTTCATCTTCATCTTTAGAGTCCTTGATCTCTTCCTCTATATCCTCAAGAACTAAGTTTTTACTCTTTCCACCTTTTCCCATTGAGCCTAATCCCATCTCATAGGTTTGAAGGTTCCCTACAAGCTCATTCAAAGGAATTTTATCAATGTCCTTCACTTCTTCAATGGCAATGATCTTGGCATGGAATCTTTCAAGTAAGGACCTGAGGATTTTTGTAACAATTTTGGCTTCTGCTATAGATTCTCCAAGGTTAAAGGCAGAATTCACAATATCCTTGAGTTTAGCATAGAACTCATCAAAGGTCTCATCCTCCTCCATCCTTATTTCTTCAAAACTACTAGTAAGTCTTTGAAGCTTCACAACCTTTACTACCTTGGAACCTTCATAGGTGGTCTAAAAAATGGTCCATGCTTCCTTGGCAACTTCCGTGGATGATATTTTCTTGAATTCCTCATTGATCACCTCATAAAACAAAGCATTCAAGGCCCTACTGTTGAAATTTGCCACCATGATTGTTGTATCATCCCAATCCACCGACGATTCCTTTGGCTTAATCTAGCCAACTTCAACAGCTTGCCATTCTTGTTCACCTAGAGCCTGTAAAAAAACTATCATACGAACTTTCCAGTATGTACAATTAGTGCCATCAAATAAAGGAGGAATCAAAAGAGATTGTCCACAATCCATGACAACAGAGGTCAAGGATCACACTCAGGAAATTAATCCAATCAGAGTTTACCCGCTCAGATATCACTTGTTGGAAAATTTAGACCCCGGTTGATAGATTTAACAAGTTTTAAATCCAAGTTGTTAATTATATTTATTATGTATAAAACTTATTAAAACAAACAAACATCAATATCATATGCAACGGAAAAATAAATAAGACAAGATATGATGATCTAGAAAAACCAATGAAACAAACTAGTTATACAGTAAAAAAATTAAGAGAAAACCTTCTCAAAAAGTAATTCATTATAGTAAAGAAAAGTTTCAGATCTAGTACAAAACCTTTGTCCCTAGAATCTACAATCCCCGTAGATGAACTTACAGCAAATACATTCTACCGCTTCAGAACTTTTGAACTCTTCAATATATGAATGTCACCCATTTATGCACAAATCCCAGTGCGTGACTAACTCCTTTACACGAATCCCAGAACGTGACTCACTCACCAACTTAAAGAAGAAGAATGTTGGCTACAAAGTTCTCCACTTCATCAACAATGAAGATCAAGAAGCACTTAGTTAAAAAATCCTACGGTGTGCAAACACAACAGCTTCTTCAAGAAAAAGAAGAACTAGGGCAAACTAGGTGTCCGGTCACACTTTTCTTCACACTTGTGGAATTGTGCTCTTGTGCAACTGTGCCACCTGTGATGACCCTTAAAATAATCATTATATATTTTTAAGGTTGTGAGAAAAGAAAGCCCAAACATACATTCACGGATTGGATGAAAATCATCTCTGAAAAACTGAACTTCATAAATCTCGACAGATACCCTATCTATCGAGCAGCTGTCGAGCCTCGAGTTAAAACAACACTCTTAAACCTCGATAGATACTAGCTGTCAAGCTTTAATGAATAACACTTCTTCACTTGATTCTTGGACAGACTTGCATGGCTTTAAAACTTGAACTTGAAACCTTGTTTCTTGAAGCATTAAGAACATCCTAGATCTACCTAATTACAAGTAAAGTTTGTTTTATTAAAGGATTAGCCAATTATATAAAATGTTGACATATGTTCCTAATATGAATCACATATGTCCTAATAGCAATTAATAACCCTATAGGGTCTTTCCTAATTAGGCCCCAGTTTTCTGTGGGCTAGGTTTCTGGTTGCTAAAGAGACCATTTTTAGGACAAGGACCCCAATGTTGAAGCACCTGGGTCTCACCATCGCATCATATTGTCTGGCCATGAGGTTTTTATACCTTGTTGTTCTTTGTTATGCATCCATCCTTACCTCGTCTATCAAATCAAGGTCAAGACGAAGTTGTTCTTCATTTTCCTCGTCCTCATATTTCATCACCTTATGGTTAGTCATGTGTACTTCTGCAGGTATGACCGCTTCACTTCCATGTCATCCTCATAGTCATCCTGTAGGCCCATACATCCTAGATCTACCTAATTACAAGTAAAGTGTGTTTTGTCAAAGAATTAGCCAATTACTTAAAATGTTGACATATGTTCCTAATATGAATCACATATATCCTAACAGAAATAATAACATTGTAGGGTTCTTCCTAATTAGGCCCCAGTTTTCCGTGGGCCGAGTTTCTAGTTGCCAAGGAGACCTTTTTTAGGATGAATTCCCCAATGTTGAAGCATCTGGGTCTCACCATCGCATCATATTGTCTGGCTATGAGGTCTTTATACCTCGTTGTTCTCTGTTATGCATCCATCCTTACCTCATCTATCAAATCAAGGTCAAGACGAAGTTGTTCTTCATTTTCCTCGTCCTCATATTTCATCACCCTATGGTTAGTCATGTGTACTTCTGCAGGCATGACCGTTTCACTTCCATAGGCTAGTTTGAAATGAGTTTCCCTTGTGAGGGTCCTCATAGTCATCCTGTAGGCCTATAGAACACCTGGTAGTCTGGCTATACTCCCTTTGACCCCTCAAGTCGAGTCTTGATTATCTTCAACAAGGATTGGTTTGCAACTTCAGCTTGTCCATTTGCTTGTGGGTGGGAAGGTGAGAAATAATGATTCCTTATTCCAAGTTACTTCCAGAAATCTCTGAAAGATGTGTTATCAAATTGCCTTTCATTATTTGACACTAGTACCCTAAGAACCCCAAATCGGCAGACGAAGTTCTTAACGTTCTGTTGCGTAAGCTTTGCTCAACTTCCGCCTATTTGGTGAAGTAATCAATCCCCACTATTAAAAACTTCATTTGCCTGGTCCCTTTGGAAAGGGGCCCAAGATATCCAATCCCTATTGTGCAAAAGGCCACGGAGCCATCATAGGGGTGATGTACTATGAAGTTCGTCGAAGGATATTATTGAAGCGTTGACATTGTTCACACACCTTAACATAAGCCTTAGCATCTGCCTGAATGGTTGGCCAATAATAACCTGCTCGGACGATCTTATGGACAAGAGCTCTTGCTTTTGAGTAGTTTCTACATACTCCTTCATGAATTTTCCTCAATATGTAGTTTGATTCGTCTGGAGTTAAGCACCTTAAGTAAGGTTGAGAGAAGCCTCTTTTATATAGTACCTCATCTATGAGAACATACTTAGCCACTCTAACCCTTAGCTTTCTAGCTTTATCCCTATCTTCTAGAAGCCTTCCATCCTTGAGGTAAGCCATTATTGGGGTCGTCTAGTTTTCTTCCTCTTCAATTTGCTGCACCTCTGGAAGATCTATGCTTGGCATGTATTGGACTTTGTCGTACTTGTCCACTTACCCATCTACCGATGTTGCCTTTACTAAGGCATCTACTTCCATGTTTTCCTCTCTTGGAACTTAAAGAAAACTGGCTTTCTTAAATTTCTTGACAAGCCGTTTCTCCTTATTAAGATACTTTTTCATCCATTCTTCCTTAGCTTCACATGTTCCATTCATTTGACCTATGATCAATTGAGAGTCTCCTTGGACAACTATTGACTCTGCCCCTAAGGACTTGGCTAATTCCAGCCCTTTAAGGAGGGCTTCATATTCAACTTCGTTGTTGGTCGCCTGGTACTGTAGACGCACTGCATATTTTAACTTATCCCCTTTTAAAGATTTTAGTACAACCCCTATACCTTTTGCATATTGTATGGACGAACCATCTACATAGACGACCCACTTCTTAAATTCATCTCCCTTGTCTAGCTCACCATAGTTTGGAGTGAATTTTGCAATGAAATTTGCCAATGCTTGAGCCTTTATCGCACTTCTTGGTTGATACTTGATATCAAACTCACTAAGTTCTATGACCCATTGGATTAGTCGTCCTGTGGCTTCCAACTTATTCATTTCCTTCTTGAGTGGATGATCTGTCAAGACATTGATGACATAAGCTTAGAAGTAAGGCCTTAGCTTCCTAGATGTTGTTACCAATGCAAAGGCCAGCTTCTCCATCGTAGGATACTGTCCCTTTGCTCCCTTTAGCACTTAGCTTGTATAATAGATAGGCTTCTGTATCTTCCCTTCTTCTCTGATTAGTACTGAACTCACTGCATGTGGGGACATTGCTAAGTATATATATAATTTCTAAACTGGTATAGACGGGCTTAGCGAAGGAGCTGTTGTGAGGTAGGCCTTAAGGTCTTAGAAGGCCTTTTGACACTCGTCTATCCATTCAAATGCCTTCTTGAGAACCTTGAAAAATGGAAACATTTGTCAGTAGCTTTTAAGACAAACTTGTTAAGGGCAGCAACTCGTCCAGTGAGAGACTAGGATATTCTTTGGTGGCTCCATGTTCAGTATTGCTTGGATCTTATCAGGATTTGCTTCGATTCCCTTATATAAAACCATAAACCCTAGGAAACTCCTTGACAAAACTCCAAAGGCACACTTGCTTGGATTCAGCTTCATGTTATATCGCCTAAACATGTCAAAGGTCTCCTGAAGGTCATCCAGATGCTTCTCCTTGTCCAAGCTTTTCTCCAACATGTCATCCACGTATATTTCTACATTTCATCCTATTTGTAGACGAAATATATGATTAACCAGCCTCTGATAGGTTGCCCCCACGTTCTTCAAACTGAAAGGCATCACTTTGTAGCAAAACAGGCCTTGATTGGTAATGAAGGATGTCTTCTCTTGATTTACCTCGTCCATCCTTATTTGGTTTTAACCTGAGAATGTGTCCATGAAGCTTAGCAACTTATGACCTATTGTTGAGTCTACCAGCTGGTCAATACATGACAATAGATAGCTATCCTTAGGGCAAGCCTTGTTTAAATCGGTGAAGTCCATACACATCTGTGGTTAACTTCTGGACCTCTTCCTTGATAGCATTATCTTATTCAGGAGCGAAGACCCTTTTCTTCTTATAGATGGGCTTGGAGGAAGGATACATACACAGACGATGGGTAATGACACTTGGGTCAATCTCTGGCATGTCTTCGTGACTCCACACGAAAACATCAATACGCTTCCTTAAAAATTGGATGAGGTCTTGTTTCGTCATCTCTTCCATGCTTGTTCCAATCCTGGTAAACCTCACAGAGTTACTTTCGTCCAGAGGAACGTCTTCCAATACTTCAATGGGCTCCGCCACAACCTTTCTCTCTTATATATTCATCATCTACACATGCTCATCTATAGCCAACATGGCTAAGTAACATTCCCTAGCTACTAACTGGTCTCCTTCTACTTGTCCTATTCCATAATCTGTTGGAAACTTGACAGATAGGTGGTAGGTGGACGTCATTGCCTTCCAACTATTCAGAGTTGGTCGTCCAATGATGGCAATGTAGAAAGACGAGCAATCTACGATAAGGAAATTCACCTCTTTAGCTATCTGCTGTGGATATGCCCCTACCACGATGGGTAGAGTAATAGTGCCCACTAGTTGTACCTTTATTCCTCCGAATCCAACTAAAGGTGCATTCACTAGACGAAGTTGATCTCTTCCAAACCTCATCTGCTGGAAGGCGGGATAATATAGGATATCTGCTAAACTCTCATTATCTATTAGCACCCTTCTAGTTGTGTAGTCTGCAATGAGCAAGATTATGACGATTGCATTGTCATATGAAGGTGATAGCCTACTTGTCTGCCCCCTTAGTCCTTAGTTGTTGTCCAAAGAGTTGAACGTTCTGCAACACCTTCAAGTAGGTCTTCCTTGACTTGGAGGATCGCCCTGCTGAAGTTCCTCCTACAATAAGTCTTATTTCTCATCCTTATGATCTCGTCCAAGAAAATTCCTCAACTTTCCTTGCCTAATGAGATTCTCAATCTGCTACTTCAAGTTATAGCATTCGTTCATGTCATGCTCGTAATCTCTATGGAAGCGGCAATACTTATTCTTATTGCACTTATTAGGATCTCTCTTCATCTTCTATGGCCACTTCAAGGATGGGTCGTCCTTGATCTGCATAAGTACTTGATCAAGCAAAATGTTCAAGGGCATGTAATACAGACTTCATCCTGAAGGCAAACTTGCCTTCTTGTTGTCTCTATGCTTCTTTTCTCCTGTTTGGGCCTTCTTCGAACGAGGGCTTTGTTTAGAATGACGTGGGAGCTCCGCTTCCATCTACTCTGCTCTCTTCCTCTTCTTGGTAATGATCACATCTTTTGCATTCATGAAACTTTGGGCTGAGTGGACGAGTTTAACCATAGTCTGTGGTTCTTGATCATAGAGTCTGTGGATGAATAAATCTGAACTAACTCCATTGTGGAAGGCTGATAACAGCAGCTTGTCATCCATCCCATCCACCGTCAAGGCTTCCCTATTGAAACAAGTGATAAAGGACCATAAACTTTCATTATCTCCTTTCTCTATAGCCACCAAGTTAAACGAGAAGCGCTTATGCCTTTGAGCTCCAATGAAGTTATTGACAAACGACTTACACAACTCCTCAAAGGAACTAACAGTATTTGGAGGTATTTTACTAAACAACACTCATACTGGTCCCTTAAGGGTGGTTGGGAAGGCCCTACACATTATCTTGTCCAGAACCCCTTGAAAGTGCATCGTGGTCTTGGAGGTAGCAATGTGATCACATAGTTCCATCATATGAGTCTAACGCAGAAATCTTGAACTTAGAAGGCAGGGGATGATTGTTGATGGACGTTATGAAGAGTGAATTACTTCGATGAACTAAGTCATCTACATGATTCGTCCTTCTCATATTTTCCCTCATCTCGTCCATGGCTTTCCTAATCTGATCCATCTCCTTTTCCAAGTATGGCACCTTGCGTGAAATGGTACCCTTTAAGTGATTCTCACGCTCAAAATTTTTTCCTTCTCTAGCTTCTTGACTCTGAGTTTGCCCTTCCACACATCGTCCATGATGCTGCCTTCTTTGATTGATCTCCCTAGTTAACTCTTGATTTTGACGGGTTAACTCTGTCATAGCAGCTACCATGGACTGCATTTGTTGGACAGAAGGCAGTTGCACAGTAGGTGTGGACTGTTGAGCACAATTAGGGTGGCTGAAATCATTTCCATTCTCCTGGTGGCCTAGACTAGTGGCCATTGACCTTGTTCAGACCATGTAGCCTTTTGTCAAAGAAAGATAAATTGTAAAGCACAAATTTAAGTTTCCTATAGATGGCACCAACTAATGATACATAAAAAATCAGTAGGCTGAATGCTCCAGGCTTTAATGTGCTTGAGGTTGCTTAGAAGGCTTAAAAAGAAAGAAGCACGAGATCGAAGGTGACCAGGGTAAACCGGCCAAGAACCTTTTGATCCTTAATTTAGTTTTCTCTCTCGAACACAGGAGTTCTAACTCTATAAGTGGTGAAACTTACCTTAATTTGATGTAGTTGAGTCTTTTTATAGTGAGTTTTGGAGTGGTTACTTGTTTAGTAACTTCTCCAACGTGGGTGGAAGTTAGAAGGTTCAGATTTAACTTCTACAACTGCTGTTGGAAGTTAAGAACTTAATGGGAAGTTAAAGCGATGAATAAGGATGTCACTCCCACTTCAGAATAGTAGAACGTGGTCTAAATTATAAGCTTTTGGATAAAGATTTACTATGAAAATTTCTAAGTGTTGGTCGGTCATCCAGGTGACTCCATGGTGGATGACCTTCTTACACTTGGACGACCTCCTTTGGAGGTACTTATAAGTTAAATCTCTATTGCAATTCTGAACATTTAATATATCAGGTGGATGACCTTTCTAGTCTTGGACGACACGATGGACAAACTAGAGATAGTCCAATTTTTATTGGTTCACCATTAAAGGTAATTAGCATTGCAATAAGATTATTGTTTTCCTAGATGAAAGTTTTTCTTTTAGTTGTGTAGATACTCGATTTCGCATCCATAATTTAATTTGGAAGATGACTAAAATGACCATTTCAAATTCCCAAAAATCAAATTTGCATTACATTTGTTAAATCATTCATTGCATATGATAAAAATAATCTTGAGATTCTAATGGTCATGACGATATGCCCGATTCCCAGATCAGACCATTGGATTGAAAGATATCACAAGATTAAGTTTTCATGGTCTACATGTAATGTATGGAGGTGAAACCGATCACATGTGATTAATTGGAATTAATTCTAATTGGTTAAACAATTAAAATTAATTAAATAATTGTGTGATTGGTTGTTGGTTTTTATTAGAAATAAACTTGGTTGCATAGGAATAAAATGGATAATCAGATGACAAAGGAATTGTTGATAATTAAGTCTTTTTAGAATAGTTATCTATCAGATAATTATTGTTTTAAGGACATGATTATCAAAATAGAAGGGATTTATTTTGGAATACAAGTTAAAAATATGTCCAGGTGCAATCCTCGACTTAGAAAATCCCTAAAAAAGAGTCCAGATCAAACCAAAGTTGGGAATTGGGCTCAACACTTGAGAGGACGAATCAACACTCTACAAGTGCTGATCGACACATGGCAATTGCCGATCGGCACTTCCCAAGTGTCGATTGGCACAGCTTCTAGGCCCAGCCTAAAAATGCTTTGATCAAGATAAAACACATCCATTTCGAATTTTAGGTTTAAGAATTTGACCCAGTTTGTATCTGATCCAAACTAACTTATTTTTTAAGCATCAAACCTCTATAAATAGGGAACTAAAATCAGAAATCAAGACCCCTTTTTCTGACCCTCTCTCCTCTTACGTTAAAGAAATTCTGGAAGTTTTACTTTAGGAATTTCTTTCCTATTAAGTGGCCTCGCTTAGATCTTTAAAAAAAAAAAAAAAAATCTTTGATTTTTGAAGAACTCTCTCCTTGTGGAACATGTTCATGCAAGTAAGTTTCTATCTCTTTTGTTTTGTTTTTTTGTTTTTTTTTTTTTCACATGTTCACTTTTGGTTATACATTTTAAGGCGTTATCAGCTCTCTCTTTTCCCAGACGTAAGATTGCCTCAAAAGTTCAAGATGCCGATCTTGGACAAGTTCGATGACACCAGTTGCCCCAAATCCCACCAAAAGATGTACATGAGGGCTATGTAGCCTCTAGGAGCTACTAAAGAAATGTTGGCACAAATGTTCCAAAACACCTTGACTGGAGCTGCTCTTAGGTGGTTCCTCAACATGGAAGACAATAGAGCTAGAAATTGGGAAGACATTTGTAGAGAGTTCCATGACCAGTAGAAGTACAATATAGAAGTTAATGTGACAAGAAGAGACCTAAATACCACTAAACAAGAGCAAAATGAGTCCTTTTCCGCCTTCATTACCAAGTGGAGGTCCAAATGAAGAAGAGCAATTAACTATGGTTGAAAAATAGGCCAAATGAAGAAGAGCAATTAACTATGGTTGATGATGGAAGTGCTTTGAATGTGTGTCCTTTAAAAACCGTAAGTTGCCTAGGCTTGAGTATTGAAGATTTTGTGCTATCTGATCAGCATGTGAGAGCATATGACAATAGTAGAAGGGAGGTTTTGTGGACAGTGACACTGGAGCTCACTATAGGTCCAATGGTAAAAAAAGTGGAATTTCAAGTATTGAACACAGCTTCATGCTTCAACATGCTCCTTAGGCGACCATGGATTCATGATATAGAGGTCTTGCCTTCATCCCTGTACCAAAAGGTTTGGCTTCCATATGAAGGAGCTATAGTTACTGTATATGGTGACACTTTAACCGTGCCAAATCCCATTTCTAATATCGATTCTGAGAATGAGCCAGTAACCCTAGATGGCTTTGAGATTGAGAAGCCTAGTTTTGAAAGAAGGGAAGAAAAGGTTGAAAAGATCCCTATGGACTTTGATCCCTACAGCAGTAACAATGTGGTAGCAATGATGAGGAAGATGAGTTATTTTCTAGGATTGAACCTAGGGAAGACCATGATAGAAACAGCTGTATAGGTTCCGAAAATTCCTACAGCCACACTGCATTTTGGGTTAGGTTATAAACCTATGGATGATGAATTATTAGAGATGGAAGTGAGGAGGATGGTCCACGCAAAGGCCAAAGCAAAGGGACTTTCTAGTCCCTTGAAACCCTTGAAGCCTTACGCCCCTACACTAAATGGGAGGTTTGTCAAGGCTAGGGATAGTTAGCGTTACTGAGGATTTCTTGAACCAAGATATGATCCTGGGTCGAAAACGACAGTGCTTGGATTTGAATTATTCTTTGATTATGACAATAAGCTTTTAGAACTAAAAGAGGAAAATACAAATTGGGTCCCAACTGATTGGGATGATTACATGGATCTTAATGCAATTACTATGTTGTTGGGAGATGCCATTTTCAATATAGAAGAGGAAGAATACTAGGAGGCTTGCCAATATGCATTGAAGAAACTATATGAAGTAAGAACGGATGATGAAAGTGATGAAGGGGGAGAAGCCCCTAGTGATGACAATGAAGGTAGTGGTAGCAAAGATGACAATAGTGGTGACGTCAACAATGATGACAATGATAGTGAAAGAAGTAATGGTGAAAACTATGATAGTCTAGAACACGGCAGTGATAAAGGTGAACCCTCTAGTGATAGAGAAGATGAAGACATGGGAGCCTTCCATGAAGAAAATTTTGATGATGATGTGGACTATTACGATGGAGATATAGAGGACGATGCGAAAGCTGAGGGTGAATACTATGATGAATACACTTATGGGCAACCTTTGGGTTGGAGTTACATTACAAATGCCAGTTCAAAATCAAGCCCCAGTTATGACAAGAATGGTAGGGAGATTCCCAAGCTTGGCTCATTCCATAATTTATAACTTGGCTTATTGACTACACAAAAATCAGTAGGCTAGAATACTTCGGGCTACGATGTGGCTTTAAGACCTAAAAGGAATGAAAAGAATGTTAAGGTGACCAGTGTAACCTAGCCAAGGACCCTTCGAAGGTTAAGTTAATTTTCTCTTTAGAATACAAGGATGGGAAACTGTGAATAAGAGAACTTATCTTAGGTGAATGTGACTTGATCCTTTTATAGAGAGTTGGAAGTGGGTCTACTTGCTCAAATCCACTACTATCATGGGAGATGTATGGAGTTAATGGAGAAAAAGTGGAGGGGGTTTCTAGGAATTCTCTCCACTTTCCAAAATGACAGATTGTGGATTGATTATAGAATTATGTAGAATTATCCTGAAATTTACCAAGTGTAATATAGTCGGCCATTCCCTTGCGAGCCCTAGACGATTACTCTTGGTTGTCCATAACCTTATAGGTCATGGACGTCGATCATAACTTGGAAGGTTATTATATCTTATGGATGGATCTTTATCATGTTGGGATGTTTCTATTGGGATTATTTTCTTAAAAAAACTTATGGATGTGTCCTGGTCATAAACGACCACCATAGGCAAAGTAAACTTGGTTTGGATCCTATCAGTTGCCCCCTTGTCCTTGTGTCATCCATGCCACTATTGTTTTCACACTTGCCAATTCTTTATTGGCTAGAAGATTGTCTAGGTGGTGTGTCTAGGTGGTGTGTCAAGGTGGTTCAAGATTAGATGTTCAGATGTTGACACGTGGATCAATCCTAGAGGTCCATTGATTGCGTCGTTTCATTTATCAAGAAGAGCTATCACGTGGAGGGTTCTGGTTGGATTGCATCATTTCAATGCCCAAGTCTGTCACCTATAAATAGTCCATTACCTCTCTTACCCTCTTACTTTCTCATATTTTCCCTTTTGACATCAATCATCCTCTGCACCTCGTCTTGAAGTCTTCTCCCATCCCTAGTCCTCTTCGTTTAGAATCGGGTATCCTCCTTCTTCCATTTATAGGTTTTCTTCTTTAGTATTCTTTACACATGGCTAAGATTATAATGTCTTCGTCTAGCGATAGGGACGTGAGAGAAATTGACGAGTATCAGGATGAAAGTAACACAAGGAATAGCAGTAGTGATAGTAGTAGTGGCAGTAGTAGTAGGGGAATACCACAAATGAGCAATACTCGTCTGAAGTCCCTAGGGTCCCCTTAGAGGTCTTGTAGAAGGAAATGAGGACAAGAGTTGCTTTTGGGTCATCTGCTGATCCATCCACCAATGCCCTCTCGTCCACCTCCTCAAGCAAAGAGAAGGAGAATTTGTTTTGTTGTGCCGTAGGCATTCCTTCTAGGATGGACAAGAAGAAGCTTAACTCTCTTAGGGGTTGGTACCAAATCCCAGACGATCTTAACCCTTGTAGTTGTCCGTTAGGAATGGTGTTGTGCCCTTCATTTTGGAGTTGGTATATATAAGGCTTATCTACTAGGGGGTCTTAGGCTGCCTTTTAATGCCTTTGTTAGGGAGATCCTCCATAAGTTTGGTATAGGCATAAAGCAACTTAACCCTAATGCATTATGGAAGGAAGTTTTTATGGGAACCATCCTCTCATTGTGGACAAGTTCCTATATTGCTACAAACCCTCAGAGATAAGTCAATCCTTAGGCTTCTATCAATTTTCTACTAGGGGCTCTAGTTGTAGGTTGGTCAAGTCCCTTCCCTTGTCTGATAGAAGGTGGAAGACAAAGCTTTTTTTTTTTTTTTTTTTTGTCTTAGGTTTTGGGCTGAGAACCCTGTTGAGGTAGGCAGGGACCCATTTCCTCCCTATACTGGTGAGATGGGGCATCTTTGTTTAGAGGATATGTTACGTTCCATTGCTCATCTTACTTCCTTTGTTATATTTATCTAACTCCTTTTTTTTTTTTTTTTTTTTTTTTGCAATTATAAGACAACCCTCCCTGAGCAAATTTTACCTAGATCGCGTCTGGTAGGCATGCTCTTTTACAGATAGGACTTTTCATTTCTTGGTGACTTTTCGTCGTCTAGAGACTTGAGGGCTTGGACCTAAGCCAACAGAGGAAGCACTTGCCCACGAACTTACCACTCACAGACGTAAGTTATTTATTTCAGTATTTTGACCGGTTAACTCATCCAGACTCAAACAAGTTTTTTTTATGTATTGGAATGGCAACCATGAAAGAGAACAAGGGTAAAGGTTTGGCCAATAAAGAGTCTGTCCAAAAAGGGGAGGACGTCGATTCTCAACCTCATCTAGTTGGCTTAAAGAAAAGGAAGGCATTGTCAAAACCCTGGATTTTGGAAGTCTTCCCAGCCGTCGAGGTAGTAAAAAGCCAAGACATGGCTCGTCCAAACTAGTGGTCGTCGACACTAGCCCTTTCATCCTTCCTACCATTGCCAAACAATCGTCTGCGACAAAAACCTCTGATGCGAACTATCCCCTCCTGATGCTACTTCGTCCAATCCTCCTACTAGACCTCCTAACAACGGCCCTATGACTCTTCTAAGGAGTGAAGGCCTTGCTTGGGATAGGTTCAAGCAAGCTATAGTTGACAAGGTCGTTGCCATATGCTATGACATATTTGTGAAGCAGTTTGAACGATCTACAGTTCACGACCTCTTCAAGGTACTTTGTCTCATCCTTAACCATTCATAAATTGAATTGTTCTCAATCATTTATCTCACATCCATATCCCTTCAATAAGGAACCTTGTTGAAGAGCTGAAGGTAGATGCTGTTAGGAAGGATACTCGTCTTGACCATCTTCAAAAGAAAAGCAACAAGCACTGCTCTCTTCTAGGTGAGGCTAAGGAAGCAGCCATCAGAGAATTCAAGGCACCTAGCGAGTTCATTAACCTATTGGACAAGAACTACGCTGCTAGTTTTAAGGTTTTGCATGGACACCATTGAATCCTTCGCTGGGGTGGATTTCAATCCAATCAAGCTTTGTGTTGTTGCTGAGAGTTCTCTACTCCAAACGAGCTCTGAAGATGTAAACATTGAAGACATTGCTTCCACTTAGCTTACGAAGGACAACCCAAAGTCTGGGGGCATTGCCCTAGTGGTTTATTTCCAAAATGAAATTATCTTTACTTTTATTTGTTTTTTTTTTTTTTTGCTATTTTTTTAAGGATCCATTCTTTTGGACCATTTTAATTGCTGTAAGTACATTAACTTGTACATGTTTAAGGATGGGCATTTATACAATTGCCTTTCTCAGGCTTGATACATTTAAGGGTTTTTGGATAATGGTCTTCTACCCTTAGTTTTATTTATGAACACATTTCCATCCATGTTTGAACTTTCATTCTTGTTTTTATTGCCAATTTTAATTCCAAGCATCCTTCGTCCATAGTTAGGGACTTCATTTTGGAATAGCTGAATATTTTCCCTGTCTTTAGACTTATATTTGGAATTTTTGCTTCGCTATTTTTATTTTCGTCCATAGTTTGGATTACTCAGTGGTTTGGACGTGTTATCCATATAAACTCTATATATTGCATGCATGCTTTTCTTCATTCTTTGTTTTTGGATGTGTACTGGGAGGTGTTTGGTCCTTCCCTTTGTACTTATGTTATTGCCTAAAGGTTTTATGACAATTTGCCTTTTCCTTGTCTAAGGATGGCTCATGATGATACATCTCCACTTTCAGAGATTTTAGACATCTTTAATTTTCTATGGACGTTAGTTTCATAGAATCATCAACACTTGAGTTAGAAAATTCAAACTACTTTATATAAAATAGAGAACTTTGTACATAATATCGTTCATAGACATCATTTATGCTAGTACCTAGTTCTTTTTTTTAAGGAATTCAAATTGGTTTATATACAAAAGGATTTTGTTCCTGACATCATCCATAAACATAGCACATGCTAGTAGCTAGTGGTTTTTAGGGAATTCAAATGCTAGGAAACATAAAATAATATAGAAAACATAAGTGCTGAAAGATTACATAAATAAACTACTAATCATCATTAATAATCCTTAGTCTCGTCCATACTGACCTTCCTGACGAGTCCTCTTTACTGGTAGTACTTTCTCAATTGCTCCACATTCCATGGGTGCTCCAACCTTCATCCATTCAAGGCTTCCAAGTAGTATGAACCTCATCTTTTAAAATTGATAACTCTGTATGGTTCTTCCTAATTAGGTCTCAATTTTCCATGAGCGGGGTCCTTAGTAACTAGGGACACCCTTTTCAGGACAAGATCCCTAATGTTGAACTGCCTTGGTTTCACCAATGCATCATGGTGCTTAGTCATCAGGTTCTTGTAATGTGTCATCCTCTGTTCTACATCCATCTTTACCTTGTCAATAAGATTGAGGCTTAGACAGAGCTGTTTCTCATTCCCCTTAACGAGTAGCACATAAATGGTCGTCCTTACTTGCAAATCGTCCATAACAATGACATGTAAGAGTATAGACGAGCGTAAGTGCATTAATTCTAGACAGCATTCAATACCTAAATGAACTAAATGATAAATGAGCACGGAACTATTTCTGCCATCCAATGATGTGCATTTAAATGGCTGTTACAAATGTTAAAGAGCTGGGATTAAGTAGTCATCATTGAGCCATAAGTCCACCAGTTGTGGTATAACGTTAGACTAAGCATTTACTCACACAGAGCCTATATAAAGCCAGGAAAGACATGTAAATGATTCAGGTTAAAACACACACAAATTACTCTATAAATTATAGATTACTAAGGAGTTTAAGCTAATTTAAGCATCAGAGTGTCCTTGGTAGGCCCCAAACCGGTGTCATTTGCTTAGTGTCTTCTTTGATATAGGATCTCAAGGTCGTTCATCGAACTGACAAGGAATATACTGACAAGGTGAAATTGTCCTTCATCACTCCTCATCCTTATAATGGACCACCCTATAGCTAGTCAGACCAACCTCTGCGAGTATCACTGCATTGCTTCCATATGCTAGCTTAAAAGGAGTTTTTCTAGTCGGAGTCCTTACTGTTGTCCTATATGCCCAAAGGACGCTGGGTAACTCATTTGCCCATATCCCTTTTGCCCCTTCAAGCCAAGTCTTGATGATCTTCATCAAGGAATGGTTTGCAACTTTAGCCTATCCATTAGCTTGTGGGTGGGATTCCTAATTCCTAACTACTCACAAAACTCTTTGAAAGGTGTATTGTCAAACTAGCGTCTGTTGTCTGAGACAAGCACCCTAGGGATTTTGAAATGATAGATAATGTTCTTTTAGATAAAGCTTCTGACGTTCTGCTCAGTAATCTTGCCAATAGCTCTACTTCCACCTATTTAGTAAATTAATCAATCTCTACCACCAAGAACTTCATTTGCCTTGTTCCCATTGGAAAGGGACCAAGGATGTCAAGTCCCCACTGGGCAAACGACCAAAGAGCCACCATTGGAGTGAAGTATTATGATATTTGTCTAGGTACATTACTGTAATGTTGAAACTTGTCACACAATTTGACATAAGCTTTGGCATCTGCTTATATAGACGGCCAGTAGTATCTGGCGTGGGATATCTTATGAATGAGAGACTTGACCCCCGAGTGGTTTCCACAAGCTCCTTTCGTGGACATCTCTCAAGACATAATGAAACTCGTCTGTAGTTAAACACCTTTAATAAGGTTAAGAGAAACCCCTCTTGTATAGTACCTCGTCCACAAGGTGGAACCTTGTTGCTCTCACCCTTAGCTTCCTTGCTTCTTCTTTATCCTCTAGGAGGAGCCCGTCTTTGAGGTAAGATACGATTGGAGTGGTGTAGTTGGCTACTTTGTCTACCTGATTCACTTCTGGAATGTCAATACTTGGAATGTAGTGGACTTTAATTTGATCACTTACCATCTCATCTGCAGAGGCTGTCTTGGTTAGGACATCAGCTTCTATATTATCTTCCCTTGGTATCTATTAAAACTGAGTTGTTGTGAAGCCTTTGATACATTGCTTAACTTTTCCCAAGTACTTCTTTATTTGCTCTTCCTTGGATTCATACATTCTGTTCACTTGGCCTATCACTAGTGAGTCTTCTTGGACAAGAACTAAATCTACTCTAAGTGACTTAGCCAACTCCAAACCCAGAGAAAGGTTTCATATTCTGCTTCATTGTTGGTCATATGGAACTGTAGACGGATGGCATGTTCTAGATGATCTCCTTCTAGTGATTGCAGTACTATCCCAACTCCTTTTGCATGCTGTGTGGACGAGCCATCCACACAGATGACCTACTGCTTTGCCCCTAGTCTCCACTCCACTGATCATAGGCATGAGTAAATTCAGTAATGAAGTCTGCAAAGGCTTGGGCTTTTATTGCTTCTCTTAGTGGATATTGCACGTCAAATTCACTAATTTCCACTGCCTATTGGATCAACCGTCCAGCGACTTCCAGTTTATTCATAGCCTTCTTCAATGGGTGATCTGTTAGGATGTTGATAACATAAGCTTGGAAATGAGGCCTGAGCTTTCTTGCTGCTATTACCAATGAAAATGCTAACTTTTCCATTAATGGATATCGTCCTTCAGCTCCTCTTAAAGTTTTACTAGTGTAGTAGACAGGCTTCTATACCTTTCCTTCTCCCCTAATCAAAGCCAAACTCACTGCATGAGGGGACACTGCTAGGTAGAGATATAACTCTTCACCTAGTTTGGACTGGCTCAGCAACGAAGTTGAAGCAAGATAAGCATTTAAGTTTTCAAATGCTTATTGGCACTCATCCATCCATTCAAATGCTCTTTTTAACACTCTGAAAATGGTAAACACTTGTTAGTAGCTTTTGAAATGAACCTGTTAAGGGTAGCTACTCGTCCAGTGAGGCTCTGGACATCCTTGAAATTTTTGGGGGCTTCATGTTCGAGATCGCTTGGATTTTATTAAGATTTTTTCAATTCCTCTCTACAAAACCATGAAACCAAGGAATTTCCCTGATGCAACTCCAAAGGCACATTTGCTTGGATTCAGCTTCATCTTGTATTGTCTAAGTGTGTCAAAAGTTTCTTGGAGGTCGTCCAGATGCTGCATCTCCCTCGCACTCTTGACCAACATGTTGTCCACGTACACTTCAATATTTTGCCCAATTTATGAATGAAACATGTGGTTGACTAGTCTTTGGTAGGTAGCTCCTATATTTTTCAAACCAAACAGTATTACTTTATAACAAAACAAACCTTGCCTTATGATGAAGGATGTTTTCTCCAGGTCTGCCTCATACATCTTAATCTAGTTGTACCCTGAGAATGCATCCATGAAACTCAACAATTGGTGTCTAGCCGTTGAGTCCACTAGCTGGTCTATGCGTGACAGAGGATAGCTATCCTTGGGGCATGCCTTGTTTAAATTTGTAAAGTCTGCGCACATCCTCCATTTGCCATTAACTTTTTTGATCATTACCACATTAGCTAGCCAATCAGGGTAGTAGACTTCACAAACGAACTCTGCAGTTACTAACTTCTGAACTTCTTCTTTAATGGCATTGTCTTATTCTGGGGCAAATACTCTCCTTTTTTGTCGAATGGGCTTGTAAGATGGAGACACATTTAGACGATAAGTAGGTCAATCCCAAGCATGTCTTCATGACTCCAAGCAAAAACATTTGTGCTCTTCTTAAGGAATTGGACAAGGTCTTGCTTCTTCTTTTCTTCCATGCTTGCTCCAATCCTAGTAAACTTCTACAAGTTAGACTCATCCAACTGTACATTTTCTAATGCTTCAATCCATTCAGCCACTGTTCTTCTCCCTTTAATGTTCATTGTCTACATCTGCTCGTCCATTGCCAATATTGCTAAATAACACTCCCTAGCGGCTAGTTGGTCTCATTGTACCCCCCCCCCCAATGCTATACTCCGTTGGGAATTCGACAGATAAGTGATAGGTGGACGTTGTGCCCCTCCAACTGTTCAAAGTTGGTCATCCGATGATGGCATTATATGAAGACGAGCAGTCCACAACGAGAAAATTCACTTCCTTATTGATTTGTTATGGGTAAGATCCAACCATGACTGGCAAGGAGATAATGCACACTGGTAGAACCTTCATTCCTCTAAACCCAATTAAAGTCACATTCACCAGATGAAGTAACTCCTTGTTAATTCTCACTTGCTGGAAGGTTGGATAGTAAAGTATGTCTGCTAAACTTCCATTGTCTATTAACACCCTTCTATTTGTGTAATTCATGATTGCTAAAGTAATGACAATCACATCGTTATGAGAATGATGAATTCATCTGGCATCCTCATCTGTGAAAATGATTGCAGGTTCGTCTTCCCTGATTGCCCTTGGTGGTCATCTAGTCAGTTGGACATTCTGAACTACCTGTAAGTAGGTCTTCTTGGCTTTGGATGAGCTTTCAGCTAATATGCTCCCTACAATGACCTTTATTTCTCCAAGTGGTTGATGCATTGGTTCTTCTGCTTTGCCTTTCATTGGCTGCCTTTCATCCTTTTGGTCCCATCCAAAAAAATTTTCAATTTTCCCTGCTTAATGAGAATTTCGATTTGCTGCTTCAAGTCATAACACTCGTTTGTATTGTGCCTATAGTCTTGATGGAAACAGCAATACTCGCTTTTGTTCCGCTTGCTAGGATCTCTCTGCATCTTCTCAGGCCATTTTAAGGATAGGTCATCTTTGATCTGCATCAGCGCTTGGTCAAGTGGAGTATTCAGGGAAGTGTACTTGGAGTATCGTCCTAAGGACGATCCTACCTTCTTACCGTCACGATCCCTTTTCTCCCTTGTTTTGGATTTCTTTGGACGAGGACCCTTTTCTTCATCTTCTTAGCAATAATTGCGTCTTCAGCATTCATAAAACTTTGTGTTGAATGTGTCAATTCAGCTATAGTCTATGGCTCCTTATCATACAGCTTATGAATAAACAAATTTGAATTAACTCCATTGTGGAAGGCTGCCAAGAGAATCTCGTCGTCCATCTCGTCCACCAACAGGGCTTCTCTGTTAAAATGACTAATGAAAGAACGCAGACTCTTGTTTTCTCCTTGCTCTATGCTTAGCAAACTAGACGAGGAACGCTTATGCCTTTGGCCTCCAACAAAGTTGTTGATGAACAACTTACTTAACTCTTGGAATGAAGTTATGGTATTTGGTGATAGTTTACCAAACCATACTCTAGCCGGGATTTTCAACGTGGTAGGAAAGGCCCTGCACATGATTTCATCTAAAGCACCCTAGAGATGCATGGTTGTCTTGAACATGGCAATGTGATCACAAGGACCTGTATTCCATCATATGAGTCTAAGGTAGGGATTTTGAACTTCAAAGGCAAAGAGTGAATTGTGATGGACGCAATGGAGGGAGAGTGAGTCCTGTGGACAAGGTCATCCACATGATTTGCTTTCCTCATAGAGTCCTTCATCTCCTCCATGGATCTTTTCATCTAATCCATCTCTTTCTCCAAATGTGATACTCAACGAGTGGTGGTACCTCTGGACTAGTCTCCTTCAGTATTGTTCTTAGCCCCTCCATTCTTTAAATTTTGTCCCCATTCTTCGCCACATCGCTGTTGATGTTGTCTATTAACTTCTCTAGTTAGCTCTTGATTTTTTTGCTTTAGTTCAGCCATTGCAATTGCCATGAACTGCAATTGTTGTTGGACGATTAGTGGTGGTGTTGGTGCACATTTTGGGTGACTGGATGCATTTCCACTCTCTTGGTGGCCATCAACCTAGTCCGAACCAAGCAGCCTTTTTGTCTTGGAAAGCAAAGAGGTTAACACTTAGAAATTTTAACACTTCCCACAAATGACACCATCTGATGATGAATGAAAATTAGTAGGCTAGAATGCTTCGGGCTACAATGATGGCTTTAGGACCTGAAAGAATGAAAGGAATGTCAAAGGTGACCGATGTAACCCAGTCAAGGACCCTCTAACAGTTAAGTAAGTTTTCTCTCTAGAACACAAGGATGTGAAACTGTGAATAGGAGAACTTACCTTGGGTGAATGTGACTTAATTTTTTTATAGAGAGTTAGAAGTGGGTTTACTTGCTTGGATCCATTACCATCATGGGAGATGTGTGGAGTTAATAGAAAAAAAATGAAGCAGGCTTCTAAGAATTCTCTCCACATTCCAAAATGACAGATCATGGATTGAGTGTGTAGAACTTATGTAGAATTATCATGAAATTTACCAAGTGTTGTATAGTCATCCATTCCCTTGCAAGCCCTGGACGATTACTCTTGGTCTTCCATAACCTAGTGGGTCATGGACATCCATCATAACTTGGAAGGTTATTATATCTTATGGATGGATCTTCATCATGTTGGGATGTTTCTATTGGCCTTCTTTTCTTGTAAAAACTTATGGACATGTCCTGGTCATGACGACCACCATGGACGAAGTAGCTTGGTTTGGATCCTATCACCACCGATATTGGTTCCACCGGTTTTCAAAAAGTCATTATTGCTATATCTCACAGCCACAGATACAACAAAAAGGGCTTTACTTGCTCAATATCTAGAGGAGTTTAGAAAGGAGAATGGAATTTATTATATTAGCATGAAGATGTTAGCTTATGAAGAGAAGTATATAGTACTTGAGAAGACATGTGTAGCACTTGTATGGGCTACCCAAAAACTTAGACATTACATGCTTGCTTTCAAGGTCTTACTGATTGCAAGAATGGATCCTTGGAAATATCTAATGGGGAAGCTAGCGCAAGATGGGAAGACAAATCAGAATTTGATATCAAATATGTAACTCAAAAGTCTGTAAAGGGAAGAGCAATTGCCGATCACTTAGTCTAATGTTCACCCAAAGGCCAAAGAAATCCAAGGGGACTTTCTAGATAAGGATACTATGGGGATAGCACTTAGTCTATTATTCATCCAAAGAAGCCAAAGAAATCCAAGGGCACTTTCCAAATAAGGATATCATGGGGATAGAGTTAGAACCATGGAAGATGTATTTTGATGGAGCAACTAATCATAATGGAAGTGGTATTGGAGTTCTCCTAATTTCTTCAAAAGGGACACACATCCCATTCTCTGGTAGGCTTAACTTTTTGCCACTAATAATGCCACAAAGTATGAAGCTTACATTATGGGGTTATAAGAGCCTTAGGTCTTGGAGTGAAAGAGTTGGAAGAGTATGGTGATCCAACCTTGATAATTTCTCAAATTCTAAACAGGTTGAAGATCAAGGAAGAAAAGCTAGTTCCTTATCATGAATGTCTTTAGAAATTGACATCGAAGTTTGGAAATATTCAATACCAATATGTGCCGAGAATGTAAAATCAGATTGCAAATGCTTTAGCAACAATGGTATCCATTATGAATGGGCCCAAGGAAGGCCAAGCTCGCCCGATAGTAGTAGCCAAAAAAAAAAAAAAGATCTGGCCTATTGAATGTCAATAGAAGGAGAAAAGGAAATAAATGGAGAAGTTGAATGGTATTCAGACATCCTAGAATACCTCAAGGATCAGACATACTCGAAGTCTATGGATAAGAATGATCAATTGACTATCAGAAGGTTATCCATTAATTACATTATTTGTGGTGAAAGGTTGTACAGAAGATCGTATGATGGAATTCATCTCCTTTGCGTGACTGCCAAGAAAGCACACCAAATAATTGAGGAAGTTTATAAGTCAAGTTATGGGCCACATATGAATGCACACATGATGTCGCAAAAGATAATGAGACAGGGTTACTACT
Organism: Castanopsis chinensis; assembly: GCA_032878915.1. Classification (NCBI taxonomy): domain Eukaryota; kingdom Viridiplantae; phylum Streptophyta; class Magnoliopsida; order Fagales; family Fagaceae; genus Castanopsis; species Castanopsis chinensis. The sequence goes on from JAVQMG010000120.1 coordinate 27,457,301, forward strand.
GGACTACTATGGAAGGATACTACGCAGCTCATGTTTGAAAATGTCATCAGTGCCAAGTCCATGGAGATCTAAAGCACATGCCTCCAATGCCATTACATACCATGACTTCACCCTGGCCATTCTCTAAATGGGGAATAGATATTATTGGGAAGATTCACCTAACAGAATCAAATGGTTATGAATTCATACTAGTAGCTATTGATTACTTCACTAAATGGGTGGAAGCTGCCTCGTATAGGGTGGAGAACTCAAAGAAAGTTGCTCAGTTTATTCAGACTAATATCATCTACAACTATGGGGTACCACATGAAATTATCTTAGATAACAAGCTACACTTCAAGGGAGAAACGGAGAAGCTACTTAGACAGTTTAATCAGCACCACAAATCCTCACTTTACCATCCTCAAACCAATGAATAAACTGAGGTTGCAAACAAGAACATAGGGTGGATCTTGAAGAGCATGAAGAACTATAAGGATTAGCATCTACAATTACCTTATGCACTTTGCAGGTAGAGGACATCAATTAGATCATCCACAAGAGCCACTCTTTATTTATTGATGTATGGGATGAAGGTAGTCTTTCCCACTAAAATGGGTGTTCGTTCATTGAGAACAAAATTGGAGAGTGAAATCCCCGAAGTAGATTGGTTGTAGAGTAAGTATAACCAATTATGCATGATGGATGAGAAGAGGCTCAAAGCCTTGTATCACATTGAAGGTTACCAAAGAAGACTTTGAAAAGACTTTGACAAGTAAGTAAGAGCTAGAAATTTGAAGACAGGAGATTTAGTGTTGAAAGAGATTCGAGCCCTGATTCAAGAAACAAACTGAAAATTCAAGCAGAATTGGGCAAGTCTATATATCATCAAATAGATATATACTCTAGGGGAGTAGTAAGGTTGATGGACTTAGATGCAAATCCTTTTACTGAGTTGACTAAGTGGTTGTAGATTATGTCATTTTCTTTCCTAGGTTTGGCAAAAAAAAAAAAAAAAAAAGGCCTGCTAGGTTGAAAACTGGAAAGGGCAGTTTAGGCAAAAATTAAGGCTAAAATGGTAGGTTGAAAACCCAAAAGGGCGATATACGCAAAAAGAAAGTGAAAAAAATAAATGAGGGAGCCTATTAGGTTGAAAACCCTAAAAGGGAGGCCTAGGCAAAAATTAAGTCAAATAAAATGAACTACGTGATGACCTTATCCTTTTACCAAGGAGGTACGTAGGCAACCATATATTGGTCTAGTCACAACTTACCCAAACCCACCATTTACCCATCAAGTACAAAAGAGAAGAAATTTTTTTTCCAATATTTTACTATTTCATCAACACAAACCATGCCATTACATAAACCATAAAACCCAAACATAAACCAAACCCTAAATAGAACCCTAAAGCTGAAAGTCCTAAATAATTCCTAAAGCTAAAATTTTCAAACAAACATTTTAGATAAACATATTCAAAGCCAAAAAAAAAAATCACATCTTCTTCAGCTTTTTCTTCTTTGATTGTTCATTGGTTCCATCTGTAGTAAGTACCTCGCCATCTTTGTCTCTCCTTTTGAACTCATAGTTGTTATCCCCTTACTTGCCTTAATTATTGATAATAACTTAATTTTGCATTTTTATATCATTATTAGAAAGCATTATCATACTTATTTTGAGGTAATTCATGCATTTTATAGTTGGCTTTGGAATAATGTTGAATAATTGATGTTGTGCTTGATTGAATTTTAAGGCGTGAATTTGTCTTTTGTAGGATAATGAAATTAAATAAGTGGATTTGTGAAAAGAAGAAAGCTAATGGACTTTACTTTTACAAGGGCCATGATGAAGTCAAATAAGGTCAACCCAATTAAATTTGAGTTCAATTGGAGCAAGGAATCAAATCGACTTAAATTGCACCAAGGATTCTAGCCTGCGCACCAGTTAGTATTTGGAGTATAACTTTTGGCTCAGATGTCCAATCGAAGTCCGAATTCTGAAGTTAAATAGGCCGAAAATGTTGGTTAATTGAAGCCTAAAAACATGGGATTTTCTCCAAATGGGAATTCAAATTGTAATAGGATTCCTTGACCTATTTAAAGGCTTTATAGGGCAAAATTCAAGAGAGAGCTTCTGTAGAACATAATTTAGGTTTTCTTAAAATTTCTTTATAGTTTTTATAGTTTTATTTGTGTTATGGCTTGCTAGAAGCATTGCTAAGGAAAGGGGTGAAACCCAACCGTTTATTGGTATGCTTTTAACAATTATTTATTGGTTTTAATGCTTATGTTTTTATGTTTTTTATTGTTTTACTCATCTAGAAAAGTGTTTAGTTCTATATAATCCTTTGATTTATTGTAGACTCCGAGTACGTTAAATGCTTAGTAGTCCATGCGAACTAATTCACTAGTTTTGTTTTGCCTAAAATCAATCAATTTCATAAACTACTTTAGACAATTAATTCTTGAGTTTTTATCGTTAAATCATCCAACTAAGATCATGTTTTGTATGAATTTTAGTTGAGTTATAAAATAAATATTGTTAAGACTACCAATAGATGTGTTGTGTGTGGATCCCTAAACCTTAGCGCCTTAATATATTGTTATTCTCTCAATTTAAATGACCTTTACATTTTTTTGAGAAAAATGCAAGAGTAGTTTTATTAAATAAATAAGAAAAATCAAGACAAATTGGACTGGAAAACATTAGCCAAATCCCCAGGTAGATCTTCTACCCAATCATCAATGTCTACAGATGAAACTGCTCTCCTAGCCAAACTATGAGCTAATTTATTCTTTTCCTGACGAACGTGTTAGAATTACCTTTAAACTATCAAAAATCTCTTCAATTAAACTTTATTATATTAGTTTTATTCTCTTGTGGTTTGCTAATCAATTCCCTTCTCCTTGTGGATTCGACCTCAGTCTTACCAAGTTATTACTTCATGGTAATCCTGCACTCAGGAGCATTATTTAAGTCACGGCAGTTAAATTTAAGAAATTATTTTCTTATAGAAGCCATGCCAGTCTCCTTATCCCTAATCTTGCTTACTAGCCAGTTAGAGTATTCCATGATCTTCCTATGGAAGTAAACCTTAACAAAAGATTGATCCACTCGATCGGCCATGTCCAAGCCCAACAGCATGTTCCTTACAGAAGTAGGAGTTGTGTCCACAAGAATAAAAGGTTTTCTTCCCCTACCACCAGGCATCCCTTGCTCATACTGGAATTCTCTCAAAAGTCTATTAGCCTTATAGAAAGTCTCCATCCTTAAACCAACCAAGAAGATAAGATCTAATCCAGGAGATCGCAACAAAGGAGGTGGGCATTTCCACCAATAACAATCCCATCGAATTGAGATATTGGATTTCTTGTCCAAAAATTTCATCCAGTCGCTTTCAGTTGACACTTGGTCTTGAGGACAGCCTTGTTAGGAAAATTTCTAGGACCATAGTTGGAAACAGTAGGTGTAGCTATCACGTCCAGTCTTTCCATCAACCATATCTGTAAAGTCAAGGGACTCCTGAGGAATTGTTGTGATTCTGCACCAAGAAATACAGAGTCCAACCCTAAAAGAGTTTCTGCCAAGATCAGAGAAGTAGGATTACCACCATCCCTAACTTGTCTCATAATACCTATGGCTCGAGCATCTACATAGCCAGGTCTTCCAAAGCAAAGCAAGATCTCTCCCATGAAGCAAAAAGCTAAGCCAAAAGTTTTCTGCATGTTGTCAGACAAACCATGAGTACGTTTATCAATAAGCCTCATAAAAATTGCATGAAGATTCACCATATAACCTTCAATCATGCTACTGGTAACTAAAGTAGAAAGGCCTAAGGCCTCAAGTAAAATATCCTTATGCTTGGGATCGCAAGAAACTACTAAAGATTTTTTGCCAGGCTCATAACCCAGAATAGCAGAAAGTTCTTCAATTGTAGGTCAAAGTTCAGTAGTGTTAAACTAGAATACATGGTCTTCAACATCCTAGAACTTCAAGGCTGCATAAAATCCCACTTGATCTTGACATTTTTCAAAGCCTTGATCCCTTCTAGCTTGTAAGTAATGAAATTTGCCTTGGTGAAAAAATCAAAGCTATGAACCCATCTATTGATATCATGTGTGATTGAATGAGGAGGATTTTGATTGTTGGCAATGAATAATGGTTGTATATGATTTTTTTTTATATATAACTTTGATGCAAAGATTTGTTTGCAGGTTTAGTGCTAAGATAGGTTCTCTTAATCTTTAGCCGTGTCTAAATAAGTTTAGAGAGTTTAAAGCTGACTGGGAAAGTGTTTCATAGTCCAAAACGGATAATATATTTTTCAAAAAACACAAAAATGAGGAAAACGCATCGAAAAAAGGTGAGGAGTCAAGGAAAAATTAGGTGTGCCAATCAGCACTCCCCAAGTGCCGATTGGAATTCCAAGAGTGCCGATTTGCACTCAGCCCTATCATGACCAAATTGAGTTATTTTGTGTTTTTGGGCACATTGAGGGTCTATTTTGGCTCTATTTTTCACTCCAAAAAGTAATTGTGCCATAAAATTTCTCAAAAATTTACATTGATTGTCAAATTGGGGCATTTGGCCATGCCTTCTCCATTTTTCAAAATGGTCATCATCTTCATCATTTGTTTCCAAAAAAAAAAAAAAAAAAAAAAAAAAAAAAAAAAAAAAAAAAAGAAGAAGAAATTGTCCATCTCAAAATTTTTCAAAATTATTCATTCATTTCTAAACTAGGATCATTCGGCCATGCCTTATCCCCTTTTCTGAAAAAGACCAAATCAATCATCTTTTTGCAAAAAAAAAAAAAAAAAAAATCATCATCATCATCATGCATAAGCTTTCAAACTAGGGACATTCGGCTGTGCCTCATTCAGGTGAGTACAAATCACATCAGAAGTGGTCAGATAAGTTCAAATTGTGCACTACAAAGCTTCATCAGGTGAATTCTAAACTTGTCTTATCTAAGTTTCTGCAAGGCTAAAAGTCATCCAAGGACAAGTAGCTAAAAGTGGAAATTAATACAAATTGTTTGACTAAGGAATATTTTTTTGTCTTTGTAGGGAAATTAAAATGCAAGTCAAGCATCATTCGAACTTCGAGTCCGCCTATGGGAAGATCTCCTATACCCACCCCTAGAGGAACCAGCCTCTATGTCTCCTTCTTGACTTGCATAAAACCGAGATTCTTATTACCGATTCTGAAATTTAAGGTTTTTGATTTTCTCTTCCAAGGATCTTGTGTTGGCCTCAATAGTTGCCATTCGATTGTTTTGAAAAATCACCAGACAAGTGTTAAGTTCATTACCATGAATTTCAAGCAAAAATCATTAAGGGAGTATTGTCCTTTACCCAATTCACTTCATTGAGTACATATTGGGAAGATTGTGTGTGTGCCACCAACTGCAAGCCTCCAATCATCTACATGCTTTCCTCCACAAAACCAACACCTACTTAGAGCATAAGGCCACAAGTTCAGAAATATCTCAATGGACAAAAATGAGACAGAAGACTAAAGGATTTGGAAATGTACCGGGTTAGTCCAAAGGACATTTAGGGTATACTCTGACCGGTCTAGATCCACAAAGCTGAAAGATTCATCATACTTCATATTGCCATGCTGGAAAATGGGGATATGCCTCCCTAAAAGAACTAGAAAGACCACCAGCTTTACTAGGAAGAGGACTCTCCTCTCTAGAAGATGAAGCCTAAAAAGGAAAAATTCAGGCATTTTCACAAAGGGCAAAACAAAGAAAATGAAAGATGATGATGCGAGTCATGATGCAAATTGATTTGGAAAAGAAAGAAAGCTATCGATGCTCTAGAAATGTCAACTAAGCAACCCTGCAAGTTAGCCTAGACGAATTCAAGATAGTCTCCTGGTGTCCCAAGAACAGTGTGGCCAATCCGAATAAAAGGACAAGGATGGGTAGGGATCATTTAAGAAGGGTACATGTGTTGAACCTGAGCTAGTACTCAGTGACCAAGATACCAACACCTCCCATGGCCACATTCAAATAACACTTGACGGTCATTCAACTCTTGAGCCCATGCAGACTCATCATGCTCCTCACATCCAAGCCAATGATTTAAGGAAATCTAAACACCACAAAGAACCCCGAATGAAGCGAAGCCATACCCAAACACAAAAAAAAAAAAAAAAAAAAAAAAAAAAAAAAAAAACCAAACGAAACAAAACAAAAAAACTCATCTCATCGGCAACTAAGTCGTCAATCACCATATGCCAAGCATGCAAAGAACGCTTGAGAGGCACTGATACATCAACATTAATTACATAGAAATAAACTTTGCAAAATACACCCGACCAAGAATTTAAATCTCACCTGTCAAACAAATGATACACCTCCTAAGCTTGAAAGGCTACATCGAGAAAGCTGAGTCATGAAGTGCAAGAGGGTCGCATAAGCCATGCAGCCCAATCATAATTTTTGATCCGATCAATATCCCTCAAAATCCACAAGTAAGGTAAAGTCACAGTACTCCCCAAATCAAAACATAAGAGAGTTTCAATGAAGAGAAGCATAAACATCTGGGCGCTAGTTGCTCCAGTCTCACACTTGTTAATATTGGTATACAGCCACATCAAGGGCACATTCTTACTCCTAACTCATGAAGGCATCATACCTAAAAGACCCCTAATCTCCACTGGTGAAATGGAATCATTACCCTCAATTCTCTCACCACCCAATTTTAAGCCAGTAATGGCTGAGAAGTCATATGGTGTCAGCATCACCTCACCAATGCCCCGAAAAATGAAAAGTCAAATGGTATCCCAGAATCGCTCAAACAATGTGACAAGCAGTTAAAGATCCTTATTCTCAGTGGTGTCATGATCCAAGAGAGCTCAGAAAAAGGTTCGAAAGCCGGCTTCATTAATGACATTTTTAATGTATAGGGATAACGCTGCCCACCTATGCTTCAGCAACTGAAGACTACCCCGGCTCTTGAGATTCTACAATTAACAAGAATAACCCACATGAGGAACATAAATAAATAAATAAATAAACAAAAAAACAAAACACAAAGACAAAACAAAGTTTAGCCAATCATTATGATATTCACAAAAATGCCCTGTTCCAAAAATACTTACTCCAAAATCCCAACCGACAAAGCAAAGATACCCTTCATAAAAAATTAGCCGGACTCAAATGCCATTTCACAAATCCGAATTCTACAACACCCTAACAATATCCCAATCAACCCAAAAATCCTTCATTTCCATGAGTTTATTCAACAATGAACCAAACATATGTCCAACCCAAAGAAGAAGAAAAAAAATTCCATACCCAAAGAAAATTTCCATACCCATGAAAAATAATGCCCACACATCCCAACAAAATTTCCACACTCATCCAAAAATGACTTTACTCAATCATGTCTACACATCAAATTCTCATAATTTCATATGCATAAAAAATAAAGTCAAAATTCATTCAACAATACCCAAAGCTACATACAATGCAAAGCTCCATAAATCATCAACATTGTCCAAATTTCACAATACCAAACAACTCAACAATTCAAAAATGCCCCAAAATCAAAAAAATCAACATGACCACATAATGATTTCCATCCAAATCATACAATTTCCAAAATTCCTAGAAGATCAAACAACAACAAAATGACAATACCCCACCACAAAGTCCTCAACAAAACATGAAATCAACAAAGTTACTAACAAAAAAAAAAAAAAAAAAACTCACCTTGAAATCTTTTTTTAATGAGTGTGGAGCATGGGTTCTTGGGTCTTCAAGGAGTCCCTCTTCATCATTTCATTCTATCAAGGGATGATACTTCTTCCCATTGAATGTAAGAAAGGAAGGTGGTCCATAAGGAGATGTCATGAAGATGTAAGGAGATAGGTTTGAAAATGGGTTTCAAAAATGGGTTTTTCAAAGGTCCTAAAAAACTTAAGGATCTAAAGAAATATTTCAAGGGATGGCTAAAAACAAGTTTAGAAGCTTAGAGAAGTGATTTTCTAAGTAGGAAAGGGTGAGGGAAAAGAGAAAATCAAGAAGAATGGAGCTTGGAATAGTGGCTATGGAGGAAGAGTATGAAGGAAGAAGAAGAATTAAAAAGATGAAAGAGTAAAAATAATAAAAGGGGGCCAAAATTGTCTTGTTTTACCTAAAGTTCAACTCGGTCAAACTTGAGTTAACTCACCCAAAAAAAAATAGAGAGAGTGAAAAATGAAAAATGAATAGAAAAATGAGTGAAAAAAAATTATGATGAATAAAAAATGAAAATGAATGAAATGAAAATTGACAGGGAATAGTTCTCCGTTGCCAGATCTCCAAATTGAGCCAGATATAGTTCTCCGTCACCACCAGATCTTCAAATTGAGTCGGATATAGTTCTAAGTTGCCACTAGATGATCTTCAGATTGAGCCGGGAATAGTTCTCAACCGCCTCCAGATCTTCAGATTGAGCTGAATATAGTTCTCAGTTGCCTCCAGATCTTCAGATTGAGTCGGACATAGTTCTCAGCCACTGCTAGATTTTTAGATTAAGCCGGATATATTTTTCAATCGCCTCCAGACCTTTAAAGTAAGCCAAATATAGTTCTCAATTGCCTCTAAATTTTCAAATTGAGACATATATAATTCTCGATCACCTCCAAATTTTTAGATTAAGCCGAATATAGGTCTTAGTCGCCTCCAGATTTTCAAACCAAGCCAAATATAGTTCTCAGTATACTTCTAAATCAAACAAATACAGTTTCCGGTCACCTCATTCTAGATTGGGCAAATAGAGTTCTCAATCATTCCAAGTCAGATTGAACAAATAGAGTTCTCAGCCTACTTCCAGATTAGGAAAATATAGTCCCTAATCATCTCACTCTAGATTAGGCAAATATAGTTCCTGGTCATCTATCTTCAGAATTGAACAAATATAGTTCTCGATTGCCTATTCAAGATTTTATCCAGGTTCATCAATTATCAAGTAGATTAGGTGTCCATAGTTATCATTTTTGTAAAAAAACACTAGTTCTACACCCAAAGGTTCTAGGTTCTAGGGTTAGGAAATCTTTGAAATTTCAACCTTGGCGAAATCATGGTTGCTAAAATCAGTGTCTTTGTTTTACATTGACATTTGCTTTTCAAGCTCTGTCAATGAGGGGCATTTAGTAAATACTCAATTTTGTACCTATAATTTAATTTTGGAAGATGACACCTCTCGACAGCTAGTATCTATTGAGGTTTAAAAAGTTGTTTCAGCTCGAGGCTCGACAGCTGCTCGATAGATAAGGTATTTGTCAAGATTTACGAAATCATAATTTTCAGATCTGATTTTCGGCCCATGCTGACATGTATGTGTAGAGTTTCTTTTCTCACAACCCTAGACATATACAAGACTTATTTTAAAGGCTGTCACATAAGAGAATATAAGGAGAATACATGAAAAAGGTGCCCTGTGCTTTATTCTCTCTGTAGAAGCTATTGCGTCTTTGCACCTTAGAGTTTTGTAACCAAATGCTTCTTGATCTTCATTGTTGATGAAGTGAAGAACTTTGTAGCCAACATTCTTCTTCCTCAAGTTGGTGAGTAATTCACATAATGGGATTCGTGTAAAGGAGTAAGTCGCGTACTGGGATCCGCGCATTGATTGGTTAGTCACGTACTGGGAGCCGTGCATTGAAAAGGAGAAATTGTCACTACAGAACAAATTGGGTATTGGGGTAAGGGTTCAACTATAGGTAAGGTACTAGGATTCATTTACTTATAACCGCTTGTTGTGATAATAGTGAATTCTTGGGAATGGTGACCTTAAAATCATCCGATGGGGTTTTTACCTCGGAGGTTTTCCTCATTCGTAAACAAATCACCGTGTCAATTTATTTTCTGCTACATATTTATTTAGTTGGTGATTTGTTTGTGCTGCCACGTAATTGCATGTTAAATTGATTAATTAAGTAAACTTGGCTAATTAATCAACTAATCTATCATATGGGGTCAATACGTTTTTGGCCTATCATAAACAAAAATCAGATCTGATATATTTTTCCAAAACCTCATTGTTTTCCTTAAACAAAAATCAAATCTGAAATATTTTTCCAAAATTTGAAATATTTTTCCAAAATCTCCTTGCTTTTTCTTAAACAGAAATCAGATCTAAATTGTGTTTTCAAAGTCTCATTGTTTTCCTTAAACAAAAATTAGATTTGAAATATTTTTTCAAAATCCCATTGTTTTCTTTAAAACAAAAATCATATCTGCATTTTATATTAAAAAAACTCATTCTTTTCACTTAAAAAATCAGATCTGAAATTTCTTTTAAAACCCATTATGTTTTTTTATTAAAAAATAAAATTTGGATTTTCCTTTGGAGATCCATTATGTTATTTAATTAAGAAATCAGATTTGGGAACTTTTCAAAAAATCCATTCCCTGTTATTTTTTTTTTTTTAAATCAAATCTAAATTTTTATCACAAAATTCATTTTGCTAATTTGAAACTTCTCATAAAAAATCTTTCTTTTCACCAATTAAATTCAGATGTGATTTTTCTTTGCATAAATGCAACAAATTTAGTGTTTTGCATATTAACCAATTTTAGATCTAGGAATATTGACACAACAATTTGCATGTCATTTTTTATGTGTATTTAAAAGGCCATTTAAAGTCTAGATGACCAAACTTTATCTGGGCAAGGTAAGTGCCTAACATCTTCCTACCCTATAACGTAGGCCCCATCCTTAGAATTGTAGGTTAGTAGATTTAGTCTTATTTTTATTTTGGGGGAGAATGTAACTACAAAACAAAGCTTTGTATTTTTCTTTTTTTTATTAGGTTGTAACTAGGAAACAAAGCCACTTAAAGTTCTTTCTATCAAGATGTAATTGTTTCTAATTAATGTGAAGATTATTATTCAGCCTTTTTTTTTTTAATTTGTATAGTTTTTTATTTTACTTATAAAATAAGTGGTGAGTCCATAGAATCCTGAAAATGGAAGGTGTCAATGCCTACCACCTTTTCTGAGAGCCAATTTTCCGGTCTCCCACAAGCTGAGTGAATGTATTTTTGTAATGCTGATTTGTATTTTCCTGTTTAAATAATAATATTGCTACAATAATTTGAAGATTTTATGGCTATTAACTCAAAGAACTAATATGGTTTATATTTTGTTTTGTTGAACTAAAGTTTGCATGGATTGGTAGATTGGTGGAGTCATTTCCATTTTTCAATAAAAAAATTTGAGATCTCAAAATTTCATCGGGCCTTTCTTTTCACCTCTTTTGGATAATGTTATATTACTCGACTCTTTTCTTTGTTTGGTTGATAGAAAATTGTGAGAAAAGAAAAAGAAAATATTGAATTTTGGGGATTTTAATGTTATTCAAAATTTGAGTCAATTATTTTTGAAATTTGCACTTAATTTGGCTAGATGGTCCATGCTCCTAAATTTCAAGTGCCTGTCTCTCTCTTTTTTTCCCCATTTGCTTGTTTAGTGTGGAAGTTCAAGAAGGTAAAGGAATTAAGGAATAGAATTTTGGCAATATTCTTTCATTCAGCTATCAGTATTTGACAAATAGATGTTAAAGTTGAATTTGGCAAAATTATTTTTAGTTTGGGTTAGCATAAGGGACTATCATTTGATTTGAATAATCTTCGACTTATGGCAACATCTTAATTGGCAAATGGAAAAGACATTTAACAAAGAAGAAAAAGAAATCAAGATGATTGGGCATATATTATATATGTTTCACATTTATATAAAACATCTCCATGCATAGCACAGGCTAGCTAGCGACTAATTATTATTATTATTATTTTAAAAGGAACAGGAAGAAACGCACCTGAATGTTGAGAAAACTCACTCTAACTATTAATGGATAACACATTCCCCCTAGATTTGAAAATGGAAAAATCAATATCCTATATAAGAGGCACTCTTATTTCCATCAGTCTTGTTCTTGCTCTTTTGCTCTACCAAATCCTACTAGGGGGTTAATATTAGTAGAAACTCTAATTCGAAATTGTATCTTTTTTATAATTAAAAAAATCTAATACTTTCTATGTTAAAGAGAACAAAAACATAAATTCCCACAAAAAAAAATATATATTGTGAAACTCTAATTCAAATTTGTTTCGGGGTTGAACATTGACATTTAGGAATCTAGTCAAAACTCTTCAATATATCAATAAACAATAAAACCATACCTATTAGTTTTCCGAAATCCAAAACATCAAAATATATATAGCAAACTCATACTAAATCAAAAGATTAATTTCCAAGAAATGACTCAAACCCATCCATATTTAGAATAAAAAATAAAAAATAAAAACTTGGAGTTCACGACACAACAAATCCAACATTGTTTCAAGGCTTTAGTGAGGTGTATTCGGCCCTAGGTTAGATGTGAGAAGATGTGGGAAGTAGCTTATTGTTGTTATTGTGCATTACTTGATGTTGTTAGAAGTATGTGGTTAAATAATTAAATTTATCATATCTTAATAACTTAAATTTTTACTACAATCGTTAATTTAACATGGTATTAGAACAGAAAGTCTTGAGTTCAATCTCTATCTCCTCTACTCTACCTCCTATTTAAAAAATCTTATGTGTTGAGAAGTACATGGTTTTTTTTTTTTAAATAATGGTAGACTTTATTCTTCTAACCAAACAATGGTCTCCTCTTTCTCTTTTGCAACATTGGCTAAAGCCAGTACTAGGGGAAAAAAAAAAACTATCTCTAATTAAAGTAATATCTTCCAGGATCCAAGCAACCTCCAGTGGAAAAATTATATTAGAGTTTAAGAGATCCACCAGTTTAGCAAAATTGCATTCCACATCCACTTTATAAAAACTAGCGCTTTCACAGAATTGCAGAGCTTTCCTCATCACAAAAGCTATTGTGCAAAGGGGGTTCAATTTCTTTTCTATCCAGTCATAAGATGCAGCTAACACTTCACCCTTGCTGTTGCGAATGAGAAGACCAAAGCCCACAGAAGTAAATTTCTTTGACTGAGAAATAGCCACATTCAGTTTATGCACAGAATCTGATTGAGGGGTTTCAATTTTGCTGCCGTGGACTCCCTAATCTGGACATTCTTCTGCTGCACTTCCAAAAATTCTAGTCTATATAAATCAACCCGAGACCATAAATCTTTTTGAGTGGGAACTATGTTGTCAAAAACTAGTTTATTACGACAGTTCCATATCATCCAACAAGCTATGCAGAGAGTATCAAACACTGATGCAGGTAGTTTCTTGAGGGTGGTATCCATTGCATCAATGAAATTGATATGGGAAGGTAACCTGTAATCATTCAAGAGAGGAGTTTGCGGCCAAACGACTTAAGCAGATGAACACTCCAAAAACAGGTGGCTTCCTCAATACAAAGAACACGAGAAAGAGTTCACTATCTTCCTGTAAAAAAGTTTGGTGCGTGTTGACAAACTGTCATTGCATGCTCTCCAAACAAATGTTTTGATCTTAACCTGGGTAGACCAAATGCCTTCCCAAAATGAATGGAGCCGAGAAAAATTAGAGGGGGAAGCTTGATCACCTTTTGAGTACCTTCAATTTTAGTTTGTGGAAAGTATGCACTTCTAACAGAGAAGACACCAGATTGGTTTCTAGTCCAGATTGATGAATCTTCAGGTTTGCGAAAGCTTAGGGAGATGGTTTGATGGTAGATGCCTCAAATGGATAAAATATTGTGTCAATAAGTATATTTTTCCATCATGATTGAGGCGATGAAAAATCCATTAAATCTGCCACTCTTGCTTTCAATGGTAAGATTGTTCGAGGAGAAAGGATTTTTTGGTTGGCCTCTGAGGGAAGCCATTTGTCCGATCAGATGTTAATCAAAGAGCCATTGCCCACCCTTCATCTGCTACCTTGAATGATAAGTTGTTGGCCATGGGTAATGCTTCTCCAAGCAAAAGAGGAGTTACTAAGAGCAGCAACTTCAAGGAAAGAAGTATTAGGAAAATTTTGGTTTTATAAACTTTAAAGAACAAGGAGTCCTGATTGTTCAAAAGCCTCTAGCACTACTTGCCCAACGAAGCTAAATTAAAACATTTGAGATCTCGAAATCCCTATCCTCCATCCTTTTTTGCTACGCACAGATGCTTCCAACTCAACCAATGCATTTTCTTCTCCTCATTTTTCCGACCCACCAAAATTGCCCCATCATAGAATTGATTTCATCACAAAGACCCAAGGGAAGAAAAAAGCAATTCATGGCATACACCGGGATAGCTTGAGCCACTGATTTAGTAAGGATCTCTCTACCAGCTTGTATTAATAACTTGCCCTTCCAACAACAAAGTTTGGACTGAATTCTAGTCTTGATCTCTACAAAAGCTTGTTTCTTGCCTCTACCAATGACAAGTGGTAGCCTAAGATATTTTTCAAGGGCCACATTGGATGTGGCATTCAAGAAAAGCCCAATGTCCTCCCTGAAAAAATGAAGGTTTTGTTACAATTTATTTTTTTGGCCATATGTTAATTCATAGATGTGCAGAATCTCCTTGATAATGCGGCATTCAAATAGGAAGGCACTGCAAAAAAGCAAGGTATCATCTACAAATAGAAGGTGGGTGATTTGAGGTCCACTCCGAGAGATATTGACACCATGTAGCTAACTATGTTAGGCAACGTTTTTGAGTAATGCTGAGAAACCTTCAGAACATAGTAAGAATAATCGGGGCGACAATGGATCCCCCTAGCGAATGCCTCTAAAGGGTCTGATATAGCCTGAAGAGACTCCATTCACCAATACTAAGTAGGAGATAGATGAAATCCCATCCATAATAAGGTCAACCCACTTTGGGTGAAAACCCGTCTTTAGCATTAGAGTCTTCAAATAATCTCATTCCACACTGTTATAAGCTTTACTCGTGTCAAGCTTGAGAGCCATATGTGCAGTGTTCCCTTGGTGTTTGGACTTCATGTAATGCAAAGTTTCAAATGAAATGAGAATATTATCAGTGATCACTCTCTCAGCTACAAATACACTTTGACATTCTGAGATAATATCTCCCAAGATCTTCTTAAGTTTGTTGGCTAAGACTTTAGAGACAAGTTTAAAGATGACATTACATAAACTGATGGGTCAAAAGTGAGACATAAGTTCCAAGTTCTTTCTTTTTGGGATTAAGGTAATATGAGAAATTAATGCTTTATAAAAATTTTCCAAAGATTATACAATCAAGAACAACATTAGAAACATCGGTACCCACAATATGCCAATATTTTTTAAAAAAATAAAGAATTCATATTGTCAAGCTCGAGTGCTTTTGTTGGATGCATTCGAAACAAAGTTCTTTTCACCTCTTCCAATGAAAAATTTGCCAACAGTGTGTTGTTCATGCCTAAGGTAACAACTTCACAAACGTGATGAATTACCTATTGGAATGAACAAGTGGAAGCACTAGTAAACATTGATTGAAAGTAATCAGCTACTGCTCTCTCCAATTTATCCTATTGAGAATACTAGGTACCAGATGAGTCTCGGAGCTTAGTGATTTCATTACTCCCTTTTCTTTAAAAAGCCACAGTGTCAAAGTATTTAGAATTCCAAACCATCCTTAAGCCAGGATACTTTTGAACATTGATGCCAGTAGGTGTTTTCCTAAGCTATAAGTTCATTAAGTTTAGTTCTGGTAATATTTCTTGCTTGAGTTTAGACACAAGGGGTAGTTGCCACCTAGTTTTTTTGCAATGATCTAGGAACCATTTATATAGCGTCTTCTCAAAGAATGACCTTTTGATCTTACTACCAAAGATATGGGTTCGAAGTTAAGGTACGGTCTTGGAAAGGTGTTAGGCACCCAAAACCGCCCAACCCTAAGGTTGACTTCCCATCATTGTGTCTTGTGTCTTGTGTCTTATGTCTTAACCCTATTAAAGGCACATTCAACATTACATCTATACTCACACACACGCTAGCATACATTTAATAATTCACGTGGCATCAATCATCCCAAAACCTAATCACTCATCTATCATGGCATATCACAACCCAAGCATACATTTATCTCATCTAATCCAAGGCAACAAGCATATCATAACACGGTAGAATCAACAAGGCATTAACATCAAGCATATCTCAAACATCCAAGCATAACATCATGATATTAGCCAAGCATTTTCATCATGTTCATAAACCATATCATGCTCATCATCCCAATCAAATGCATGTTCATGTAATTATGCATAACTTACCTCATAGCATCACAGCACCTATGCATCAATGCATGTTCATGTTCATATTCATGTGATTCCACCAAGATATAAACCCTAATTATCAATTCAACAATCAAAGTATGTGAAACATTTTATTCTACTAACCCTAGGCCTGAACATGTGAAAATTAGACTCAACAAGACTTAAATAGAGGATTTAGGACTAAACAAAACAATCAAAATTGTAAAAACCCTAAATCTGCATTTCTAGGCACGAGTATGCGTACATATACATGAGTATGCGCATGCATACATGCCCAGAAACAAAGTTTTAAAGCAAGCAACAAAATAACAATCAAACCAAACCTAACATGCTTCTAATATAAAACTAAACAACCTAAACTAACAACAAAGATATCAAAGATAAACAAAATAAAATCTATTCCTAAATCCCATAAAAATAAATAAATAAAAAAATAAAAAATAAAAAAAAAATCTATTCCTAAACATGCATTGGATCAAACATCAAATAAAAGCAACACTTAACACATCAAAACGTATTCATCAATATATCAAATCATATCAACTTTCCAACCAAAACATGATGAGACAAAACAAAATAAAATTAAACAAAGCAAAACATATTTCTAAGCATGAATAACATATAATTTAACTAAGAACAGCAAAAACACAAACTATGAAAAAACCAAATCAAGGAAAAGCCATGAAGAAAGACTCACCTTGCTATGGAATACAAACTTAATTGATACTTAACCGTCCCCTCAGTGCCTACACAACAAGATTCAATGAGAAATTAAGGTAAAAGAGGATTTCAATAGTTTACAAGTAATCACAACTCAAAAACAAGATTAGTTTTGAAAAGAGTTTTGAAAAATCGAATTGGGAAAATAGTTTTTGCCTTAGAACTAAATAAAGAGAGGTTTTTAATTTGTAAAAAATGTGCAAAGGTGCTATGTGTGTGTGTGTGTGTGTGTTTTAGGAGAGTTAGGGTTTTAGAGAAGATGGAGGCTAAAAAATGGTTTTCTCTCGTTGGGGTTTTAGTTTGGAGGCATAAGGTGAGTATTTATAAGTTAAAATTAGGATTTTTAGACTTTTTAATGATCTTTGAACGTTCTCAAGGGTCCATAGGCCGGCTCACATCAAAACATTATGTTTTGGGCTCTTAAAATGAAGTTCTAAAACCCAGAAAATCAAATAGCCTAGTTGGCCCAACTTCAAACAGTCATAACTCACTCGATTCAAGTAAAATTAGGCAAAATTTGTATTCAAATTGAAGCCCAGTATGTCTACTTTCCAATGAAATAAACCTCACTCAAAAATTCTTTATGTATCAAAACTTATAGCCAAAACAGTGAGCAAAGGCCATTTTTCAACATTGTTTTCAAAACAATTTAAGCTCTTTTGACTTGTGATTACTTCCAAACTATCAAAATGACTTCAATTACCTTTTGTAAACATGTCAAGCTCATCATTAGGAACAAGGACTAAAGTTTATTAACTGGGTGCAAAATGAGGTGTCTACATTAAGAGAGTTGCTGATTTAAGAGATCTAATTGGCAATCCAATTCCAAGTTAGTGAGTAGATTTTTTTGGCTGTGATCATTTGTGTAAGACCCCTTGCATTGCCACCACCCCATTGGAGAAGAGCCACCCTAATTGCTTTGATCTTTTGAGTTAACCAATACATAGGAGTAACCTATTGCACTGAATCTCAGCTAGACCTGATGATATTTTCACAATTTGGATCACGCATCTAAAATGCTTCGAACCAAAAAAATTTATGTTTTTGGCAAAGATATTTCCCAAAGTGGCTTGTAGTTTTGCCACCAATGCCATATGATCAGAGAAACCAAAAGGATTGTGTGACAGTTTAAAATGAGGAAATAATTCCAGCCATTCCAAATTGTACAAACCACAGTCCAGTTTTGCATAAACCAAATTTCCCTCTAACCTTCTGTTACACCAAGTAAAATTTGGTCCACTAAAGCCCAAATCAAGCAAGGAACAGTCATCGTCTTGGTGAATTCTGCTATCTGATAAGGGGTCGAGAACCACTTCCTTAGTATTCATCAGGACAAAGTATTTCATTGAAATCCCCGAGTAAAAGCCATGGAAAAAAGAAAGATTTTTGTAAATGACGCAATAAATCCCAAAATTCACCATGCCTTGAAGTTTCAAGATGCCCGTAAAATCCAGTGAAGCGCCAAATGACACCATTCTATTTTATCAAGCATCAATATGGTGTGGAGAAGATGTTTTGCATCAATATCCACATTATCCCACCAAAAAAAGGCCAAACCACCACCTAGTCCAATTTTAGGAACCTCAAATCCATGTTGTAGATCTAATTTCCTCTTTAATCTCATAAAACCATCCTTATCCAATCGAGTTTTAGACAAGAACAGAACTTTGGGACCTTATTCGCTTATCACTCTCAATAGCTTGCTTTTTAGGGCAAGAGGCTCTAGCAAAGAGGATTCTATGAGAGGCCGTTTGGTTGAATGCAAGGAATTTTCATGTGCTTCAGAGGATGAGGGAGTTTTTGAACTTCGTAAGATACGCTTCCAAGAATGCAGAGATGGGTTATTGTTGCCTGAAGAAACCTCCACAATATCTAGGGATATTTCCATCTCAATATCACTGTTTAAATTTTCCCCACATAAATTTTGGATACCCATCTAAGACGATTTATCCAGATTTCATTCGAAAAACCATTGCGTATTCTTCTCCACTACCAATTATGGGTTTGAGGGCATATCTTTTACCTTATTTGTTAGAGATATTTTAAAGGAAACACTTACCTAGGGGATAGACATAAGGTTATCCGAAGATACTCCCACTGTGCAAGGGGATTTCTTTGACATTTTTGGGTGTGGGTTCTCAGTCAAGTTGGAATTCGAATTTGAATGGGATATTGTGTCTTCATAAATAGTGGAGTTAGATATACAATTATTTTGCCCAAATTTTGAATTTAAACAAAAAAAAGATTTAAACCATCCGAGATTCTTGTTGGATCATCTAGTTGTGAATTAACTATTTTTGAATTGGGCTTCCCCACCAACGGAAAATTGATCAACTGTGGCCGGCCTGTGTCTGGTTCACCTTCCTTGTCGTTCCCTTCCAATGGCAAAATATCCTCATTCATCATCCTCATCTGTCTTAGATTGGCTGAAATTGTTTTTCCTTTGACCAACTTTTGGAGCCAAAGCATGCACGAAGCCATGGGCCGAATTCAAGTCTTCCTCCACCGATAAGAGACAACTTTTTCTGACTTTTTGACACTCCCGCTCTTGGTGTCCAAGAATACCACAACCACAACAATAGCAAAATGTAGGAAGTCTCTCATATTTAAAATGGACCCACCCTTCTTCCACATCTTTGATATGAATCATCTTTCCTCTCCCCTACTACGATTGGCAGGAACTGGTCAGAAAGGTTTGAATCTTGCATATGTAAAGGCAAGTTAGTAGATTTTACTTTCCAAGACTGCAAAGATCCAAGGAGAGAAAAGTTATATGTACTAGGAATACATTAATTTTCTTAGTCATATTAATTTTAGATGAAAACAATGTTTAAGCCCCTACATTTTAGGCTCATGGTCATTTGGTTCCTACATTTTGAGGGCAGTCAATTTGGTCCCTATTATTCTCAACTTGCAATCAATTTGGCCCCTATTGTTAACTCACTAACGAAAAATGCTTATATGACAAACTGTGTGCATTGTTGGCACACTTAAAAACTCACATGGCAAACAAAATAATAATAAAAAATGTAATAGAGATTAAAAAATTCCACATCAGCAATTATATTAAAAATCCAAATAAAAAAATATTTTCTTTTCTTATCTGTTTTCTCTCAATTTCTTGGTAACCAAACAGTGCAACAAATACAAAGAAATGCCATTTCAAGCTCAAAACTTTCTTGGAATTTCGAAAGCAACTGTCCTTGAAGCAAATAGAAATTCTTTTGAACCAAAAAAAGAGAAAAACGAACACATCCTTATCAATTACTCCATTCTTAAATTACCCAAATTTAAAATTTTAAAAAAAATTCAAACCCAATAGTGGTGTTGGAGATATATTGTGGGTCAAAACACAAATCCAAAAACTGTGCTATTGTTGTTGCCATTGTCTGTGTTTGGTTGTTGTTGTTGGCTGATAAATTTGGTAATTAGTAGAATTATGCCATTAGATTCACTCCAAATCTCAAATGTATCAACTATCAACCAATCAATGTTTAAAAAATCATTTGTTCACTGTTGAAGGCTAGGCAAAGCAACGAATGATGGGTTTAGTGGTAGAAACACTAGGGATTAAGAACGCAATGTTTGCGTAGTCGACATCGTTGTTGCTACTATAGATTTAGGCATAACTGGGTTTGGAGATTTGTGAGTCAAAGGCTGATTGTGATAACAGATGAGTCCAAATCTTCTGTCTCACTCTTCCTACTCCACTTTATACTTCACAAATAAAAACATGTCACATGTCCATCTATTTTATTAAATGCTAAATTTATGTCTTTTATTATTTCAAATTCCTAAAATAAATAAATAACCCATCATATTTAAGTAATTGAAATAATAAAAGGCATAAATTTAGCATTTAATAAAATAGATGTACATGTGGCATGTTTTTATTTGTGGAGTATACAATTGAGTAAGAACAGTGAGATAGAAGATTTGGACTCTAATTGAAATCTAACTACTGGTAAGTGACATAGACTTGCTACAGGTAGATTGGAGAAGAGATGACAAATTCTTTGGAGATTGGTGGTGTGAATGGAAGCAGATCAGTGGTTTACATAAAAGAAAATAACATTTTTTTATTCTATTTATTTTATTTGGATTTTTTATATAATTGCTGACGTGCATACGCTAATATAATGTCTATTAAATTTATTATTATTATTATTATTATTATTTTATTTGCCACATAAGCTTCAAATATGTCAACGATGCACAGCATTTGCAACAGAAGCACTTTTCTTTAGTGATTTTTTTTTTTTTTTTGAGTAACAAGACTGATAGATTTCATTAAATAGAAAATTAGCTAAGATCAGCTAAGAGTACATTATTGATGTGTGATAGAACATCCTCCATTCACACTGAAAAATTACTAACATGTCTAGGCAAGTTATGAGTTACAGAATTACCTTGTCTTCGAATGTGAGAAAAACGGACACAAGGGAAGTAATTTGCTAAAACTTTAGCCTCGGCAATTAAATGACCATAGGAAGCAAAAGATTCATCTTCACTACAAAGAGTTTTGATGATCACCTCGGCATCCCCTCCAATACAATGGAAGAGAAACTCAGCTCCTGTGCAAATCTCAACGCAGTAACTGCTGCCTTTGCTTCAACATCAGCAACTGAGTGAGGTAAAATAATCTTTTCTGCCATAGAAGCCATAACCAAGCCTTGGGGGTTTCGTACAACTACCCCAATTCCAGCTTCTCCTGTTTCCTAAAATATTGCTCCATCCAAATTGATCTTGACAGAAGGATCTAAAGAAGGAGACAACCGAATTCTGCTTGTATTTGGAGTACACGCTGAATAAGGTTTCATGGATAGACACTTTATAAAATCAGCTTGGAGTTGTTTTGCCATAGGAATCACATCACTTATTGGATAAGGTTTGCCTTACACCTGAAGTCTATTCCTTCTAAACCAAAGAGTCCAAATATACATGGCAAATGTTTCTAAATCCTTTTTCTCTTCAACCACGTATTTAACCAGATCAACAAATCTAGTGAAAACCTTACTGTCCCGAAAAGTCCAAGCTGCATCTGAATTTCACACTACCGAAACTTCAGGACAAGCCCATAAAGCGTGGATCACATCCTCAGGAAACTGTTTACACTGATCGCAAGATTCTTCAGATAGGACATTTCTGCGAACTAGGTTTGTTTTTACTGGTAAGGAATTTTTACAAGCCCTCCAAGGCAAACTCGTCACTTTATTTGGAACCCTACACCCCCAAATATTTTTCCAGACCACTTGCAACTGATCTGTACTAGCAGTTAATTGAGACTCCAGGGCTTTCTCTTTTGCAAGAAAATTATATCCTGATTTAACTGACTAAATTCCTGATGAAACAAAAGGCCACACCAATTTATCTTCCATAAGGATTTGGCTAAGGGGGATTCTTCTAATCAGGTCAACCTCATCAACAGAAAACAGTCGGTTCAATAATTCTTCGTTCTAGCAATTTAAGGATGGACGTATAAGGGCACTAATCGTAGCATCTGAAAATTCATCCACCATCGGGGACTGAATTTTGGTTTGATTCATTGAAGGCAACCAAGAATCATTCCAAATTTTAACTGATTCACCCGAACCTATTCTCCATCGAGCCCCCCTTTTTATTACATCCCTTCCTTTCAAAATACTTTTCCAAGCGTATGACCCAACAATAGAATTCGAAGCCTCCATAATGGAACAGTTGGGGAAGATTTTGACCTTGAAAATGTGACAACAAAGAGAATCTTTATTATTGAGGAGGTGCCAAACCTGTTTAGCAAGAAGTCCATCATTAAAAAGGCTCAAATCTTTGAAACCCATCCCACCTTCTGATTTGGGTTGGCATATAGTTTCTCATTTCACCCAGTGAATTTTCCTTCGATCTTCTCTTTGTCCCCACCAAAATTTCCTTATGAAACTCTCAATATTAGCTCATAGGCCAAGGGGTAGTTTAAAGCAATTCATTGTATAAGTGAGAATAATTTAGACAAAAACTTTAATAAGAATCTCCCTCTCTGCTTGAGAAAGTGATTCTTCTTCCCAGCCCTTGAGTTTTCTCCAAACCTTTTCCTTAATATACTCAAAACTTGCTTTTTTTCTTTTTCCCTACCAGGGAAGGCAAACCTAAGTATTTTTCAAACGATTTAATCTTAGGGACCCCCAAAGCAATTTTGATAAGCTGTCTCTTTTCTTCTGGATGTAGATCTACTAATATGGTAGTCTTATTTTTATTAATCTGTTGACCTGAACAACTACCATAAGTCTCCAATATGTCCAGAACCTATTAACATTCTTGTTGGGTTGCTCTGCAAAAAAGAATACTGTCGTCCGCGAATAATAAATGGATTAGTCTTGGGCCATTTCTACATAAAGAGAAAACCTTTAAATTACCCTGCTCAAAGCGAAAAAAGAAAGGGAGGGAGAGGATCACATTGACGGATACCTCAAGTAGGATAAATCATTCCCTTAGGTTTCCCATTTACTAGAATTGAGTAAGAGACATTTTTTATACAAAACATTGTAAGCTTAATCCACCTTTCTCCAAAGCCCATCTTCCTCATGACGTCCTCCAAATAAGACCACTCCATTCTATGGTTAATAGTAGGGACTAAATAAATTACAAGTTAAAAATAATATGAATCAAATTAACTGCTTTTAAAATGTAGAAATTAAATTGACCATGAACACAAAATGTAGAAACTAAAATAGTGTTCTTGCCTTAATTTTATAAGTGAGAGTTAGAACTTATATTATGGTCTTTAGTGTTTTTATTTTTATATTTTGGGAATGGAGCCCGCTCGGAATTCTATCGGGAGACAAATCCCTAACTCTAGCAAAAGACTAGGACTCTAGTATATTACGAACCCTGCTACAACTCTAATAGGGTTTTTATTTTTCCTTTGACGTGTCGGTGCTCCTATGATTATATATGTCTCGTTATCGCCGTGCTCTCCTTACGTTTCTTAGCTTCTCTGTTATGTTACTTTGTTGTTATTATTATTATTTTTTTTTCTCCAAAACAATTAATTGCATCATTCTCCCGTTATTACTCGTTTTTTTCTCCAGTATGTTAATTAGAATTACGGGCACCAACTACGAGCGCCGTTACGGGGTGTGGCGGCTACCATCCTTTGATGCTGAGCCATCACATTCACAGCCAGATGACTTCCCAATTGTCCTTGGTAGTAGGCCTTTAGGCGGAGGGAACATAACAAGAAAGATTAGGCGCAGGCTCTCCAAACGTGAATTGTCGTTGCAAGATAACGGTCATTGCTTATTGTCCTTACTTATGGACATGAATGTCCCTGTTGAAGCACAAGAACCTGTAGTACAAGATATCTCCCGGGTTGCTCGATCGGCTGGCACATCAACCATATCAATTCAATTGGCGTGCTCATGGAGCAAGCAACGTTCGATGAGTCCGATGGATATTAATTATGATAATGACGATGAGGTGGTCGATACGATCATGAGGGCTTATGAGGCGAAACTTATTCCGGCAACCAAATCATCCATTGAAGCATTGGATAAGGTTACCCTTCAACAAGAGTTGGACTCGGTTGGAGCATGTGTCATATGAACGCAGGAGTTTGAGGCTGGTTTGGAAGTGACTCGCATGCCATGCTCTCATGTCTATCATGAAGAGTGTATTGTCAAGTGGCTGAAGAAGAGTAACGTCTGTCCGTTGTGTCGATATTCAATGCCACATAGATTGTGAAGGATGGAGTTCTTCAATCAATTTGTGTTTCAATCATAGACTAATCTTGTTCTAAAAAAAAAATCATAGACTAATATCTATTAATCATTATTCGACTGCTTTATTTTTTGTGATTTAGAGAAGTCACATGAGTTTTAAATAATTTTGTGAATTGTTAATAGGTTGTTGTGCGAATAGTATTTCAATTAGAGTCCAAATTTTCTATCTCATAAATTGTGCTTCACTCTATAGTCCACTAATAAAAATATAACATGCTGACTTCTTTTATTAAGTGAGATAACATGCCTTGCAGAATGAGTTTTGACTTTAACAATTAATGCTGTTGAGGTAAATCTTACATGGCTCGCTTAGTTCTACCTCATGTGATTATCCCTTTTCTTCCGACTCTCTTTAGCCGCTTTTGTTTTTGGTTTATTTTCTCTGTGGTCTCAACTCTTTCATCTTCTTCCTTAGTCCTTGCTACGCATAGGTCATCAAAATTTTTATTGTTCCAGGTAAGAGAAACAAACAAGCAAGCAAATTTGATAAAATAATAATAACATAAGCATTCTTAGCAGATAACAATCAACCAAGTTATTTTTATTAGATAAAGTTTGATAAAATAATATAATCTAAAACTAAATCAGATTGTAAACTCTGCAATATGCATATACAAGGTGGCAATATACATATACAAGGAAGCAAGCACCCAAATTAATGTTAAGGGAAGCCAATTATTTTCTATCTGTATCAATTGTTTAATTTTAGATTTTATACATGCTGTGACACATGACACATTAACTAATCACAAGAAATTTCCCTTATAATTAGTTCACATTTAATTAAAATGCTTCTATAGTTCTATGGAGGAGCTTCCCTTCCCCAAACTCATTCAAGAATTTCAACAAACATGTAAAATACAAAATCTAGCAATTCTAAATATAAACTGAATACAACCTTTAATAAACAGAGAAACTTCTCTCTCCACACTTCTCCTAATGGAACAAAAATCAAACACCATCATCACTATAGAAAAGACACTTTTTTTCTCTCCACACTTGTTTTCAACAACTTTGAATTTTCCACAGCCTAGAGAACAAGATTTCAAGAAAATGACTAAATTTATCATATCCACATAACTTAAACTTTTGGGACAATCTATAATTTAAAAAAAGTGTATTCACTTTTTTTAGTAAAATGATGATAATACATGCTCTTATTGAGGTTATAAACCAAGAGTTTTACATCAAGCCTTTATAGAATTTAAACATGATGCAGGAATGCTTCTCATGTACATCTTAATGTATCACCTGTGAATAATTAGTTATCCATAATCAGAAACATAGTCCTAAAATTTTGCAAAGATCCCAAGTTCCTCCAAGGAATGCATTTTTCCAAGTTCTCTGCAAATATTCTAAATGAATTACTTTCCAGGTATTCTAAAGAGATTTCTAGTGTATTATGTATCATGCATTTGATTAAACAGAACACAATTGTCCAAAGGCCAAAGCTCATGTGCAATTGCCTTCAATAATTTGCTATAAAAGGCCCTCCAAGTGATTTATTGGACAGAAGCCTAGAGAGTCTTAAAACGCTCTAAGCCTTCAATGGTAAAAATAGTCACCGGTAAAATTTGCTCTCATTTGGTAATCTGTAAATATTTTATCAAATCCTACATACCAATTTCATCAAGTGTATCAATTTTCACAGTAGTACTTTTTTGATGATTTGAAAGTGGTAGTTCAAGTAATATTTAAAGTGTCACTCATTTTAAGAGAAAATTACTCTTTACTATCTACAGTCTGAACTCAATTGCTTTATCACATTTCTTTTTTTGATAAATTATTCTCTGAGTTGTTTTTTTAAACAATTACATAAATAATTATTTTAAAATCAATCATAATTTTGAATGATTCCATACATTTTTTACCTTTTATTTTCATATCTTGGGTTCTTGAGCTGGCGTAGTAGGGATTTTTTTATTTTTTTATTTTGGGGTGTGGGGATAAAAGGTAGAAATAACATTGGTGTAGTAGTTAGCATAAACAAAGATAGTTTGTATTCAAATTGAGGATTTTTGTATTAAATCATATATCATATCATCATATATACTATATAATAAAAGTTAAGTTTCTCCTCTATAACTTTATAATTTCTTCGGATAGACACAAAAGCTTAATTGTTGATATCAACTTCTCTTTCTTTTTAATTTTTCTTGTTCACTTTATGAATTATCTACAAAATTTTTAATATAAATTTTTATCAACAATTTTAAGTGTTAATCTACTTTTAAAATATTCAATAGACACACGTGATAAAACTTCAAAAATATTCAATAGACACGTGAAAAGGTTCGAGTTATACAAAATTTGAGTTTTGCCTTCTTCTTTTTTTCCTTGAATTAAGAGTTTGAGTTTGATTTTACTTTTAATGATACTCTTATGAAGATAGTTTATTCGATATTAAATTCTATTAACTAAGTTTTAAAAAATATAAAATTCTATTTTAACTAAAACCATGAGTATTGTTTCTGTATACATTTGCTAAACATTTGCTACATTTGTTGTACAATCAATTCCTCTAATTGTATAATTCCACACGAATAAAAATTCAACCGTTTCACTTGAAAAGTCCTACTTATATTCCTCCGGAAAGTGCATTATTTTCCATCTGTTTTGGTGGTTTCTTTCATTTTTTTTTTTATAGAATATTAGTCACATTAAATTTCTATCGATTATATGTTCTACCTCTTCTTTTGATTAATATATATATATATATATATATATGTGTGTGTGTGTGTGTGTTCTACTTCTAATCATGTTATAATATTCACTTTAATTAAAATCATTTTTATGCTACAGATTATCCTAAATTTTCGGAGCCCAAGCTATGAAGTTTCAAGAACTTAAAGCTTTACCCTTCAAGATGTTATCCTAAGTGCAAAGTCCACACAAATGCTGTACGGACATCACCTTTTCCAGGCCCATTTGCCCAGAAGCCCATAGAAATGACAGCCCGTGTAGGGGCCTGACACTAATAAGACCGACTGACTCATTCCAGACCAACCTAATGCTCATCAAAAATCTGGAACTTGTGAATGGAATTATTCATGGCATGTCCAGCAAGTGTGAAGCCTCACCACTCCCGATAATTACGTCTCCCGATTTAGGTCGGTATTTAGGTGCACGGCATTACCTGGAGACCGTCGGGCACCAAACCTACCAACGGAACTAGTTCCAAGGCCATTATTGTCTTCTCTTCACCACCTAACCTCCAACTATGAGTAATAGTAGTGGACCTCCCATCCGTCGCCTAGGGAATGCCTTCATTGGGCAATAGACCTAACGGTTGAACCAGTTCCAATGCCACTATCATCTTCTTTCACTCATAATTAAACATCTACTAAGAAGAAACAGCATTGGACCTCCCCTTCCACTGACCTGGAGAATTATCGTGGCAATCCCATGAAATGTGGTTATAAATAGGGGAGAGAGGTTCAATGGTAGGGGGCTGGCAATTCTAGAAGAGACACTACGGAGGAGGATTAAGATACTTAGGCTGCCGAGCATAGAGTCACCTATTGTAAGAAATCCAAAAACCCATAATACAAATAGATTGTGAGCCCAAATATCTTTGAGGCCCAATTGCCATATTTGGGTGCGCACAGATGCTATTATATGATTATATCTATTACATTGAAACTTTAAGAGAGGGTATTATTTCCATGTTGGATGCTACTCTTATATTTTTATTTGTAGATCTCACATTTATGCTACAAGTTTTTTATTATTCTTTTTTCTTTCATTTATTTAGTTTATCCTTTTTTTATTGAGATTCATAAATATATAATTTTATAAATCATTTACAAAAGGGTTATATGAAACTAAACATGCATAAAAGCCGGGTTTGTCTTTTATTTTAATTTTTTTTATTGAGTATGTCATACGATATCACATGTTTTTTTTTTTCCATTTTTATGGAGTAAAAAATGCTGTTGATAGTGACACCAATTTAGCATGACAATGATTTCTTAAAACTATAAATGTTGTTAGGATTTTTGAGAGTGGAAGGTAGAATTTAAGGTGAAGAATTATGTAGATAACCTCCATGAACATTAAAATTTCGTTAGATCGGTAAAAAAGAAATTTATACGTGGTGAACAACTATTAATTATTATGACTCTAAATGATGTTTTGATATTAATAATGTTTAATATTTATAGTAATTGTTGTGGAATGCAGGAGGATTTTGTTACAAAATTAAAGTAATTGTTGTGGCCTGTGAAGATCTCATATCTAATATTCATCTTTAGTAATTTTACTCTACACATAAGGTTAATACTTATTCCTTCTTTACTTACATGATGTATCAATAATGTTAAATGGTGCTCCAAAGCCTCAAATGCTGTGTTCTATCTCCTTGGAATGCTCTTTATTAAAAAAAATTATGTTCTAAATTAAAGTGTTTTAGTCATAGAAGTCATTGATATAAACTTTTTTTTTTTTTTTTAAAGAGTTTCAACCTATGGCTTTCGCTCCTAATGATAGCTCTTTATTATCAAACCAAAACACCAATTAGTTTTTGGTATAGGCGGGGATTGAATTTCAGATCTCTTATACAACATCAGAGATTTTATCAGTTGAGCTAACTGGAACCCACGTCATTGATATAAGTTCATTATAAGTAATTATTCAATACTTAGTGATTATACTACTAGGTCATACTACTATATACATAAATTGATAAAAATAGTTTACACTCTCATTAATTATTAAAATAGTTACCATAAAAAAAAAAAAAAACTCTTTTTGTCAATAATTTACTATAAATAAATAAATATATTCTGAATTAGAAGAAATTTAAAATTGTTCTTCACCTTAAATTAGATTAGCAAGAGTTTCAAATACTTTAAAATGAATACAATATTTAATTTATTTTTTGATTATATATCATTATTTTATGTTTTAATATGTAAAATTTATATGTTACATATTTTGTTTATACAAAGTGACTCAATATATGTATATATGTATCATATGTCATAATATTAATGGGTTTTATCATGTGACTTACTAATTATTAATATAATTTTGATTTTTTACATATATATTTTTAATTAGGCCGTGCATCGCTAGACATAATACTAGTATAGTGTATTACATAAAACTCCCTAAAAAAATTTTGAATATTACATAAAACATTCATACATGTATTATACTTTAAAATTGAATGCGCTTATCTATTCCAAAAAAAAATGGATTTATATAAGACTAGCCTCTAATGCGATTGCTCAAAGACTCTTCTATTTTTTTGAATAAAGGTTAATAATTTGCATCCACTAAATTTTAGGAAATAAAAAGATGAACGTGAAGGGAAAAAATTTTAAATTTTAGGAGTTCTCTTTTTGAATTAAAAATAAAATTTATTATTTGAAATTTGTAACTCTATTTCTAAAAGAAATTATTCTTCATTAATGAGGGTATTTTTTAATCATATAAAAGTTCAGTTCAAAGACATGAATCCTCTTATGTATCTCTATATATTAAGAGGATTCAAAAAGTTAGCTATGATTTCAAAAAATATCAAAAATATCCCTAATTTAATTAGATGATCCTTATTATTAAAAAATTAAAAATGGGGTTAAAATTGTACAACAAAAAAAAATACCAAAGAAATTTTTTTACTAAAAATTAGAACACTCTCTATTTAAATATATCTCACGCAGTTTGATATATTTTTACTAAAAACTAGTATACACTAAACCTAACAATTTTCTCCATTTCAAATTCTAAATTTTAATTATTAAAATTCCTTCTTGTATAGATTAATTTGTTTTTTCTCTCAACTATTTAGAGAGATTTTTTTAAATGAATTTAAAAAAATGGTCCAAATTGTTTTCCCATTTTGGCCTTACTCTAGCCATTTATAGGTCGTTTCGTAATGTTATCTATACTATTATTTAAGGGACTTCTCATATTTGAATTTCTCATTTTTTTAGTTCAAAAATGCCCTATATCCTTATGTTTAAGTAGAGACAAAATTAAGGGACAATTTGGTAAAAATGCAACTCTAACTCCTACTAAAACATTGCCTAAAAAATAGAATCATTATCCTATTAATTTTTAAATTAATTTATTCACTTATGAATTAGATTTTTAAAATAAAATTATATATATATATATATAAAATAAAATAAAAATATAGTTTTTTTTTTTTACAAAATAAGACCACTTAAAAAAAAGCTTCGTCGCACGCGCAAAGCACGTGTAATGAGGCTAGTTTTAATAACATTGTTTGTATTTTTTAAAATATATATATAGGGGTGTCCATGAGTCGGTCCGGGTCGAGTTTGTGCCCAACCCGAGACCGACCCGACAGAATCGGGTGGAGAATGATCTGACCCGCCGCCGACGGCGAGGTAGTCAGATCGGAGCGGTCAGTTTTATGCCGGAAAAATGATCGGTTCAGTCGAAACTGACAAAGGTAGAAAATCCGGCCAAAATTGCTTATTTTAGGCCAAAACGCACTGATCCGACGGAGATCTCACCGGATCTGGTGAGATCTCGCTAGATCCGATGAGATTTCCACCACATCTGGTTGAGATCTCACTAGATTCGATGATATCACCCCAAATTTGACCCAAATCTCATAAAAATCTAAGGTATCTGATAAAAAACTTGCCGAAAAATTCTTTTTCCGTCGGATTTTGGCAAGGCTTCGATCGGGTTGGTTGAGGCAGGTTTTAGAGGAGAGAACCCGCCATCCGACCCACCGAACTCGGTTTCTGGGCTTTGTAACCCGTTGCTGACCACCGGAGCTCACAGATCAGTCACGGATGGGTCGGTTCCGGTCAGGTCTGGTCGGTTGGATGGGGTTCGGGGGTTCACTGGATCTTGGTGAAGCATCTCATATTTTGTAATCCATGATTCTGGAAAGAGAAAGGATTGTTGACTGCACACCTTGGTATATATATATATATATATATAGATGAAAAAGTAAAATTAGAAATTCGTATAATATTACTTAAAAACTAAAAACATACTAATAACTATACCAAGCGTTTTACAAAATACCCTTATAAAACTTTCTTTTCCCGCAGATACCCGTCTTCGACCACTTTAGCTTTTCTCCTATGGACTATGGAGTCACAGAGAGCCATACCCACTAGAACTCTCTCTAAGTCCAAACGACTTCAAAGTTAAAACTTCAAATTCATCCAAGGTTTGGTTCTTGTCTTTGCGTATCTCTCTCTCTACCTTTTGTTTTCTTTTCACAAGCTTAGAATATGGGGGTGTGGGTTTAAGCTTTATACGACAAATTTGTAGTCTCTTGAGGTTTCTCTTTTTCCATTTGCTTGTATGAAGAAAGGTTTGGGTTTGTTTTTGTATTTGTGCTCAAATTTTAGCGTTGATGGTACTATGTGACTGAGTGCAATTCGGGGGTAAGCTTCCAGTTGGGGCTAGGAGTGGGTTCTTATTTCAAGCATACCACTTGTTTGATGAAATGTTTTTCAAGTCTTGAATGTGATTTTTGGATTTATGCTTCTTAGAAATGAACTGGGTTTGCTTAGAATATAGCTCATTCCTAGTTTTTAGGGGTCAAATACCTTTTATTGTGTCGTGTGTATAGAATTAAAGCCTATGGAATTCAGAAATATACAAGTTGACCTTTTATTGGAGATGACATCATCATTTCAGAATCTATGCAAATCGTGAGGTTATTAAATGCCTATTTTTTATTAGTTTTTGTGGGCTGTTGTGGTTATTGTTTGATTTTTAGTTTTCAATTTTTTTTCTTTATTTTGTATGTAAAATGAAGATAGCTCAATCATGAAGTGGTGATTGCAGGGATAACTTCTTGATAGTAATCAAATATGCCACATAGAACCCGACCTATGGCAGCGCTTTTGGTATTTACTGGACTCAATGTCTTTCTAGTTTCGACCATTACTCCTGTCTATGATTTCGTGTGCTTCCTTCCTTACTGGGAAAGAAGGGTATGTACTTTTTATCACTCTCTAGGATTACATATTTGCTCCCTGCAAAAACTAGTTTGAGTGGTAATACGTCTACCATCCATCTTGGCACAGTGTTAGTCATGCATTCCCATGTCCCATCATTACTCATTTTATAATAGAAATGAATATATTCTTTTAATATTGAGAACCGTATCAAATACATGAATGCTGACAAAATCTATGACTGTATTTTGATGTGAATGACATGACTATTTTAATTTAAATTCAATGTAATAATGCGAATTCAGATATTTTTTGTGATTCAACTGCCTAATCTGGTTTGTTATAATGTTGTTTAAAATATCATGTTCATTTTGCCATGCATGTTCTTTTTTATGGTATTGTAGATTCCTGTTTTAATGAAATCCTTGTGCCATTAGGGGGTGGGGGGGGGGGGGGGGGGGGGGGGGGGGGGGGGGGGGGCGCGGCATATGGCAAAGGCTTGAGGTGTTGGTGCAAAGAATTTGGGATAACCTTAAAAAATTGTGGTTGACTGTTTGTGCAGAAATACGGCTGACAATAGGTTAGCAATGGCATGATGGGATTAATGACAGTTGTGTATACTAGAAGAAAGCTTTTAAGACATTTGGAAATGTCTAAGAAGGCTCTTAGAGGTTTGACTGCTCTGTGAATTAGGCTTGGCCAATCCTTTCCAGCTGAAATTATCTTAACAAATTTATAAGAACCAAACAGATTATAGAAGTCAAAGTCTTAAAAATGCCTTAATATCAATACTTATCATAAAAGTCCTTAATATTAATAATAAATTAGATACGTATTACATAATAAAGAAAATGCATAAAGTATTTGGAGTGTGTTAGCAAAACTTTTATTTGACCAAATTATGTTGTTTGTTAACATGTACATTTTCTAAAGGATCCATTAGTGAGCAATTTAATGGCAACATGGAACCGAAAATTTAAAGGATTGGAGAGTACTGAGAAGGAGATTTGAAGGCTCTCCTCCTCTCCTCTTCACCCTCTCCCTCCTCCCCCCCTTCCTCCTCCACATACTTTTTTCCCACCACCATCATTCCTTCCTTCTTTCTCACAACACTTTCCAGCACCGCCTTATCCTAATGCACAAGGTGTCCCACCTTTCACTAACCCAAATCTTCTGCCCACACCACAATATCTCTTTCCTTGCCACCCTACTCCTATCCAACAACCTATCTACTGGCCAAGTCAGTTTGGTCAATACATACCCCAATATACACCGGTTCAACCTCCCTTACCCCTAAACATCCCGAACTCTAAACCTTCTTCAATGCAGCCTTCTCCTAAAGCACAAACTAAGACTTCTCAGATTTCAAGGGGGACAGTGGGGACTTCTGCCTCTTTTCGTATTGACACAAATGGGCCTGCCCAGATTTAAGCTGAGTTGGACAATTTGAATTTTGAATAAAATCAGATCCCCCAAATCTCTCCTTCTGGTTAAAATTGCCAGCAATATTTGGAAACTGCTTCTCTAAAAATAAATCATTTCCTGATCTCACGTGCTCATTGAAATCTTTCCAAAAGTGACTCCATGAATTACCGGTGGACTTCCCAGACCCACCACCACCACTAGTCACCTCCTTCCCTGGCCTAGAAGTAGATTTTCCCAAGATAAATTCACACAACTTCCTTTCAAGAAAAGCCCAGCCACCCTTATGAAATCCTTCTGGGGCACACAAACAACCACATCTTGCCCCATTATGATACTCAACCCCTTGTTCGACCTACTAGAACACTCCAAAATTTTATAATTCTCATGAAGCCTTTTGAAAAATTGTTGTTTGCTAAAATCCCAACGGCATAACTCTACCAAGCATGCAATGATCCAATCCAAACCCAATCTACCAACCCGAATAGAATCAACATGCTTACCCTGAGTGATGGAATAAGAATCCATATGACCCCTATTAAAAGCCAAGAAGAAAGCCTTTGTGTCAATACAAAAAGAGGCAGAAGTCCCCACTGTCCCCCTTGAAATCTGAGAAGTCTTAGCTTGTGCTTTAGGAGAAGGCTGCATTGAAGAAGGTTTAGAGTTCAGGATGTTTAGGGGTAAGGGAGGTTGAACCAGTGTATATTGGGGTATGTACTGACCAAACTGACTTGGCTAGTAGATAGGTTGTTGGATAGGAGTAGGGTTGCAAGGAAAGAAATATTGTGGTGTGGGCATAAGATTTGGGTTAGCAAAAGGTGGGACAGCTTGAGCATTAGGAGAAGGCGGTGGTGGAAAGTGTTGTGGGAAAGAGGGAAGGAATGATGGTGGTGGGAAAAAAGTACGTGGAGGAGGGAGGGGGCAAGGAGGAGAGAGGGTCCAAATATGCCTAAAAGGAAATTTAGCATGAACTCAAGGCTCTTAAAGGAGATTTGAAGCTTTGGAATAAACATGTTTTTGGTGATGTGTCTTTTAGAAAAAACGTTTGTTGGCTGAGCTCTCGGAGCTAGATTTGAGAGAAGGGTTGTGAGTATTGTCTCTAGTAGACAAAACTAGAAGATTTGAGATCAAGGCAGATATTGAGATTCTAGCTACCATGGAGGAGATTTCTTGGAGGCAGGAATCAAAGGCCCTGTTCTTAAAAGAGGGGAACAATAATACAGGTTTCTTTTATAGGCTTGCCAACTCAAATAGACAAGCTAATACTATGAGAGGTGTGGAGGTTGAGGGCACTATGTATGAGGATGAGTCAGATATTCAGGATCAGGTGGTGGGTTTTTATAAGAATTTATATTAGGAACCTGAATCTTGGAGGCCCACTGTTGATGGATTAGAATTTGCGAGGTTGGATGATTCTGATCGGTTTTCTCTTAAAAGGGAGTTTGAAAGGGAGGAGGAGATCATTGCAGCTCTTCGGGAGGCTGAGGATGATAAAGCTCTTGGTTCTGATAGCTTTACCATGGCATTCTTTCAAAAGTGTTGGTGTGTGATTGAGAGGGACGTTTTGGCTTTCTTTGCGAACTTTCATAGACAATGTATCTTTGAGAAATCTCTTAATGCGACTTTTTTGTGTTTGATTCCTAAGAAGATCAATGTTGTTAATATTAAAGATTATCATCCTATTAGCCTTGTGGGTAGTTTGTACAAACTTTTGTCTAAGGTGTTGGCTCACAGACTTTGATGTGTGTTGGATAAACTTATTTCCAACTCCCAAAACTCTTTTGTTGGGGGAAGACAGATTCTTAACTCTGTTTTCATTGCAAATGAATGCTTGGATAGTAGATTGAAGAGTGTTATTCCGAGTGTGATTGTCAAGTTGGATATTGAGAAGGCTTATGATCATGTAAATTGGAATGCTTTGTTTTACCTTATGGAGAGGATGGGTTTTGCAGAGAAGTGGGGGAGATGGATGAAGGCGTGCATCTCTACAATATGTTTCTCAATGCTTATTAATGGGTCCCCAACTGGTTTTTTTGGTGGTTCTTGTGGTCTTTGTCAAGGGGATCCTTTGTCTCCATTATTGTTCTTGTTGGTGATGGAGGTGCTGAGTAGGCTATTAAAGAGGATAGAGGAGGAAGATTTTTTTAGGGGTTTCCAAGCTAGTCCCACTAGTGGTTTGTATATTTCTCATCTTCTATTTGCTGATGATACTATTCTTTTTTGTGATGCATCTAGGGAACAATTATTATATATTCAGATGGTAATGATTTTCTTTGAAGCTATTATAGGCTTGAAAGTGAATGTTGGTAAGAATGAGATTGTGCCAATGGGTGAGGTTGGGAACTTAGATGCTTTGGCTCATGTTTTATGTTGTAAGCCACGTCTTACTTGGGAATGCCTCTTGGGGCTCATGACAAGGATGCTTCGATTTGGAACCCTATTTTAGAAAGGATGGAGAAAAAGCTTTCAGGTTGGAAGCGTTTATATTTATCTAAAGATGGTAGGTTTACTTTATTGAGGAGAACTTCGTCGAGCCTTCCAACTTATTATCTTTCTTTGTTTACCGTCTCACAACATGTAGCAGACAGATTAGAGAGGATTCAGAGGAACTTCCTTTGGGGGGGATCTAATAAATTTCCGCTTGTTGCTTGGGATAAGGTTGTTTGGTTGGTGGAGGCAGGTGGTTTAGGGATTTGGAAGATTGGGCTTTTTAACCAAGCTTTGCTTGGGAAGGGGCTATGGCGCTTTGGGAAGGAAGTTACCCATTTATGGCGTCAAGTTATTGCCACCAAATATAGGGAGGGTAGTGGAGGTTGGTGCACTAGAGTTGTCAGAGGGATACATGGTTGTAGGTTGTGGAAGAGTATTAGAAAAGATGTAGATAGTTTCTTTAGTCACGTGGTGTATGCAGCGGGAGATGGTAGTCGCATTCGATTCTGGCACGACCCTTGGAACGGTCCTACTTCTTTGAAAGAGTTATATCTGGAACTGTTTGTCTAAAGATAAACCCAAATAAAGATAACATAAATGATAAAGATAATCTCCACAGATGTGCTATCATGTGGTGTCCGCACCACTTTGATTTTTGATTTGATTTTATATGCACCAAATGGGGGAGGTAAGAGTTGGAACTTACTTTTCCACCGTGAATTTAATGACTGGGAAACGGGGATATTTTACTCTTTCTTTGAGCATGTTTCTGCCAGAATACCAAAGGGGGAGGGTGGTGATGTTATGATTTGGCAATTGAATCGTAGTGGTATTTTTTATGTCCGCTCCTTTTATAATTCTTTGTTAGAAGCCCCTTCTGTTTCTTTCCCTTGGCAAAGCATTTGTTGTATTAAGGTACCTAAAAGGGTGTCTTTCTTTTTATGGACTGCTGTCTTTGTCGGTGTGATGAGGAAACTATACCTTTTACTCCATTGTAAGTTTGCTCATGCTTTGTGGAGTGAGGTTTTCCTTATGTTTAGGGTTCAGTGGGTGATGTCATATACAATTGCCTCTCTTCTTTTTGCTTGGAGGAATTGGTTGGGGAATTATTCTTCAAATGTTTGGAATATGGTACTAGCGTGTCTTATGTGGTTAGTATGGAAGGAATGCAATGCCCAAAGTTTTGAGGATATTGAGAGGCCTATTGAACTGTTGAAGACATCGCTAGCTAGGACTTTGTTTGAGTGGTCTCGTATTTGGGGCCTCACGCATTTTATTTCCTTGTCTGATTTCATTACTTCTGATAGATCTACTATTTGATTTGTTTGTATTCTTTCTTTGCCGTGTGTAAACACATTGCATTTTTGTCATCAATAAAAGTTTTATTACCTATCATAAAAAAAAAAACCTTTCTAATCTTTTGTAATTAAGGAATTTCAAAGCTGCAAGAAGTGATACAGCCTTTCCTTGTGTTGGAAATTGAATAGCCAATAATGAGTCTAGATTATGCACTTACAACAATTCTCAGTCCCATATCTTTTATTGAAGTTATCTTCAGCGGGTAGGTTAATCTTGGAAACCTCTCTTTCCTAATAAGATTTGACCCTACCATTAGTCTGCTAAAGGCAAAATGAGTTTCTTTTTTTGCCCCTTTTAAAAAAAGGCAAATTGACTTGAGAAAGAGGGGGGGTGGGGGAAGAATTGTAAGTGCACTTTCGGGAGGGTGGGAGTATCAACACAAGGTCATTAATATGGGGGATGATTTTGGTAAGTTCCTGCTTCAACTTGTGGTTTGATAAACACATGGAGTTGAAAGCATGTAGTGGATATTTTTTACAAACATTATGCTTTTGGTCTTTGACAAACTACATGTATCTCTGCTGATACATGCCAGAAAATACCTATGCTATAACTACCAACAGGCCAAATTTAGGTGGGTTTTGGTTAGCTTGAGATTGAAAAGTTATAAAATTGCCCTAACTGGAAGTCTGTGTACCTGTTTATTTCAAATATAACTTATATATGACAACAGTGTGAATTTTTCTTTGCCCCTGGGCATGAGCATAAAATGCTTAACCCGTCAGGGGCGAATGCTGCTAGTTATCGTGCAATAGGTTCTAGCGGGTGGGATTTATCCAAAAAAAACAAAGGTTCTAGTGGGTGGGGTTAATTGTTCATAGGTTTTACTGACTGGAGACAACTCCCAAGGGCTCTTCACTAGAAAGGTTGCTCTGTTATCAAAAGTTTTTTTGCTTAGTTGCCTACCTGCTTGTGCTGTGAGCACTTTTGAAACTAATGAAAACTACAAACCAACAATCTATTTGAAAACTTGTTCAAGATGGGATTGTGCATTTCGTTATGCTTTTGGAATATTTAAAGAGCTTTGTCTATACTTGATTCATTGATTTAAGTCTGGGATCAGTGATCCATTTTAGTGTCTTTTCACATGTTACAGAGAGAACAACGTCGTCAACAACGGGAAGCTGCTTTAGCGAAGGGGTTTGAATCAAAATAAAATGATCTATGAGGTGAAGAGAAGGATAGGAAGACGAGAAGCAACAACATAGTATTTGCTCGCCGTGTAGAAATTACTATAATAAGTGTTGTTTATTGCAATGAAAAATGTCCCAAAATGCTAATATGAGGCTATCATAGAAACTTTTGTCTGTTTCTTAAAAGCAAATACAATTGTTTCTCAAAAAATTACGAGTCCCCATTTTTTTTTCTTCTATATTAGATAAGAATTACACATTGTTTTGAAGTTCATCAGTGAGATGAACTTTCATTATTGTTTTAATCATTTCCAGTTGTGGATTTTAAGATTAAGCTGCTCACAAACAATTGGTGGGAAAAGATTGAAGCTTAGTATTTGGGATACAGGATTATTTTGAATTGTAATTCATATTAATCTTTGATTAATGATACTTCTAGAAATGATAGTTTATGGTAACATGTAATATTTCTCTTCAAATCTTTTGATGCATAAATAGATTGTTTGTACATTAGACAATATCTGTAGTAGAAATTGTTCATTACTTATCTCTCTCTCTCTCTCTCTCTCTCTCTCTCTCTCTCTCTCTCTATATATATATATATATATATTAATAGGTAAAGCTTAAAGAAAATTCAATTACATTCTCTAATTGAAGTCCAATTTTGCACCATATATCCTAAATTATTTATTTTAAAAATGTTTTATTTCTTAATTTTAGAGTCAAATGTGGGACCATATCAATAGAAACAAACTACTATCACTGGACCAGTAGTAATTACACTCTTATTTGGTATAGAATCAGAGAACACTCACTTTCATGAAAAGAGAAAAACAATGATAAAGGAGATAGTTTCTTGGTTCCAATCTTGTAGATGGGGGAGGGTACTTGGGTTTTCTGTAAATTGTATTTGTTTTATAGTGAAACTCTCTCTTTCTCTCTCTCTTATTATTTTCTTTTGAAAATAAATTGCATAGAATACATAGTGATTGATACATCCACTAACATTAAATATGCCTTTGATATCTTCATGAGAAATAAGGCAAAGGCGAAGCATCACAGGGTGACGAGATTGAGCGCGCAACAACAATCATATCAAGTAGATACACCGCATAATTAAGGGACTGCTGGACATAGGGATCACACACATGGAGTTAATCTGCTGCAAAGAACTTGCACATGTCAAAAATGGAATCTATACAAGATACCATATTAACATGTCATTGCTGTTTGTATTAGGTATCGACATGATGCAGAGTAGTACATTGACCCATGCTATAGCGTGAACGTACTATTTCAGAGCTATGCTCTCATTTTCCCTGCGTTGAAAGATAGACTATCATGGCCGAATCCTAAAGAAACTCGAAGGGTCGTCCCTAACCCCCGATTGATCCTAGAGAAAGGTCGCCCTGTCTCAACACAAATCAAGAATGAGATGGACGAGGGCGGGAAACGGCCAAGAACCATACCATGGAAGGAGCAATGCGGGTTGTGTGACCAAGAGGGGCATAACCGAAGAATATGCCCTAAGCAAAACAAGGTATCGACGAGTGGTGGTCTCGTG
This sequence comes from Castanopsis chinensis, assembly GCA_032878915.1. NCBI lineage: Eukaryota > Viridiplantae > Streptophyta > Magnoliopsida > Fagales > Fagaceae > Castanopsis > Castanopsis chinensis. The sequence continues at coordinate 27,497,761 of JAVQMG010000120.1, forward strand.
GACTAGGTACACGAAGTTTGAACTGTAGCATCCTTCTAAATGCAACTTGAAACAAAATGCATCATATATGCCATTAAATCAAAATGCATGTTATATGCCATTCAATTGTGTATTTTTAAAACTTAAGAAAAATTAGATAAAATTTTGAGGACCAAATATGGTATTTATACTATAAGCTACTTTCCCTATAGGATGCTTACAAAAAGTCATTAGTATTGCCATTTGGTTTGTCGCAAAAATTTGTATACTAATTGGTTAATGTAATGTAATGTGTAATTGTGCGTAATGTAATGTTTTTCATTTTTTTTTTTTTCTTTCTCTGAAGGGTGTTAGGTCATTTGTGGGTTGGCCATGATTTCACTTTTTCACTTTTAACCTATTGGATCTTAGAAGTTTTCTCTGATTGCATATTTTACAATTGTGAAGGCACTCTCCTTAGCATGGTCATCTTCAAGTACCCTACCATGAAGGGTGTCAACTTTGACTTGGCCTTTGTTAACATGATCATCTTCAAGTATCGTACCATTCAAGTACATTGCTAATTAAGGGTGTCAAATTTTTATGCTCACAACCAATTAGTCAGTTTACTACTTCTATTATAGTGATTTCTTTGCTTGTGAAGGTATAATGCCTGCCTAATTCAGTAATGATGACATTAAAAACTAGTTGCCTAGAATTTGATGCAATGGTTGATGTTCTTGCTGTATAATCATTAATGTGTATTACTGAAATAGGTTGAAGATTTTTGTTTTTTCAATATATGCTTAACTTGTTGTCTACAATTTGATGTTGTGGTTGATGTTCTTGCTATTTAATGTGTAACAAGCTGCCTAAAATAACTTGTGGGCTACATGAATAAATGTGCATGGATTTACACATTTTAGATTATCCATCTTTTTAACTAGTATTTTTGAACTGTTGATCCAGCAGTAATTTAGCAATGTGTGTTCTTTTCTCCAATTTAAGATTGGATTGTTTTATTTTCTGTTTCATTTTTGTGTGCGTGTGTGTGTGGATAAGGTGAACTTTTATAAATATAAATTCAAGCTCTTCTTGTGTTTCAACCAAGGATTTAGAAAGATCGAATCCTGAGAAGTGGGGTTTGCAAATGAAGAGGTTGTAACAGGAGAAAAACATTTTTTGAAGAATATTCATCGATGTAGGCCAACTCATAGTCATTGCATGCAGAACCAAGAACATGTTCCAGTCCCATTAACCGAACAGAAAAACAGTAGTTTGAGGTGAAAATTAATAGACAACCACTTGCTTCACTTGGACAAAGGCATCAAAGACAAGGAGACATTTGAGTTTCAATTACGACTTTAGGTGAGAAATTGTGGAATATGGAACAAAAGACAAGCAATATGACTATACTTATTGGTGGTGGTAACTATGGCATATTATGTCTGTTTACAACCAGGAGTAAGCTAAATTGTTTTACTGATGTAAATGGTGTTTGACTCTACTTATTTGTTATGGTAACGATGGCAATTTCCACTTGATGTAAATGGTGGCAACTATATACTAGATATTCTTGTTTTTGCTGATTTAATTTTTTGACATTAGTGCATAGGTGGAAATCTAACTTATAAGTATCAATTTTGTCCCAAAAAAATCTAATTTAAATCAAGATGATTCTATGACATTGGATTATTGACCTTTTTGTCAGATTGAGCTGCCTTAAGGAATCTCCTCATAAACACATATGGGGTAGGCACAGACAACTTAAATTGTAATGTGTTCACCATAAATCTCTCCTATAAGCAAGGTAAATCATTAAATTTAATTTAATAGTGAAAGGAAGGAAAGGAAACTAGTGGGAAGCACTTAAGGATATTACCATATCAAGAACTTCTTCTCTTGTATAAGCCTTGTCTGATATCATAACAAGATCCTCCACAACAGGGACAAAAACTTCCTCGTATTTGCAAGCTAATAGCATGGCTATCAACCCAACCAATTGAAGCTTCTTTTTGAGAACTATTTGGTGCTCTAAGAACCTATCTATAAGATTTAAGGAATAAGGTCTCGTCCATAAGCTCAAATTTGCAATGAACCTATTAGTTCAACCAATTTCATTAGTCAATTTCAAGTACAAATTTTTAGCATCACTCAAATGTCCCTACAATTGCCTTAATATGATTTTGCTTTGCAGTCAAGAATGGGGCCTCACATACAGATTGATACTCAAGTTTAATGGACTCAGGTACTGCTAACACAGTACTCGAGTTTCATGGGCTCGAGTATCAATCTGTATAATTTTGCTTTGCAGTCAAGAATGAGGCCTCACATACAGATTGATACTCAAGTTTAATGGACTTGGGTACTGTGTGCTAACACAGTACTCGAGTTTCATGGACTCGAGTATCAATTTGTATAATTTTGCTTTGCACTCAAGAAATTGGGGCCTCACTTACAGATTGATACTTGAGTTTAATGGACTCGGGTACCACACTAATACAGTACTCAAGTCCAAGAAACTCGAGTACCCAGTGGCATTTTTTAATGTCCAAATGCTAGCTCAGCCAGCGCCACGGTGATATAGAAACTAAGAACTCGAGTTTTCTAAACTCGAGTTTAGTAAACTTGAGTACGTAAAAAGTAGTAGATCCCCATTTAGTTCCGAAATAATGCTAAATTGCTACAAATTTTATGAAATGATGGTATTCAACCATTTTCACCTAGGCCCAAGTTGGAGTACTATTTGTGCCGACAATGGCTTTATTAAGGTTCTGAAATCTGAAGTAGCAGCTGCTGTTGTTCATGGATGTTTAAGTGTTTGAATTAAATTCATGAGATATGAAATGAAACGAAAGTCGTTCATTGTACCCACCCGGGTTGCTTCCTTTTTGATAATTAAGTTTGTGGTTGGAAGGAGAAAGTATATAGTGTTTTGGTATTACCACGCCAGCAGCTTATTTGGTATTTCATATCCAATAGATGATTGACAACTAGCCATTGCAATTCACTCTATTAGCACAAACCAAATGACAATTTTGCCCTAAAAATTTTTCAAACTTCCGCCACTTTCTATCGTATCTTTTCTCCAAAATTAACCTTTCACTCCTCACTCAAAATTTTTCAAACAGAAGTTCTCTCTCTCTCTCTCTCTCTCTCTCTCTCTCTCTCTCTCTCTCTCAGTTTCTTCCCCTTCGAAAATTTAAAGGCAAAATTTCCAAAATTTTTAGAACTGAAGTTCTCTCTCTCAAATACACTCCCTTTCACTTGCGACTACTACCGCACCGCTTCCACTATCGTGCTACTACTTCCCTGGACCTATTTTGGTTCTGAACACTGCAAAGCACTGCCCCCCACCTCTAGTTCCGAAAACCTATGGGTATTTTCTCTCCCTTTGGGTATTTTTTTTCATATTGTGTTTATTTTTAAAAAAAAAAACAAATGCACAAATGCTTACATCTCACCCCCACCTCAACATCCGTTTTTTACTCAACCCATGGATAAAGAAAATAAAATTTGTGGGTAGGTTGAAGGTTTGGATCACCAAAGATTGAAATTACTATTCTTATGTATTATTTTTACGTACTATATGAATGATTTTTTTTTTGAACTTTACACCAGTAGATCCTTTTATGGTATTGGAGGATTGGAAGATTGAGAAGTAAAAAAATATATATATGGAATTGTAAGGATACATTTACATTTCTTTTACTACATTTTTCAATTTTTTCTTGTTGGTTTTTTTTTTTTCACTATCAGTTATGTTAATGGGCAATAATAATTACCGACTGATACCAGATTCACTAGGTGTACGTTTTTTTTTTTTTTTTTTTTTGAGAAGCCAGCCAATCAGACTGAGAATTTATTAGAAAAAGTAAACTGAGTTCAAGGAACATCAAAGCCAACTAGTTGGGCAATCTTTGCAAGTAAGCCATCCGACCACTCCTAAGGCCCCACTGAACATTTGGCCTTCTTAGCTAACACATCGGCAACCACATTCCAAGACCGATGAACATGGACAAATTGAAATGACTAAAAACAGAAACTAAGGTGTGAATGTCATCCACAACGTCTTCATACTAGTTCAACACCGGACTCTCTAGAGAGATAGCGTTGATCACTGAAGCTGAATCCCCTTCGAAGATAACATTTTGAAGATCCTTTTCAGCAACAAACATCACAACACGGCAACAAGCAAGCGCTTCCAAATCAGCAATTGTCGAGGCTAGAGCTATTGGCATTGATAGAGCAGCAATAGCTTCTCCACGCCAATCACGAATAACAACCCCGATTCCTGCCAAATTAAGAGACTCGAACACAGCAGCGTCAAAGTTGATTTTAAAGTAGCCTTGCTCTGAGGGCCTCCATTGGTGTTGGATTATAGGCACATGCACGGGCTGAGCTTCTTCTTCCTGAGCAACTAGAAATTCTTGCAAAAGGTTACTTGCCAGAGAACTAATATTGGCAACTGGTTACACCTGGTAGGGCGTAAAAATCTCCTTCCTGAAGTCCTCCGTCACCTGCAAAAAACAATTAACTAAATCACAAAAGGTTAGAGGAGGGGGGTGTAAGGCCTGTTGGGACCAACTGTGGCAGCTCCATATGCCTTCTACCACTCTGCAATTCCACAAAGCATGTAGGACATTCTCAGGGCCTTCGTTACACAGCTCACACAACTCCGAGGTGATGATTTTCTGCTAAAACAGATTGCACTTCATGGGGAGAGCATTGTGGCAAGCCCTCCAAACAAAGTGTTTTATTTTGTGGGGAACCCGCAGCTCCCAAATTGCCTTCCCAAAGCATGTTTTAGGCTCTTGGTTAGAGCTACCTAGCGTGATACTTGCAAATAGCAGCTTGTAGGCGCTACTTGTAGTGTAAACACCTAAAGGAGTATACGCCCCAATCACCCAGTCCTCAGTGTTTCTAATACTCAGACAGATTCCCCTGATTATAAACGCCTCACTAGGCAAAAACATCTCATTGGTCACCTCAGTTTTCCAGCCTCTTTGATCAGCATCAATGAGGGAGCTAACTCTTGTCTCAGGCAAGACAGTAGGCAAGGGGCGATATGATGGAATTACTAGCTCTTCTAGGTAGCCATTTATCTTCTTTAACACGCACTGATTAGCCATTCCCAATTTTACAAACCATACCCTTCCAGATAACATCTCTAGCACTTAAAATACTTTTCCAGGCATAAGACCTAGATATGAAATCCTTCGCTTCCAAGATGGAACAGTTTGGGAAAAACTTGGCTTTAAACATGCGAAGGCATAGTGACTCCGGATTATTTATCATCCTCCAAAACTGTTTTACTAAGAGCGCATCATTGAACTTTTCAATTTCTTTGAATCCCATGCGACCCGCCTCCTTCACTTCACAAAGCTTTTCCCAACAAACCCAATGCACCTTCCTCGAATCACCGCTATAACCCCACCAAAATTTCCAGATAAGGCTTTCTAACTCCCTAACAAAAACCTTGGGAAGTTTGAAACAACTCATAATGTAGGTTAGGATAGCTTGAATAATGGACTTGATGAGAATTTCCCTACCCGCTTGAGACAATAATTTCTCTGTCCACCCCTGTAATTTCTTCCACACCCTCTCTTTTAGGAACACAAAACTTTGTTTTTTTGCTCAGCCTACTAAAGCTGGTAACCCCAAATACTTTTCATACTGATGAATTACTGGGACACCTAGGAGATGCTGAATCCAAGCCTGAAATGGCAAAGGGGTATTTGAACTGAAGAAAATATTCGCTTTCTCTCTATTTATCTTTTGACCAGACCCTCTCTCATATACCTCCAAAATCTCCAAAATCTTATTACATTCGGCCTTCGTTGCTCTGCAAAACAACGCACTATCATCTGCAAAGAATAAATGGGAAACTTTAGGTCCATTCCTACAAATAGCCACCCCCTGAATATGCCCATCCACTTCAACCTGGTGAATCAAGCTCTGCAACCCCATGGCACTCAAAAGGAACAGGTATAGAGATAAGGGGTCTCCCTGGCGAATCCCCCTTATGGGTTTAATGTTGCCCACCGGCTGCCTATTGAGGAGAACTACATAAGAAAAAGATTGCACACAAGCCATAATAATTTTGATCATCCTTTCCTGAATACCCAGATGGCACATTAACCTCTCCAAAAAAACTCATTCCACCCGATCATACGCTTTGCTCATATACAACTTTAGTGCCATATATCTCAATTTCCCTTTTGTCTTCCTTTTCAGAAAGTGAAGGGTTTCAAAAGCCACCAAAATATTGTCAATGATCAACCGCCCTGATAAGAAGGCACTTTGGGAATCTGGAATCAATTTAGCCAACAACTTTTTCAACCGGTTAGCCACCACTTTAGCAATTAATTTATAAATAACATTGCATAAACTTATGGGCCTAAAATCTGAAACTTTCTTAGGATTTTTAACTTTGGGAATCAGAGAAATAAAAGTGTTATTAAGGGATTCCGGGACAATACCTGAATTCAAAGCTTGGAGTACAATTGCAATTACATCCTCACCAACAATGTGCCAAAAAGATTTGCAAAAAATGGGTGACATAGCATCAAGGCCAGGGGCAGTGTTTGGAGCCATTTGGTTGATTGCTTGCTTCACCTCATAAGCTTTAAATCACCCCACACACTCGGATCCTATTCAACATCCACAGGGCACTGAATTCCATTTAAAATGCTATCAAATCTGAACAGGTTTGAACTAGAGAAGATATTCTTGAAATACCTATCCACCACTCCTCGCATCTCAGCTTCATCCTCAACCCACACCCCATTATCATCTTCCAAACCCAAGATCAAATTCCTTCTATTTCTTTGATTAGCTCTACAATGAAAGTAAGCGGTATTTCTATCACCTTCTTTAAGCCAAGAATTTTGTGCCCTTTGTTTCCACATACATTCTTCCCTAGCTTGAAGGCTACCAATTTCCATTCCAAGCAATTGAATTCGGCCTGGATCAATTCTGTAACAGCCCCCTTCTTTGGCTTCCTTTAACTTCCTTTTAAGAGCAGACCGAACATGGCCAAATGTGGTTCGATTCCAAACTTTGAGGTTTTCTTGGCAAGCCATTATTTTTCTTGTAAACCCCCAAACCGAACCAGGTTGCTGCCTTAAGTCCCAAGAATCCCGAATTAGATCCTCATAAGAATTATCCTTCAACCACATAGCTTTGAAATGGAACGGCCTACCCTTTTTGTAAAACCTTTTATACTCAGAGTCCAAACAGAGCAACAAGGGTTTATGGTCAGAGTGAAAAGCATCCAAGTGATGTATTTAAGAGGAAGGGAACTTCAAAATCCATTCAACCGAAGCCACCCCTCTATCTAGACGAATTCATACATTTTGACCACTCGACCTCCTATTACACCATGTAAACGGATACCCAGAAAACCCCAAATCCCTCAGTCTACAATAGTCAAGAGCATCCCTAAATCCATGCATCTGTCTTTCTGGTCTATTTAACCATCCCTGTTTCTCCTCAGCTAACAAAATCTCATTAAAATCCCCCATGCAAATCCAAGGAAAATTGAACTGGTGACTTAGTTGTCTCAGCAGTGACCAAGAGCTTTCCCGGCTGACGGTATCATGGTCTCCATAGAAACCTATGAACCGCTAGGCGTCATTTGTTCCAAGGTCAATAATAGCATCAATATGGTAGGCTGAAAAAGTCTGAACATCCACATGCATGTCTGCTGGCCAGTACAAAGCCAACACTCCCCCTGTGTTGTTTCAAGGAACCACAAACAAATTATTAAATTGAATCTTACGGCCAGTTTGTTCTAAAACCACTTTTTCCACCTTAGTTTTTATCAGAAAAACCAACTTGGGATCTTTGTTGCGTACCAATGCAACCAGTTCATCTTCTGTCTGTCGGTTCCTAAGCCCACGACAATTCCAGTTAAGGCAACTCATAATGCCCGGTGGCACTAGGACCCAACTACCACCTCACAATTTTCATTATTCAAATAGCTGCTACCACTCAAACATTGTCTTTTACTAGCACCCCTTTCAAAATCATCCAACACAGGCCTCCTGTCCACAACCATTGGCGAAGGTCAGACCACACATTGACCCACCTCCCTAGCAAGTTTCTTCCATTTTCTCATGGACCCTATGGAAGTAGAGCTTGTTAATTGGTTGGTACAATCTTGCAAGGGCAGAACACTAACTGTCCTTGAGCCACTACCAAGAGCCACGGACTGCTTCAAGCACTTACCATTTGTCTCACCCACACACCCCTCTGAGTTGTCCTTTAGAGATAAGCCTACCACTACCTCTTCCAACCTATTAACCTGCTTCTTTGCATGCAAGTCATGGTGCTATCCTTGAGAATGAAACTCATACCCCTCCACAGGTTTAACGTTTTCCACACTGCCCCCATTCGACTTTGAAACTTCCAGATAATCCATTGCCATATTGGCCTCCGAGTGTACGGATGAGTATGCATCCTTACTACTACTGTTGCTTGGGTGATTGCTTGAGGGACCCTTGTAGTTATCTTTTTTCCTCCACCATGGTGCTTGGCTGCGAGAACTACCCGATACTACCACCACAGTTTTGGCAATGACCTTAAAAGGTTCCGCTTAAAGCCACTCTCCATACTATTGTTCATCCTTCCTCAATGACCCTTTGCCCCGAAGCCAAACTTCACAGTCCCTCTCCCCATGAGTAACTCTTCCACTCCAATAACAGAAATTAGGCAGCCTTTCATACCTAAGACCAACCAAGCCCACCTGTTTACCCTCTATACGTAGTTTAGAGCACCATAATAAGGGTTTGGATATATCAATGTTGATTCTAACTCTCAGAAATTCACTACCAACCCCATCATCCTCCGAATCGACGACTTGGATAACCCTCCTAATAGTCTTTCCAATCATCTCCCCTACTTCAATCTCTAGGCTCCTCTCTAGGATATTGTGCATTTGAACCCAAAAAGTAGCACGGGAAAAATCCATGAAAGGCACCGATTCAATGTCAACGACAAGTTCAAATGCCATAAGGTGCTTGTCATAAGACCATGGTTCGGACTCCAACACTCGCTCAAGGTCCAAGACGTCCTCAAATTCGAACAACAATATATGCTCTCCAACATCTTTAATCTTAAGTTCACTGATTGTTCTCTATAGAGGCTTAAACGTACGAGCCACTGCCTCCACATTTAGGACCCTCTTCGTGTAAAACCACCCTGCTAAGCAATGGACAACCTCCTCCTCCTCTTTTGAAACCTCAGCACCCCCCTTTTCTTCCTCTGTAAGAGAAAACTGTGCCTACATTTCCTCCAAGGATGCCATGAGAATTACGAATAGAGAAGATAAAGGAAAAACAGCTCTGACAAAACCACTACCCCACCGTACACTCCTTCCTATCAACCTAAGAGAGGTACAAGGGAACAAATACCTAAACTAGGTTAGGGACACGATTCTACAAGCAGCCAACGAAAAAAAAACCCTAACCCTAGCACACCAGAGAAACTCCAAGGCATAGGTAACTATAGCAGGTGTAAGTTAGTTAGGTGTATTCTAATTTTTACTTTCTAAAAGTTGTTTCATTATTGTTCAATTACAAAGAACCATAAATAATCCTATACAATTTTATTCATTAGGTTTTTTTTTTTTAAGTAAAGGAACTACTAGTTATGGGGCTACTTGCGACTTGGTGCTAATTGAAACCATGATTTAGTCATGTTGTGGTCTATTTAATTTTCTTGGCCATGAACTTATATGCAATTTGATAAATTAAGTACTTTATGAACAAAAACAGCTCTAGTACATATTAATTTTCTTGATCATTGTTGGAATTTTCAAATTTTGGTCCTTCTAATAATTATTTTCCTTGCCTATGGTAGGGTGTGTTCATAGTTCACACTCTTAACCTCTGAATTTGATCCCTATCAATTTGAATTGATTCTATGAAATAGTGTCTTCCCAAGTCTCCTTTAAGATAGAAGCTCTCATTACATTTCTCATTTCTTTTATTAGTGTAATCTTTGTTGAGTTATTATGGAAATTATTATACTTAAATTTCAAGTTGTCCTTTTGTTAGGATCACTATGGAAAGCATGCCGGTACGTATGTGATGGTGAGATGATATGTTGTTGAGTTAGGTTTTGTGAGATATTGTGCCTGTGATGCTTGAGTTGCTGCATTGAGTCTTGAGAGGCTTGAGCTTATTTCTACAGTTACTTGAATGTAATTGACTAAGTGGCTAGTGGGTACTTGATTGTGTTAGGGTATTAGTCATTGTAATTGTCACACATTGCTAGCATCAAGTATCAATTGCGTACCAATTAGCTCAGTAGGTTGTATTAAGCATGTGATTGAGAAATTAAGCATGTAGCAAATTTTTGTAACTAATGAAACTACATGTTAGGTTCAATATGTTAGCTTCGAGTGGAACAATGTCAATAATTATATATGCAAATCGTTAATAAATTTTAAATGCAATGATGGAAATCCATTGCAATAAAAAAATGCATATTGTTAACTTGTTAGATTATTGAAAAAGATATATTGTTTCATGTAATTATTGCCTGAAAAATTGTTCAAATTAAATACCTTTTTACAAGTTGGCATAACCTTCAATGTTTATAAACCATTTTTTTGAGTCAAGAGAACAATGGACATCATTTGTTGGAGGAATAATACTTAAAAATGAATATTTTTATTTTGTATGCATTGGACATAAATGAGTAAGTAAAATATCTTATAAATTTTTAATTTTATGGTTTTTATTAATCAAATAACATTTTGAAATCTTTTGCAAATTCCATCAATCACCATTAACCAAAATATAAAACCCACACCCTGTGAATTTCATTTGTACAATACAATTTATTTACTAATTGAAACAAAATATACTCGCATTTTCAAAAAAGAAAAGATTTTACATGGTTTGGGTAGGTTATTACAAACTAGACCCTAATCATAACGCAACTTCATATGATCTTTCTAAGCAATTCAATATCTAGTTAATCAAACAAAATCAACTAGTAAAACAGCTACATATGATTTTTCTTGAGCATTTCTTGTTTCTAATTAGCAACAATATTACAACACAAAATCAGCTTCTAGCTATCTTTGATTATGATGCCAATCAAAATAGGCATGGCAGATTACAAAGAGATAACTAGTTGGATTTGGCCTTGTCACCCTGCAGAGTTGAAGCGAGGTAAAAAAACCACCAATAGAAGCAAATTTGAACCAGTATGGTAACATCCGATTGAGCATCACATTTGAATGTCCATTTCCCTTCACTTGCCCAAGTTTATCAGCAAGCACGAAAAGAAGCAATAGAAAATTTTGGAATCTGAAACAGGTTGATAGAAAGCTGCAGTCTACAGTTAAAATATTCCAAATTTTCTTTGTTATTTTTCTTTTTGAAGAGAAAAAAAAATTCAGAAACATTGACAAACTAAAACTAAAAAAAGAAAACATTTCTATAGAAGAGTGTCAAATCTCCTACAAAGGCAACCCACTCCAGCTCTCCGTTTGATTGTTCAGAAAATGAATGAAAAATAAAACTAGGCACAATTAAAATAAACAATAAGGAACCAGTATTTAGTTTTTCTTTTCCTCTGTTTTCTCAGCATCCAAACAAAAGGTTTGCATTACCCCAATCCCAACAGCACCAACCTAAATTCCCAAACTGATTTTTGCTCAAAAACCCCAAAACCCCCCAACAAAAAAAAGGGGCGAACATGTTACTGGCACAACCTAACTTCAACAAATATAGCGTCTTTTAAAATGGCCTAAGCTAAACCTGCCAAATAAAAAATAAAAACTTGCGAAACAAACACAGAATTCAAATTAAGAAAAAAGAAAAGAACGTAGAAAAGGCCAAAGCTAATAAACTACCTGTAGATTTCCTCAAAAGAAGACTCTGAATTTTCAACAAGAAATACACATGAGAACTTTTGTAAGATTTTCATACCGCACTGGCTTGAGTTGGAGTCTGATAAGCTTTTTGTAAAGAACAGAAGATGAGCGAGAGAGAGATAGAGACAGAGTAAAGGGAGGGAGAGGGCAGGCGGTGCTGGTTGGGGACTTGGGGATGAAAGGTTAAAGGGATTGTGGTTAGTGATAATGGAAAAGGTGAAATTTTGGGAAATTTTGGCTTTTAATTTTCAGAGGGGAAGAAACTGAGAGAGAGAGAGAGAGAGAGAGAGCGAGAGAGAGCGAGACCTTCTGCTTGAAAATTTTTGAGGGAGGAGTGAAAGGTTAATTTTGGAGAAAAGATACGATAGAAAGTGGCCGGAGTTTCAGGGCAAAATTGTGATTTGGTTTGTGTTGTTAGAGTGAATTGTAGTGGCCAGTTGTCAATCATTTATTGGATATGAAATACCAAATAAGGTGCTTACGTGGTAATACCGTAACACTATATTCTTTCTCCGTTGGAAGAGTCAAGTATTTTCTTCCAAGCTTTCAAAGTTATAGTGCTGAAGCCGCTATCTTATTTTTGGTACCAACAGAATCAACATTTTTTACTTTTATCTACTTCTTCTTGGTTCGAAAGCAGAGTCAGTAGTCGATCCTTACAAGGCAAATAACTAGCCGCGTTGCTCGAACCCTCCGCAAAGTCTTCATACCAAAATTTTAGGAAATACAGGGAAAAAAAAAAGGGGTAATAAAGGGAGGCAAAAAGAGGACGTCAGACAAAATCAAGGCTGGTGTGGGGGACAAAGAATTCAGGAAAATAAAAAACACACTAAGTTGCTGGGAATAGTTACTCCGAAGGAGAGAGGAAAAAAGCCACTACGGAGAAGGTAACCAATATGGTTTGTAAATGTGATAATTATGCTCTATCTATAATCATAATTTTGAATAATTGATTGTTGCTTTTTGATTCAAGAAGCTGCTGCAATTGGGCAAGTTTGTCTGTTTAAACAACCTATAAGAATGTTCTGCAACAACTTTTTTATTATTGTTCCCAAAGTAAAATTCATTGAAAACAAGAAAACCAAAACTACACAGGAAAATAGCCAGAGATCCCATACAAAGCAACAACATCAGCAACAAGAGATGAGAGAGGGGAGAACCTTAGCAACTAAACAACCAGAAAAAATAATAAAACCTTCCAACTTGACAATTGATAAAACCATCTATACGTACCAATTGACCGATGTTTCTGATAGTATCAAGAGTAAAATTGTGCAGTACCTTAGATTAGGTGTTAGGTTTGCTTGTTTGGACTTCTTTTTTTTAGCTGAGTAGCTTCAACTTGTTTTTTTTCACTTTGTGTAAGTAGACAAGTAGTGTTACTGTGTTAGTAACTTAGTGTTAAGACTAGTATATAATCAAATCAAATGTCTTGCTTTGTTTACTTCTTTGATAAGTTTTTTTTTTTTTTTTTTGGCTTTGTTTTCGGTTTACCTTTCATTTTAATTATTTTTTTTTAACCAATAGGTTGTCAACTTGTCATGTGACTCTTATTGGTTACTGGCAAGGCAACAGGCTGCCAACCAACCATGCTTTTTGCTTTATGCACTTAGCATCTAGGGCGTAATCTAAATATTTTTTAGTGAAATAAAAAATAAAAAATAAAAAAATTGGGCCACAAGTTAGTCAAGTCGGGTCGGTGTGGTTAAGTATTTTTCAAATCGGGTCGGTCAAGTTAGCAAATTCTAACCCGTTTTACTATATTTACATTTTTTGATAGAGCAAGACAACGCTATACAAATAATGATTACATTAGATATTATCTTCTCGAAAAGAAATTTAAATTTAATTAGTAAGTTAATTTCTACAAAAAAAATCTAATTTAATTTTTCATTTGCTAATACTTATTGATTACATTTTTAACATACATATAAATAAATTTTATATATTATATGTGGTCAATTTTTTTTAGAATAAGGCATGATAGAAGTCCAAGCTTCAAGAAAATACAAATGTTTCGTTGTGTGAGGAATTTATTCTAAATATTGCTTCAGATATTTTATACTATATTAACGATCTACTATTCTACTCTCACATTAAAAGTTTTAATAGGTGAATAATTCTCCTCCTATAATTTGATCCTTTAGCTTCCTAATATCAAGTTACATCATTATTAAAGATTTTTGTATTAAGCTCGACTCTTTTACATTCTCTGGCTGGCTCAAGATAATGTACATACCATTATCTTGTAATTATTATGCGTCGAATTACACATGAACTACTCTACTGACAATTGCGATGCCTACATTAAAAACTAATTCATTCTATACTGTTTTTTTTATTTTTAATGGTATAACATACATTGGCGCAATTGAAAATTTTTCCTATAAGCACAATACGCACTTTTACAAGACATTAAATGTTTGTTTATTAATTATTTTTAATTAATTCCATTTCAGAATTATATTTATCTTTCAAGCTTTCCTTGTTTTCGGTTGATAATGATAATAACTACAAAAGAATGTATGACAACAATGTTATTTGTAAGGGCACGTTTGTTCCCAAAGCCCAAAAGAAATGTCAATGGCCCAACGAGCCCAAATCAATAAATTTGTAGATAGTGGACTTGAAACTGAACTTTCAATGAGTTAGGTGTATGATGCTTACAGTAGTTTAGTTGCTGTTGTAAAGCATGAAACAAACAGTTTGAGCATGAAAAATCCTCCTCGGCAAAGTCCGAGTAAGGTTGTTCTTAAACTTAACCACAATTACAGTTCTTGAGTGTATAGTGATTTTTCTACAGATTATTTGAAGATTCCCTTGTAATGGGATTTTCCTTTTTTATATTCCCCTTCCTTTCTTTATCTCAACCCTCTACGTGTAGATCAGATTGCTGGCTTTGATACATGTCCCATCAGCACCTTCTTGAAGTCTTTGTGGGTAGTTGTAAGACTAGAGGTTATTCTTCAAGTATCACCTCTACATCAATGCGATCAGGGGGTTAGCTGCAGAGCATTCAATGTGGTGGCAGCAGCTTTCTTCTTAGATATTTCCCAACTCTCTTTTATTCTATCCCTACCTGATGTTTATCCTTGCCAAAATAATCATTTGTTGCCTTGTTCTTGACGGAAGGTCGGACGTATGATCTCTACTCAGCTCAGCCGAGGAGGTACTTCTGCTCAGCCGAGGAGGTACTTCTCCTCGGACGACATTTCCAATTTCTCATGACCAAACTCCTTCCACGGGCCATCGTTTTGTAGGCCTCCGTCATTATTACCTGTCATCGGACTACTTAAGGTCCTTGGACATAGCCCACAACCCAATACCCATGTGTGGCCCTTGATCCCTACATTATTCATTAGAAAAGGTTCAAAATTTTATTTTCTTCTCACCAAAATTTGTGAGTGTCCAAAATTTTATGTTTTCTCTTGTAAATTGAATATCTCACTTTGAGTTAGGGGTGACAACAAGGTGAGCTCAATATAGTTTGAATTTAAGGCAATAAATTTAAGTGGATATATTTTTAAAAATATATCAATTAATAAATCTATTTAACACTTATCAAATCAAGATTAATTTGATTACTTATACACATAACTTGAGAAATGTATGCTAACCAAACCAAGGTTAATTTCTTATACTCGATCAAATAGCATGGTTCAAGCATAAAATTTAAGATAAAGATATGAAAATTTATTTATTTCTTGTAAAATAATGTTTACTTTATCTTGAATAAGACGATATATGGTTATGTAAAGTTGTAATGTAATAATCAATTTTGATTTTAGTGGTGATAGGAAGGTAGAAATTGTTTAGTATGTAGCCGAATGAGAGATTAACTGGGTAATGTTGACAATGTAATGTATAGGATGTTGGTTTACAAAAACTACAAGTCTAAGTTGTTAGAAGAAATTAATCGTCATTAATGATTCAACGTATTTATAACTTTTTTTTGTCAAAAAATTTAAGATTACAATTTAGTTGAATTTTTATTGGTCTAATATTTTGTAGGCTTTCTTGGAGATAGGAAAAATAGCGTACAATCTTTTTTCTTTCTTTTTGCCCCTTTTTTTATTATAATATTTGGGTCTTTTATAATAAGGTTGGGGCCTTTTGTAATAGGAGCCTTATGAGGCGGTCTCAATATGAGAGAGAGAGAGAGAGAGAGAGTACTAAAACAAAGAGAAAGTAAGTTTTTTTGGATAATGTTAATAGAAAATTTATGTCTAAAACATATTACATTAGAGATATGTTATTTAAATATATATTACATAAATTCAAACCCCCACAGACATATATAATATATGTATACATCAATAAGTTTCCATACACAAAAAAATTTACAACTGCCGAGGTGAAAAAATATTATTGATAAATAAAAAAGTAATGTCAATAATGGGTCCAAATAAAAACCAATAAAAACTAGCCAACTTAACTGTTTTAAAAATTCATGTTTGTAGCATTGCTCATGCATGCATACACACATCTAGGGTAGGGTGGGGCAAGCAAAACCCGTCCCTTAATTTGCAGAAGATAAGACGGGAGAACTTTGGCATCCCTGGTAGTAGCTTTTAAAAAAAATCCCCAAAACGAAATACCTAATAAAAAATTCAACAAACTTAGTGATAACCTAAAACTACAATTTCACTCAATATTTTTTAATTAGATATGAATTTTGACAAATCTACCATAGTATTTCATTTTCTTCTAGTATCCTCTATGCTCGCAAAATTTGCATAAAATTAAAAATCAATAGTTATGTCATCAATAAAACATTTAAATTTCAAAATTTTATAGTCTAGAATTATGCATAAAAATAAGTTTTGGATCGAATAGTAAATAATATTCAATTAGCACAAAATTTGATATGTGTGTCAAAAACATAAAAAACATGCAATTTAATTATTAGATTTTCAAGATATATAGTTAAGAGTTGTGGCCTAAAGCTACAATCAAGCGTGTAGCCGAATTTTGTCCATAAAAAATAGCGTTGGAGATGAGCGTATCATCCCATGGGAGCCAAAGAATGTCTCATAAATTATAATTGAAGCTATTGAAAATGGTGCCTCTCGGAATAAACTGCGGAATTAATGATTCTATAACAGTGCTAATGATTGTAATTTGTAATGTGTCACTAGGGAAAAAAGAAATTGACTATAGAGATGGCCCACTGATTCTGCTGATTCACTTAAAGAGCTGATCATTGACATTCCACTAGTCATGGAGCCTGCCCAATGGCCCGAGTGTTGCATCTATAGGGCTCCTAAGGGGCTTCGCCAGATAAATAAAGAAGCCTACACTCCAAAGCTAATCTCAATAGGACTTTTTCACCGCAGGGAAGATGAACTGAAGGAGATGGAAATGCTGAAAGTGAGATGCTTAAAAGGGATTCTGTTATCGGTTTAGGAAATGCCAAAATGATCTTTCAAGTATCATTGAAGAGAAAACGAAGTAAAGATTTGCCATTGTTACGCAGAGATCGCTAAACTCAGCAGTGAAGATTTTGTGAAAATGGTTCTATTGGATTCCACCTATATGAAAACGATGGCATGTCAAGTAAACTATGGTTGAATAGGCATCTACTTTAAGACTCGCTATTACTTGAGAATCAACTTCCACTTTTTATTCTCAAGGAGTTGCATAATCAATTTTCTAGGTCTGAAGAAAACAATAATATTTCCTTTATTATGTCTGCTTGCAAAAAAATTTCTCCCCATGAACAGGAAATACCAACTGAGAAGGAAGTAAAACATTTCAATGATTTGATCAGATATTTCTACTGTCCATTTTTAACCTCCAACCCGGAGAAAATATTTCTAATCTACAGTGCAACAAAGGTGACCGAGGCAGGAGTGGCATTCCAAATGGCTGAACATGGAATGGAAGGTTACTTGACATAAAATTCCAGAAGTCTAGGAATTGCTTACCACGTTTGAAATGCTTCAATTGCTCACGGTTCTTAAATTGCTTACCACGTTTGAAATGCTTTTTGTACTTTGGACCCAAGCTTTGTAGTAGATGAAGGAACTAATGGCCTTTTCCAAAACCTCATGAGTCTGGCATTGGAGCAATGTCATTATCCATCTGAATCTTACATATGCAAATGCAACTATATTGTGCTATTGGATTATCTAGTCAATTCTGCAGAAGATGTGGAATTACTTGTTGAAAAAAGATTATTGGCAGCAATAAAGCATTCGCCACCATGGTAATTGTGGAACAAAATTCCTGCTACGGTACTCAGTACTCTAGCTCTTAATCTTAATAAGCACTATGACCAAGGTTACAACCGTCAGTCGTAATGTTTGAGCAGGGGCGGCCCAACATAATTTGGGGCCTAAGGCGAAAAATCTATGCAGGACCTTTAATATGTAAATATTAATTAAATAAAATTATTTAATACTAATCAAATTAATGTTAATTTGATACATTAAATAAATAAATAATACCAACTAAACTAATGTTAATTTCATATAGAGAATTGAATATCATAGTTGAACTATAAATATTAATAAAAAGAAATAAAAATATATTGCGATTGAAAAAGATACTTTATTTTAGATATAAGACGATGCATAGTTAAATAAAGTTGTAATCTAATTTTTAATTTTATATTGGCTTTGTAGGATATTAGTTTACAAAAATCGAAGACTCAAACTATCTCAGGAGATTAATCTATAATTGATGATTTAACACATTTGCAACATCTTTTTGAAATATTTTAGGATTTCAATTGAGTTAAGGTTCTATTGGTCTGCACTTTGAGAGTTTTAATAGAAATGAAAAAGATGCGCTAATTAAAAGCACTATAACATCACGTGACATTGTCTTTCATTGATGAACTTCATTAATTTGTGATTAATAACATGAAAATTTGTAAGTCAATAGTAAAATTTGTAGTATCTTTAACGTTATTAATAAAAAAAAATGTACAACCTTTAGAAAATATATATAATTTTATAAAAGTTTGGGCCTTTAAATGTGAAAAGTGGGGCCTTTTTACTTAAGCAAATTTTTTTTTTTTGGGTGGGGCCTTAGGCCTAGGCCTAACTTGCCTAGGCCTTGGGCCGGCACTGTGTTTGAGCAGCCTCTGGAACTATTATTATTCTTGTACTCCTCGGATTCACTTTTCAGGGCATTGCCGTGTATCTGGCACTGGCAGTGGTTCTTCAGGTCGATCACAAATTTTGGCCCTGTCCTGGGAAGCATGGGTGCGGCATTTGGGCCGCCGCACCAGCGTCCGACACGGCGCGACGTGGGGACGCGCAGGCGACGCCGCTACCTGCGCGTCCGTGCCACGTCGGACATTAAAAAATCATTTTTCTTCGACGCGACACGGGCCGATTCGCGCCGATACGGTGCCGATTCGGGCTGACGCGCGCCAAACCGGGCCGACTCGCGCCGGTTCGGCCCAAATCGGTCGGTATCGGGCGCAACGCCGATACCGACGTGAATCAGCCGATACGGCCGAAATTCAAAAAAAAAAAAAAAAAAGCATCAGGTGCGAAACGCACTATTTAACTTAGCCGGAAAAAAAAAAAAAAAAAAAAAAAAAAAAAAAAAATGTGCAAACGCACCGTTTGGAAAAATGAAAACCCTACCTGCTGTCCGCCCTTCAGTCCACTCATTTCTTTAGTTCTTCTCTTCAGTGGACGATTTCTTTCTCTTCAGCTCTATCAAACCGCACCAGCCCCTTCGGCCTTCTCTCTCCCACTACGTCTCCCCTACTCTCCTTCTCCCCTCAGGTATCATAGCTGATAGCTCTCACACTTAATTGTTAATAGTTGATTTTTTAATTTTTATTTAGTTAATAGTTTTATTACTCAACGTGAATATCAGAATATGTGATGAAATGATTTTTTTTTTTTTTTATATAATGGAGTTGTATTCTAGTTATTATCTACTATTGCTCTTAAATTTGGTATATGTTTATATAATGTGAAAAAAGTATGCTTAACAATATATTAAAAATATAAATAAAAATATTTTTAATAATTTTTTAATCGCCACACCCCACCGCACCCGCACCCTACTATTTCAAAAATTGCCGAGTCTCACACCCGCACCCGAATCCCGAAACGCACCCGTGCTTCATAGGCCCTGTCGTTTGGCTTCTACTCCAGTTTACCTCTCTTGTTCTCCTCCCCCTTACACTACCGAGTGGAGGACTCTTGTAGTAAAACTTCTTCCTTTAGGACTTAAGTAGTAGCTAATCTATTACAGGTGTATTACAAGATACTATACTAAATGTGTCCTTAGTGTTTTGGTTTGCATTATATATATATATATATATATATATATTATGGGCTAGTGGCAAAGTCAGGATTTCAGTTTAAGGGGGGGCAAAATTAAGAGACAATATTAATAAAAATAACCTAAATAAAATCAATCAATATTAATAATAAATAAATAAAAAATTGTAAACAACTATAATTGTTATAACATTTAATTGTGTCTCTAACATTACTTATTATTATAATATTATATTATGTATAATATTAATATGAGGTCCATTGATTGAGTTGTTGCGGCTGGTTTGAAGGAAAAAATAAAAAGGGTTGGGGGAAAATATAAAAGGGTAGCAGGAATAGAGTAGTGAAATTATGTGTGACAAAGACTTTCAAAAAGTGAGAGCTAAAACCTTTTTCTTAGGTACTAGGCTTATTGATTAAGTAGAATAGGTTTTTGACTTTTTCCTCGTGTCAGTGGTACAGTTTGGATATTGTGGGAATGTTTCTTTGTTTTTTCTTTTGGCGAAAATGCAATTTCGTCCCTACATTTTGGGTCAATTCTCATTTTGGTCCCAAAATTTATTTCCTTGCAAATTTCATCCCTAAAGAAACAGAGATCAAAAAAATTTTTCATGTTCTTCAACTTGTTCTTCATTTTACAACTTGTTCTTCCCGTTCTTCCCAAATCAAATCCAGCATCCAAGAACTCAAACCCATCACAAGAGCACCAAAGAGAAAGAGAGTGGAGATGAGAGCAAGTCACAAAGACCCATAACCCACGTTGACTTGAAAGAGCCACAACCCACGCCAATCTGAAGCTTATCTCCACGCCTCCATTGGTGTTGTCTCCACGCCGCCATTGGTGTTGTATCCACACCTAACTGCCGTCGTCTCCATGCCTTCACGCCTCCACACATACCCAGATCACAAGCCATAACCCAGACCAAGCAAACCCACACAAACCTCGACCAACCCATAACATAAACTCATATTAACCCACACAAACCTCGACCTAGACCCATACCGCCACCATTGAGACCACACCAGATCTGACCCACCATGCACTGCCGATCTGACCCACCACGCAAAGCCAAAAGACCCGAGACATAGAGATCGAAGAGAAAATCCGACAGCCCAGATCCACCGAGGCTTGTCACCTCCACTGTCCAAATCTTCCTTCGGCTTGTTCCCTCCACCACCCAATCCATCGTCTTGTTCGACCCAGATTGATATCTTCCTCTCCTTTTTTTTTTTTTTTGGTTTTTGGCTTCAGGTGTTCTTGATGAGAGGAGGAAAGTTTGAGTTGTTTTTTTGGCCTTTGTTCTTGTTGATTAGAGAGAGGGAGGAGGAAAACGTTTTTGGTATTGTTTAGATTTGTAATAAAAAGACAATTGAAGCTTGTCTAATGGTAATTTTTTTTGAATTTTCTAATTAATTTAATTAGATTAATAAAAAAAATTGTTTAAAACTAAAAAAGCAAAATTTTTGTTTGTTTTTTAAATTAAAATAAAAATTAAAATTGAGGAATTAAAATTTTTTGTTTTAATTTTTTATTAAGTAAAATGCTGACGTGGTATTTAAAATGCCAAATAATATTTTAATGGCCACGTCAGCAAGCAAGACACTCCGTCTGCCACATAAGAGATTTCCGTTAGTGAGTTGATGGTAGGGACGATTTTAAAAACGATTTTCATTTTTTAGGAATGAAATTTGCAAAGAAATCAATTTTGGGACCAAAATGGGAATTGGCCCAAAATGTAGGGACGAAAAGAGCATTTTCGTCTTTTCTTTTCTCATGTCAGGAGGGGCAAGACTGTAAAGAGTTAGAATCCGTCCGTTTGGGTGGAAAATAGGGAGAATGGAAAATAGAGAAAGGAAAATATAGGGGAAAATATTGTTTTCCACTGTTCGTTTGGGGAAGAAAAATAGGAAGAAGAAAAAACCGAAGAGAAAGTTTTCTCTCCGGGTTCACATTTTTTTTCCTTCCAAATCGAAAGGAAAGTCTGGAGAAAAAAGTATTATGGCAGCACTTTTACAAAAATACCCTCTTTCCACCTATTTTTTTTCAACGTTCTCTCTCTCTCTCTCTCTCTCTCTCTCTCCCTCTCTCTCTTCAACGTTACCTAAACTTCAACGTTGTTTTTTTTTTTTTTCCCAAGTTACCTTAACGTTCTCCTCTCTTCTTCTTCTTCTTCTTTTTTTCAACGTGAACTAATCTAATTTTTACATTATAATAATATAAATTCATATATATGATATGATAAATTTTATATTATGTAAAGAGTACAAATAAATCTATTTCTTACATATTATGTAACAAATGTATAATAGTCAATTTATATAAATTACATTTTTCATCCTTTCATTTTTCTCTCCAACCAAACAAAAGAATTTTCCACCCTCCCACTTTTCCACCCCTCCAACCAAACACACAAGAGGGAAAACTAAATATTTTTCATCCTCCCACTTTTTCACTCCTCCAACCGAAAGGACCCTTAAAGTTGTTGTTCATTTAAAAGACATTTTTTGAGGAGCCAGGGGGCACTTGCCCCTCTCACCAACCCCCCCCCCCCCTCGGCAGTTATAGACTACATCTGCATTTTCCATTTTCTTTAGCATGTGGTTGACTTTTGTTCCTGTAGGGTCAACAAGCCCAGTGATGTAATTAAGGTCATATAAGGATGTGATCCAAGGAAGAATATATCCTCGACTATGATGAGCCGAGATGCAGAAGGTTTGTCAAACGTCTAAAGGCAGTATTCTAGAAAGTCCTATGGATAAACGTAGGCGAGAAGAGTACACAAGATAAGAAAAAGGGTTGAAAAATATCTGTGATAAAGCTGCTACCACCGCATTAAATACGCTGCAACCACTTCTCTGGCCACATTAATGGAGAAATGATGTCTGAGCATTAGAATTCAGTTTTACA
Source organism: Castanopsis chinensis (assembly GCA_032878915.1). Classification (NCBI taxonomy): domain Eukaryota; kingdom Viridiplantae; phylum Streptophyta; class Magnoliopsida; order Fagales; family Fagaceae; genus Castanopsis; species Castanopsis chinensis. The sequence continues at coordinate 27,520,772 of JAVQMG010000120.1, forward strand.
GCTGCCTCCAAAGACTTTAGGGGTGGGTTAATGGGACAAGTATCTAAATATATAAGTAGGTAGATGGTATAAAAGGAGGGGGAAGATGTACAGAAAGAGGGATCGGAAAAACCAGGGAGATAAACATTGTATACTTGAGCATTGATACTTGTAATCTATTCTAGAAGGGAAGGAAGTTAATATAATTCATCCTCGGCCATCGTCCGATGACATATTTTACTATATAAACAGTTCAATGTGTACAGTATTAGGATCAAGCTCATCACTTATGCTACCCGCCATTGTTACAATCTAGATTTCAAACTCACTCTCTATAAATTTCATTGTATTGGGCTTTTTGGGCCTATCCCCTTCTTACTGTTGGGCTGGGTGCAAATTGTGACCATACAGTTCCTATTAGGGTCTTCTACAAAATATTTGAGTGCTGGTTGCTTGAAACGTTGTTTCAGCTCAGCATCCATGAAGAGTGTGTATTTAAGCCAATAATGTTTAATCTTCTGTACTTCACTTTACCACAGAATGTTAATAATATCATTGAATCCTATACAAGTAATGCTTAAGATACTAAAAGAGCTGGTTTAGAGCCAAAGGTTTCTTATGTAGCAAATTCATGAATTATCAATTAAAAAAATTAAGTGAACTCAATTTTAATGATTTAATCAATGAAACCAACTAGTGAACAAATTTATAAAGCAAGCGAAAAAAACAAACCTCATTCGACTCTATTATATACCTCGTTCATGTCCAACTTTTCAATCATCTGATCTGACTGTTCTTCCCTCTTCTTTTATTTCTCATTTAGTGTATCTCAAAGGATACAATAGTACTATTATGTCAATTAAAAAAGTAACAAAGAATATGACTTCAAATAGAATAGAATAGAAGGGGGAAAAAATACGTGGTCAACAATCTTAACTAATCTTTTGAGAATCCATCGTTGACTACAAATTTTTGGGCCCAAGGCTTCATTGTCACCATTGTTGTTGTAAAGCATCTATTTTACATAACCATAATTTCTATTATATTGTATATGATATTTGTCTGTTGTAAAGCATCTATTTTACATAACCATAATTTCTATTATATTGTATATGATATTTGTCTCATTTAGGCCTCGAATTAAAAAGAACAATAAAAAGAAAAGGCCTATTGAAGTGTATAAGGTAAATTCATGTAGAATCCGTACAGAATCAGAGTTTGTATGATTTTATGATCTACCACACAATCCCGCAGACATTTCCATTTTCGTCAATGATTATAAGAGAGAGAGAGAGAGAGAGAGAGAGAGAGAGAGAGATCACTACCGCAAGAAACTGAGCTACGTTACGTTTCCATTTTTGTTAATGACTATATTTATCAGGGAGTGTGCCCGCAGAGATTTCAATTGAAGCCCCAAAAAGACTTGCACAGATTCCCCAATAAGAAATTAACATTTAACTACAAAACTTCTATGTTACATTATGTATTCCCTATCTAAAATCCTCCCTACAGGCTGCTGCTTAGATCCACCTTGCAAAAACATTACTTGCCAGTGTGTAGACAAGGCAGACAAACCGAATCGCTCTTGATAGAAAAGAATAGTGCTACCAGTGTACCACAAGCCCCGACAGCACGGTAATAATAGCCCAGAATTAATGGTCGGTAATTCACCAACAAGGACTTCTTCACCATGAGATCCTTGGTCTCCAAAAGTTTATGAGGTTCAAACCTCAGATTTCTTGTGGTTCAGGCTCCTGGATCAATCCTACCCAATGTCAGTGTATTCAGGCAACAATGGACAATCATCGAGGCCAGAGATTAAGCCAGGAACATAGCAATGTGGGACTTCTTCATAACTCTCCATTTCCATAGAAAGCTCCATATCTGTGCCATGAGTTAAATTACTTGCCACAACATCAATTCCAACATCTGATATGATAGGTTGAGTCAGGTCAAAGATTAAATCAGGATCCTTCGGTGCAGCTGCTGGTAATGGTTCCAATACTGGCTCAGCAATAGGGTGGGGCATCTCGGTATGCTCCATTGAACTTCTTTTGAACCTTGATTTAGAAGGCTTCATTGAGTCAGAGATGGAGAGTTTGTGCTTTCCCAACGATGGTAACTTGGATGCTGATCTATTCCTAACATCATTGGTTGGGAATACAGAGGATACCCATCCCACGCTATCATCAACACAAGCTCTTGCAGCAGCCCTGAAGGCAGAAACTCTATTAGCAATCAATTATATACATTCCAATTACATTAATAAAAACTATTTTTATATGTAAGTACATAATAGAAATGAACAATGGGCAATGGTACATCCAAAAGGAAACAAACAAAACATTACTGTGATGCAAGGAACCACCGAGAGAATGAAACCACAACCTTTTTTTTATAAGTAAAATGTCTAATCAAAAGAAAAGAAAGTTTGGAATTGCAAGCTGCTTTAAAGAATCACAATTCGACAAGAATCAAAATGTAAACACAACCTACACAATGAAAAGGCCAAGTGGACTATACCACCATCAAAGGCCAAACCAGCAAGTGCTGAATTTGGAAATTAGCTTCATAAGAATCAAACATTTTTTTTTAATCTAACCACCTAATTAATTAGAAATTTTTAGTTTAAAGACAACAAATTTTTCTGCTAAGAGAAACTCTAATGAATTGCATCATATGAGGGAACTATATGGTTGACAAATCTCCAAGTCATAAAATTATATGGTTACATCAGACCATACCTGAAACGGTTCTCAGCCACATTTTGGGAAGCTTTAAAATGATGATCTTCTCCGCTAGCCTTGCTTACAGATGGTGGAGGGTCTGCCCCAGATATTGATAAACTTATAAAAGAGGGCAAAGGAACCATGGAGTCTTCCAGTTCTTTCTGGAATTCTAGATTTATCTCCAATTGTTCGGTAACTGATGATGTTTCACACCCTTGGTTGGAGGGGGAGACTGTGTCTTCCGATAGAGAGACATCTGAGAGTGCAAATTTTAACATCCTGCTACTCTCTCCTAAATTAGTAAATTTCAGTTTTTCTGGAGGTTCTTGCATGGATTTCCAAGTAAGAGACCTATAGAGACCATTTCGGGATGATGAACAACTTGGAGTAAGGTCAACACGTGACTTCACCTTCCAGACAGAAGAAAGGAGGGCAGTAAAGTGCTTCTGAAGGAGTAACTCTCTGTCTGGCTGCTCAGCAGCAACATCTAAAAGCAAGCGAATGTTATCCTGCCATAATATGAGTAAGGTTTCCTCAGTCAATCTTTTACAAAATAAATGCCCGCTTAAGAGTTTTTGAATCATTCATTTGTCTAATTTGCACAACAGTTGACCTGACGTTAACACTGTAGCACGCTGCATGCAGATGTGCAAAACAACGAGTTCACAAGTATACTCAAAATTACTTTGCTTGTTCTGTTTTTTTTTTTTTTATAACTAAGTTTGTTTTATTCAAATCAGAAATAAAACATCATACAGTATATGGGGTATATACTGTGGACACATTAAAAAATTACTACGCTTACCTCGGTTACTTTGAGAAGAGCCTTCCCAGAGCCTGCATTGCTGAACTTTTCATTATTAGGATTGTCAGGTGCAGCCAAAACGTATCTCTGGACGAGTTCCCTAAATCTCTCACAACAATGGACAGGATGGCGATATCTTCCCCTATAAAATCCACCAGCAGTCATCCCATACAGAGTTTCACTAACCAAACTCCACTGAGGGCCATATTCATGAACCATAGCACATAATATTGCGTCTTCCTGTGGCAACCAAAAATCAGGAGATGGAACACAATCTCTTGACCAAACGTTTGCTTTCTTTAATTTCTCTGGTTTTATCATTAATACCCTCTTTACAGGCATGGTAGTAATGGATACTTTCCCTCCCATCCTGCTCCGGCTTGTTGATTTTTGCTCGACATCAACCACACTTTCACATGGTTTTGGATCCATAGGTTCATCATGCTGCATGCCTGACAGGTTGGAATCTAAATCTAATGGACATATTTCAGGGGGAGTCTTCTTGTGTTTCTTAGACTTCTTTTTCGAGGTTTTTCCTTGTTCACAATCCAGGGTAGTTTCAGTCTTCTTACGTTTTTTCTTCACACTTGAAAAATTTTCGGATGAGGTGACCACCTCATGAGAAATATTCTCATCATCTATTGACATTCGATCTGTTGCTGGCTCTTCTTTTGCAGGTTTCAATTCAGAAGCTAAAGATCCTTTCTTCAGAGATTTGTACTTGGCTTTCTTTGGCTTCTTTTTAGACTTGGGTTTCAGATCACTTTGCTTTTCATTCCTGCTAAGAGAAATAAATTTGTAACTGAATGTTGAATCCAATAAATGATAGAAGCACTCATATATCCATATCTAGGAAACTGCAAAATATAAAAATATCAAACTTTCCTGATTTATTTTGTGGATGATTATCCATGTCAGACACAAATACTTCTGTCAAGCTGTACATCATTTATCTAGGAGAACACCAAGTCACTCACCAGTCTCCATGCTGACATCTCTCTCTCCCCCGCAAAAAATAAAAACCCACCCTGCCACCCTCTTTTTAATTGGCAAAGTTACACATGTAACAGGTCTCACACCCATGACCTACTACCTATTTAATGGGGAACTTACCCACCATCCTATTTAATGGAGGAAGTATAGCTTGAGCTGGAGCTCATTGTTGTTGACATCCTCCATACATGTATTAATAAACAAAATTTCTAGACTATGCTCAATGACTAATCTATTTAAAAAAAATTACTTCCAATTCAACATTTTTACTGTGTACGGCCAGTGGGGGTTTTTTTTAACACCAATGGAATGAGCATTATATTTTAAGGTCACCATGCCAGATGACTTATTAGTGTAACATTCACCAAGACCAATGTCAATATCCCTCTTATGAAGACAACCATTCCTTGAAATAATCCAGGAGTGACTTTGAACCACATTGGTCCCAACCTCTAATTAAGGACAATCAATGCTCAGTCAAGTTTCCTATAATATTTTCATTATGAGGAAATGATAGTTTAACACCATGTCTTATGATTTATGGTCCCCACCCCCCCCCCCCCCCTTTTTCAAATCTATTATTTAACAAGGTTGTGATAAAAGCAGAAACCTATCTTCCCACCATGATTATAAAGTTACTCTATAAAGCCAAAAAGATATTTTTCATAAAAATAAATAAATAAAACGATTTAGCCACTATTGGCCCCAATATTATTCTAGAAATTTTGGGGAACTTTTTTGTTCAAAAAAAAAAAAAAAATTTCAGTCCTATATTCTAGTTGATTACAGAGTGTTGTCTTACTTCATTGAATCACATTTGTCATCTTCTGCATCCTCCTTCTCCTTAGCTTCACATTCCAGCTCCTCCATCAACTACAGAAAAAATATTAGCAAAGAGTTTAACTTAAACACATTCAGAGAAAAGGATGCAACATAAGAGGTTTTTTTTTTTTGAAATCAACATAAGAGTTTATAACATGAACCTGGTGTTGAGCTAAGGCCTCAACTTGCTGACGATATGCCTCAGTTGCAAAATCTGCATCCCATCCTGATGCAAAGAGAGAATCCTTGAGTTTAGTCTCAATATACAATTATGCAAATATGGAAGTGATTACTGAGTCAACAAGTATGGCATGCCATCATAGAGAAACAGATTCTACTTGATTACAAAATTCTTTGGATGTGGTTCATATATTTTTACCACCAAGTAAAAGTTAATAAAGCAACATATATCACATGCAATGTTGCAAGTTCAATACAACAGATGGCCAAATCAACGTCTACTTGTTTTTCCCAAAAAAAAAAAAAAAAATCAATGTTTACTCCGTACTTATACATGGTGCTAGTTGTGTCTTTCTTATTCTTTTCTTTTGTTGGGCGGGGAGAGACACAATGTCTAATTGGTTCTCTCAAAAATCAATGTTTACTCTGTACTTACACATGGTATCTGGTTTTTCCTTTCTTTTTCTTTGTCTTTTTTTTTGGGGGGAAAAGGTGGGGGGGGGGGGGGAAGAGAGAGAGAGAAGCAAGATATGCACTCTATTTCTTCTTATATAATTCTTGTTGTTGGATGGCATGTCTCATGAAGTGGAGTTATTTGAAAATTAACCCCAAAATTCAATCATATGAAGGGCCTGACAAAAGTCACCTTGAGCCAATGAAAAGGTAGAAATCAATGTTAAAAGGAACTTACTCTCATATACAAGGGGTTCCTCATCTTCATCAATCTCAGCTTCCATTTCCTCCTTATACCTCTCGATGCGGTCCAGTTCCCATTCTGTCTCCTCAAACCTAGCTTGAGATTCCACTGCTGCCTTGTCTATAATGGGATCCCACAATTCCAGAAAACGAATCGCGTATCGATCTATTGGACGTAGCTGATTCTCAAAGGATGAGATTTCTTGTCCAGCGGCAGCTGCTGCTGCAGCCATTTGTTTGACATCAGCCAGCATGTCAACATCGTCTTCTTTGCTAGCAATAGCTGGAGCTCTCTCTTCATTAGGCTTATTCCCAGCCAAAATCATCCCAGTTTCTTTATTTGCAGTTGTGATCCAGCCACCCTGATCTACAAGCTCATCAACCTTCAGATCGTCCTCATTTACATACTCATCCTCTTCCATCCTCCCAATGGCTTCTTCTGTAAACTCTTGGTTCTCCACAGCTTCTTCCTGTTCAAGTTTCTTCAATGCCATGTAGTCAGCTTCATCTTCTGCAAATTTCAAAGCAGCCTCCACATCTGCATTAGACACAGAAACCTCATTTCCATTGTTGTTAATCTTTTCCTTCTGCAAATTCTTGATTGGAAGTGTTCTATGACCTGAGAACAGTTCCATGGGATCAAGCTTTTTGAAGAATTCTGTGTTGTAGCCTCCACTCTGTATAACTAGATCATCAAGGGCACGCTTCTGATTAGCTTTCTTTAAAATATTCTCTTCAATGGTGCTCTCACTGATTAGCCGATAAATATGAACTTCACGTGTCTGTCCTATCCGGTGGCATCGATCCTGAGCTTGCTGATCCATAGCAGGATTCCAGTCACTATCATAAAAGATAACTGTATCTGCCCCAACTAGGTTGATACCAACACCCCCACTACGAGTTGACAAGATGAAGAGAAAAAACTTTGGATTTGTGTTGAAGCGTTGCATTAAGGTCTGCCTCTCCTCTGGCTGAGTCGATCCATCTAAACGCATGTATGTATAACCATACAAATTAATGAATGCCTCCAAGAGATCAAGCATCTTTGTCATCTGGGTGAATATTAATGCTCGATGACCTTCTGATTTTAATTTCCTGAGCAATATTGCAAGCTCCTGCAATTTCCCACAGTCAAACTGTATAAGTCGCCTGTCTGGGAAATATACTTGCCTCCGGACAATTGCAGGTCTGATAGGTGATAGAAGGGGCGACAACATTTCAGAACATTTCTGCTTATAAGTTGGGTGCAGAAACACAGAAGTCACAGATTTACTGCACCAGCAAACAGGTGGCGGGGCCCGTGCAGCAGGTATTGCAAACATGAAACTTTCAACAAGGTCCAACATTCTCTGAAATCGCTCCACTGGTGAGAGGACAATGTCAGCAAGCTTCGAGGAGTACATGTAGGACAAAGGGTTGGCCTTCTGAAGATGAATATCATAAACAGGATGCTTCACTGTCAAAATTTCCCTAAGTGTTGTAGAGAACATGGGTTTTTTCTCACACCTCAAGGAATTCCACCATGCAATAGCTGCCGCCCGCTCCTTTGCATCTCTTAGTCTCTCCTCTATGATTTCCTTACGAATATCTTCAAAAATATTAGTTCCATGCAACCTTTTTCGATGTCTATATCCAGGTCCGATTTCTTCTAGGTTACACAAGTCAGTGCACTCCTTGATTAAACTTGAAGGGGTAGCAATGGCTTTCACTTCATCACTCTCCCAAGAATTCATGCTAAAGTCAAGATGAGTAAATAAAAATCCCAAACCCTTAAGGTCTACATTATAAAATGGGCATGGAGAAGGCATTGAACAAACAGAGGTACTCAATTGGATGTCAAGACTACTCATATCAAATGAACTAACAATTGGACGACCCTCAAATAAGTCTGGATGATTGCAAACTTTGCGAAGTTGCATGATAACACTAATCATCCCAAAAAAGTTGGCACTTGCAAGAGTAGCTTGTGTTTCCGAGCTCGCAATGAAGTCTTCATACAAGTTACGCTGCCTCTTTGACAGTCTACAGTAAATGACATGTTCGTGTTTCATAGGGAGCTGCTTCTCCACGTCTCGCTTCAAGCGACGGAGTATGAATGGACGGAGAACATTATGAAGACGATCCACAACTTCTTTATTTACTTTCTCTTGTCCCTCAACCATTCCTGATATTGGATTACTGAACCAATCCTTGAACTCCTGATGAGATTGAAAGATATGGGGCATTAAAAAATGCATTAGAGACCAAAGTTCCATGAGATCATTCTGCAGCGGTGTCCCAGTTAATAAAATACGCCGTTTTGAATTGAAGTTCAAAAGAGTCTGCCATCTTTGTGACTTCCAATTTTTAATCAGATGAGCTTCATCCAAAATCAAGTATTTCCACTTCTTGCGCTTGAAAACTTTTGAATCTTGAATAACCAGTCTGTAAGTTGTTATGCACACATGAAACGAGTTAGGTTTCAACCAGCCCTGCCTCTTATATTTGCGCTCTTTTGCACTTCCAAAGTAAGTTAAAATTTTAAAAGCAGGACACCATTTCAGAAACTCAGTCTCCCAATTAAGCATGACACTTGTGGGGACAACAATAAGATGAGGACCCCATATTCCCTTTTCACACGCCAGGTGTGCAAGCAGAGCAATTGTCATAATCGTCTTTCCAAGCCCCATTTCATCAGCTAGAATCCCATTGAGTCTTTTCTCATACATTGTAACAAGCCAATCCAAGCCAATATGTTGATACTCACGAAGAGGATGCTTCACAAGAAATGGGAACTTAGTACGCACGTTGGTTGTGGAGAAGGTGTTTCCTGTTGGCTGTGCTGATCTTGCAGCCGCTGCTGCATCAGCAATTCTATTCTCACTTTCCCTCTCCTCCTCTGTTTTTTCATGGGATCCTGCTTGCTGTACTTCTGCCGGAGAATATGCAACTGACTGGCATTCACCAGTTTCAACATCTTTGTCCATAGAAGTAGCTTGCTGTGTAAGTTGAATGCCTTCATGGGCTGGAGAATCCATGAGATTGTCCGATAAAGCAGACGCATAGTCAGATTCATCATCTGTAACTTCATCGTCATTGAAGCCCTAATAAACAGATGTTGATAAAAAATAAACATCAAAACATGATGCGAACCGCCCATGAGACAAGCTGAAGCAGACATTTTACCTACCTTTTTATACCTTGCAAGCAATTCTTCTACAGGTATTTCACCCTCCTTCTGCAGTAATGCAATCTGCAAAATAAGTAGCTTCATTAAGAAGGTACAAATACGAGAAAAAACCCACAACAATAATAACAACAATCAACTAGTTGGACAAAAATATTAAGGATCAAGAAGAAAAGAACCTTGAAAATTTTGACCTAGGATATTGGAAGTATAGAAAAATAATAGTTTCATTTGCTCTTTACCTCATCCATGGGGTGGATTGAATCTTCTTTTGCCAGCTCCTCCTCCTCTGACAAGGTTGCCTCATCATCCTGGACATTTAATCAATTTAGAAGTAGGCATGGCCATTGGAAATCATTAGTGTAAATTAATTATATGTCACCCTCAATCATTCAGTCAATCTGAAACTTATTAGCTAAAGTAAGCGCAACCCCAAATTACATGACCAGTAACCTTACTTGAAATAAGAAAAAAAGTCTTCTCCACGATTTGGCAACAACAAAACTGCTACAACTTACATCACCATCAAGACAGTATTAAGTGGCTCAAAACTCAAGCCGTGAAGGTCTCTCACATGTTTTTGTGGAAGCAAATCATTCATCATATCCACATCTAAATTCTAATAAACCATACAAAAATCCTGGATAAAAACAACAGTGAAAAGATTGGCAACTAGAGACATTCAAAATGTACGACTGAGAGTTCGAATTCCATTTGGTTAATTGGAACTTGGTGTGCTCCCCCATAAAATTCGCTGGTTGGGAGTGAGGAAGTTGACTACCTTCAATCAAGCTTTGTTGGACACTGCTTAACTCATAGTAAACAAGGGGAAGAGGGGGTGGCTGATCCACTAAAGTCATAACAAGGCCTAACAGTTGTAGTTTGTGTAAAGGTGTAGCAGATTGAAAAAAACTATGCTGCCAAAATTTCCTTCATCGTGGGAGTTGGTAGAAAAATTAGGTTTTGGTATGATGTTTAGTGTGCAGGACATGCTCCAAAGGACTTGTATCCTGACCTCTATTTGATTGCAACAAAAGAGATGTCTGTATTGTTTCTATTCAATACAAGAGGGCAGATGGACTGCATTATCGGAATCTAAAGTTCATACAGACTTTCAATGATTGGGAATTGGAGATGGTTAATTGCCTAATGAATTTATTGTGTTTTAGTATTCATTTTGATGGTTGAGAAGTCCATGAGAAACGGAGACACAGGTAGAAGCAACTTCCTTTCAAAAAGCATTTGTGTGTATGTGCGTGTGTACTACATTGGGCAAAATTTTGACAGTAAATAATCTTATTAAATAGAATGTGGTCATGGTTAATTGGTGGGATATGTGTAAGTGTAGTAGTAATTCATCTGTTCAAACTTGGTTGGGCCATTTACTAAAGCAAAGAAAGAATTTATTTATCGGAAAAAAAAAAAAAACAAACAAACAAAAAACAAGTGAAGTAGTAAATTTATGGATCATTTATTGCTACATTGTTTGATTTGCTTACAGGTTGTATCCTTTGTTTTCTCTGCATTTGGGGCTCATTGGGTAATGCCAGAGAAGGTGCTAGATGTCTACACTGGTAAAGGGTTGTATGGCTAGCATACTAAAAGTCAGATTTGGAATGTGATGCCTCATTGTGTGATGTGGACCTTTTGGAGAAAGAGGAACAAGCACACCTTTGAAGGAGTTTTTTTTTTTTTTTTTGGGCTAGAAACTTTGGATGAGTTGAGAAATCAGTTATTCAGTCTAATCTACTTATCTGCATTTTGAATAATGTACTATGATTGGCAGGGTATCATGTAATTCTTTAATTGATTTCATGGATTTCATAAACCTAAAATTGTAATAGTTTAGGAGACTCTCATTTTGAGTTCTCCTCCTCGTAATAAAATTTTTTATTACCTATCAAAAAAACATGTAGGACTACCCATTATGTTTTCTTCTACATTAGTTCAAAGACTGCAAGACTGTAACCAAGAGAAATAATTCACATTAGCCACATGAATCTACTGTCAATGCTTCATCTATTGATATACAAAGCAGGTACTTGAAGCAACAATGTGCTTAGTGAATGTAGTAGTGGGCTAAGATCAATGGCACATAAATAAGAAACATATATATATTATAAAATAAGATAAAATTAAATAAAATAAAAATCATGACACCCTTGCTTTATAGACCAATATATAATGCATAAAAAACAGAAATCAGTAAGTATAAGAAGTTAAATAAAATTCAGGACCTTTACTGAACCTGGGAAGAGGGCTGAACATTAGTATAAGAAGTTTTATTGAAATGATTACTCTTGTGCTTATAGCTTGAACTCTCACGAACAGAAGATGTACAAAATACATCATACAGAAGTAATTATAAAAAAATAAGAACTCAAAAGAAATTACTAAAATAGGAAATTCTCAGACCAAAAATCCAGTCACTTCACAAAATTCAAATTTAATATCTAACCATATTCAATTCAAAAATCACTTGAAAAATAAGTTTCACGAGACTATCCCTTAAAGGTACCAACTAGCCTCCTTGTGGGTGTATTTGACTCTTTTTGATTGGTTCCCACATTCAACAGGGTTAAAGAGGGGCCGCAGGAATGAAGAGTATGAGTTGGGAAGACCAAGCAAGCTGCAGGCTAGCACCTACTCTTTAGCTTATGGTTGCTTTCAGACAATAGACTTGGGATAATCCAAACATAGTTTGCCCCGTGCATACTTATTGAAACCATGACCATCAAGTATTTTGGAATTTATGAATAATTGATCACAATCTCTCTCCTACCCTCATCTGTTCCTCACAGCATCAAAAACTTCCCCTACTAAAGAAACAAAATCTGAATTCTACTTATTCAACAATAGTCAAATGAAGCAAAGCCCCATAACTTTCTTAATGTCATTTTATCTAGATTTGAACACTTTAGTTTTAAAAAAATACAAATGGTATACCACAAGAACAAGTTTACAGAGATTCTAATCCTGTCAACAGGGACAAAAAATCACTGGATAGTGAATAATAATACTACTGAGCACAGATAATTCTCCAAAGCATTTCTGACATCAAGCATTTGTACAAGTAACTTATTTGCAGTCAAATTCGTGACTCAGATTTCAAAGAAGGAAAGGGGACTTTCCTGATATCAGTAATAAAAAGTGCATTCCTCCTGTAAAATATATGACACCAGAAATAGAGACCCAAAAATAGAAGTTGATCAATAGAGTTATGCTTTTCTTTATTAAATACCTTCTCTTCGCCAGCAGCAAGAACAAAGTCACCATCTTCCTACATAATTTGAGATAGAGTTCAGTAAAACAGCTAATTCTCTGTAAAATGTTTCTGAAAAACTAATATTAAAAAATAAAACAGAAAGCATGGGACATAAAACAAAGTAACATAGGAGTCAAAAGACAGTTGCACTTGGATTTATATTAATCCAAAATAACATAAAAGAACAAATCCATGGAACCTTTGGATTATTAAAAAAGATAGATGAATAGATTCAGAAAACAAAATATATGGAAGTAACACTCTATTTGTTGTGGTGGAAAAAAATTTCCATTTTTTGGTGTTTGATTTGGTAAAAGCACAAGTTAATTAAAAAATGGTTTATGTGATCAACAGAAAACAAAACCAATAGAGCATAAAATATTTTCCAAAATGTCACATACTCAACAGACCATTACAAAAAAAAATCCACCTCACATAAAAGTCTCCCAATGCTAACTTCTCTCTCTTTGCCCCCTCTCCTCCACAAGATTAACTGTTGACTGATTATTGGCTTTTTTTCCAAATGACCTTTTTTCCTAAAACAAGTCACCTTCCCACCTAATTTTTTGCATAGATTTCAAACTTGGAAGTTGTCTTCACATTTGACGAACTGGCCCAAAAAATAAAAAACTTTCCCAATATAGGGTCTATTCACATGAATGGAAGTTTCCAATACATATAATCATTTAAAACTACAAGAAATATTAATGATTTTCCACGCGAGTCAAACAACATAAAATGTTTTCGGGCTTTTTTTCAATGTCACCACTAAGCACAAGAAAATGAGTCCATTTTCTAGAAAATGAGTCCTTTGACACAAATACATTTTCCGTCGAAGAAAACAGAGAATAAAATTTTCGCAAATTGAGTTTATTCACATGACAATATGATAAAGCAAGGAAAGAAGATAGAAAGACTAAGAACTAACAAGGACTAGCCTTCACATGCACTATTAGGTCCCAATTTCTCATTATTAAGTAGTCAAGAGTCAATTTTTTCCAGTAGCCCTTCCATTTATTCAATAAAATAGTAAGCTGCGTCATGAAACCACTTCTCCATAGTGGTGATGGCCTGTTTAAATAACTCTTCCAGTGATAGCTTGTTTAGATAAATTCCTTGTTTTTCATCAATAAGATTGTTATTTATCAACATTAAAAAGAAATTATAAAAAAAAATGATAATTTTCTTTTTGATAGGTAATAAAGATATATATTCAAGAACACTACCTTATGCAGAAAACATAAGGCAAAGAGAAAAGTACAAAGGGAAAGAAAGAGAAAAAAGAAAAAAGAAAGGAAAAAATACTAAAATACACAAGAGAGAGCTAAGGAACAAAGAAAGAGAATCACTAGAGGTGAGTCCCCATGCACTAGACCAGTCAAACAGAGAGCCACTGAAAGAGGCCAATAGCCAGTCATCCGAACTTTCCATGTCCTCAAACGTCCTCCTATTTCACTTCCTCCAAAGACACCACATCAAGCATAATGGAGCTAAATTCCAAATGCCAGACACATGCTTTCCAAGCCAATTCCACCAACCAAATAGAGTATCCGCAACCAAATAGGATATTTTTTTTTTTTTGGCTAAGTGATAACCTGTTCAGATACCAGGACACACGGATACTCCATTTTTGCTCATGAACCCATATCCAATACATATCGTACTGGTATCAAACCAGATACCTCTAAGATACATACCCAATCTTTTTTTCTTTCTTTTTTTTTTTTAACAAAAAGTGCACATACTGGATAAGCCTATGATATGGCTTGGATACCGTTATAACCCAACCCCGATAGTGTAAGATAGCCCAAACTTGTAAGAATTTTTATTTATAATTTTTAAATATTGGTTTCAATGTTGAACACTTACGTAGTTATCTTTTGCTTGCTCTTTTGGATCTTGGTTTGTGTTCTAGTTTCAATGTTGAACACTTCTGTAGTTATCTTTTGCTTACTCTTTTGGATCTTGGTTTGTGTTCTAAACATTATTTAATGACCATGGATTCACTTTATTATCCATTATTTCTCTTAAATTGATAAATGTGTGACAATATATGAAAAAATAATGCTTAACAATATGTAACAAATATAAATAAAATATTTAATAAGTAATTAATACATGTATCCCCGACGTATTGTACCCTATATTTTTCAAGAAATGATGTATCCCTGTACCTATACCCGTACTCATACCCATGCATCTTAGTTTAGATAAATTATTTGTAGCACATCTCTTTGTTTCCTTTTCATCATACGCATGAAAGTTTTAACAGACACAAGTTGTATCACAATTAATGTGGTAAAAAACACATACTTCTGCAAGTCTACGTTTACAAAATGTGTATATGATTTAATATGAAATACAATTCAATACAAACATGCACATGAATGATGAATCAAAATAAATGATTTTCAACTATATGATGTAACAAATCCAAAATTTGCTATAAATGATACATACAACATAAACAATTGCAGTTAGCAGGCTCACACAGTATAACTTTGTTACATTAATCAGAGCTAAAAGTTCAAATTCAACTGAATCCTGTATAAACTTCAAAGTCTGAAAAAAAAAAAAAAATACCCCATGAAACCTTTTTGCAAAATATGCCTTCCAATTTAAAAGGAAACTAAAAAGAACTTGTAGTCTACCTGTTCATCACTAAAATCATATAGCATATGATCTTTGGCAGACTTCCCAGCATCTTTTGACGGATCACTAGCTTGACACATCTCAATTTCTAATACATGGTTTTCCAAAACAGATACGTCACCATTACTTCCACCCTATAGTTAGAAAATAAGTATTAAGTTCAGGTCTTATCTTGCTCCACAATTTACCAATCACAACCACAAACACATACAACTTACACAACGACGACCAGTGGCTTCAACCGAAGTTACTGAATAGCTTGTGTCAATCTCATTGACTGTTGTTAGATCATTTACTTTGCCTGCAGAATACGTAATTCCCCTACACATTAGAGACAATCACAAATTTCAGAAGATAACATGGTAAATTAAATGCTTATTACCCCTGCCATGATCATCCCCCACAATGGTTGGTTCAACCCCATCTTCATCCATTTCTGGAGTACTTTCTCTGCTAAGTGGTTCAGCCCCATCTTCACCCTTTTCTGGACTACTTTCTCTGCTAACTGAATGTACTCGTATTGATCAAAATCAAAATCAAAATCAAATCATGCTAAATACAGAATGGAAGGCGTCCACTTAGACAATATGAGAGATTTTAGCACTAAATTTACCACATCACTAGTATTACATATATACATATACATGTGTGGGTGTGTGGGTGTGCACGCACATGCGCATGCACAATTTTTACCACTAATTTTCGGGGTTTTGACAAAACCCAAAAAAATAGCCACCAGAGCCAGAGGAAGGACCTCTGAAAACTCTTGCCATCTTATAAGTGCCCACTGGAGGTCTAGCTTTACACATTAAGGCATTATAAAGGGCTTGGAAGGGACAGGAGGGAAGAGGGAGGATGGAGGATGGAGGAAGGCAAGCTAGATATTTCCTGATTTGCTTTTGCATGGAAGAAAGTGGGCCTTCTTCAAACTTGTGTTCCCTCTATTACGAAATCCAAACAGACTTTTATGAAAAACAAAACATTTACTTTATGTATGGCTGCACTGGGGAGAAGGGAAGGGAAAGAAAAGTACAAAGGAAGAGAGAGAATGGGGAAATGGAAAAATAATTCTTTCCTTTTATGTGCTTGGATATTGGGAGGGAAGGAGAGCAGAAAAGGAGTAAATGTCTCCTTTGTTTGGTATATGAAAATCAGAGAAAGGAAAATAATCATTATTGTATTCTAATTTCACCTGTCCTTATATAATAAATATAAATATGTTTTAACATTTAAATTCTGTTTGATATTGGATTTTATTAGGGGACTATTTTGTTTTCTAAAATAATTGGAGATCCCCCCGCATGTGGATTATGGCTAGTTAAGTTCGTATAAGAGAAGTAAAAAAGCTGAAGAAATTTGTGCACTCAAACAATTCAAAAAACAAAAAAGTAATTTTGGGGGATCCTGCCAATTAGCTTCCTTGCAGTTTACTGGCCCGTTGACTCGCACACATGTCATACTCCTTGGTCCGTGTTTCGAGACGGGCCGAAAATCATTATAAAAAAAATTTTGAGTATTATAAACCGAACTAAGCGTTAATCATGCTGATAACTCACATTCCCCCATGGTATATCGTCTGAGCAGCTCCTCTAGTGGAAGATCTACTTCATTGTGCAAAGCTGTCAATTCTTCTTGCCTTTCTTCTTCAGTTATAAGGGCCTCATCTTCCTCAATTGTGTGCTCATCATCTTCCTACAATAGCAGCATTGTGTAGGTAAACAAATATAAGAACACAAAACTGAAGTACCTAGAAAGAAAAAAGCAATGGAATCATTGGAAATCATAATACAAATCCAAGGAAACCATGAAAGGTGCAGAAGTGCTAATGCATCCAATCATCAAGAATATGATGGAGAAGAAGGCTACAATACCAACTTCTGTGCAACCAAAGTTACATATTTGGGATCATACAAAAATTGAAAATTCAGATAACATGTCAAACTGATAATTTGAAGTATTACGGGCCAATGAAATCTGATGGTGCAACTATAAGTTATAATTTCCAGCAGAAAAAGGTCATATGCGATCTTGCCCTAATTGAGGGTCAAAGATCCTATCATTTTCTTTTCTTCGAGGTTTCTTTTTAGCTTTTGCTAAGTAAGGGAATGAAAGTGATGAATGAACGATGCTTATAGGCCTTTGTCCCAAGCCCACCTCAAAGGAGTACTCTAACATCCAAGGAAACTTAGGCATTTATCAAGGTTACATTTATATTGCGCATATATCCCCCCCCCCCAAGGTTTCATCATTAAACAGGCAGATACATGAACTATGAGAATGACAACTGAACTACATTGATCCACAATACCTTGCAATCCTATATTGTCCACTATCTTCCAAGGCAGGCTGAAGATCATCATACAAATGTATCAATTAGGCAGAAGAACAACTTACAATTTTGCTTCACTAGGAAGACAAAAGCATGTACACATCAATGCCACAGTCTTCCGTAGCCAACTTGCTTTATCCATTCCCCCATATAATTACAAAATCAAGTAAAAAAAAAATGGATAAGAAAAGGCTTCAGCTACTTCCAACTGAGATTGACCGCCAAATATAACTCAATAATCTGCAACACTGCCATAATTTTTTTTTTCTTTGGATAAATGATATAAAGCTGGTCCAGTTATTTTTGGGATAGAAAGCAACAAGTGTAATGTGCGACAAAGGAATAAGGTTTTCAAACATTAATTTGAATACGAGTCATATAATACCATATAAATGGCAACAAACTCAACAAATTCAAAATCCTTTACATATGATAATGAAGGGATTATAAAACATACTGACTCATCTTCAGATCGTATATCATAATCGTCATCCATATCCGCAGTATTCAACTGAGATTCTGTCAGAAATGTGTTAAAAAAATTTATATAATAAAAATTACGTCATCCCTTTGAGGTTATCAGGTAAAATACCAAGGAAACATAAATTTCTGCTTACCAAAATTAAATTCTGGTGACTCATCAACATCAATTTCATCCACTTCTTTGCATTTAATGGTCATTCGATCTGGTGTCGCAGGGTTTTGCATTGGTTTATGAGTATCCACAAGATTTTCTGCTAGCATTGTTGAGTACCTGAATATATACATCACAATAATATGCCATTTCACTTTAATGTGGATGCATAGTAATAACCTTTCAGAACTGGCATATAATGCACAACAAAGACTTTAATACAGATTGATAAACCCTAAGGGAGCGGGGGGAGGAGATTTCTACCTCTCAGTTTGCCCCAAAAGAAACTCAAGTTGCTTATCAAGTGCCTTTTTCTTTTTCTCATCCAGCTCCATCTGATGCTTGTAAAGCACCTGAAATTACAATATTGGTTTTGAAATTATGGACCTAAAAGAGGCTAAGAAGAAATCACAGAGGAATTAAACAAGTTTTGAAGGATAATATCATAGATGAACTTGCCAGCTTTTCTATTTTCATCCAGAATTTCTTCACATCCTTTGAAATATTAAGTGCAACTTTTCTCAACCGCTGCTCCTCTTCCTGTTCATAGTTTTAGTTATTGTAATATACCCATAAGCAATACATCACTCTGTTTTGTGCAACTAGGAATAATTATGTCTATTACTAGTACCACAAAAAAGATACATTAATTTGAGGAAGCAAAAATACTCAACCCTCATTTTCTTTTCTCCCTTTGTAGCCTGATCTAACATGCCCTTGCTCGCTCTTAAAGCGACCTTCCTTGCTTGTGCCAATTTCCATTTCCTCTCTGATTCGAAGTCCTGCTAACAACTAGTTTAATGAGCAGTGAAAGAAAATGAACCAAATATTTAATCAAATTAACTAAACCTGATCAAAAGAAAATGAAGATAGCATGATAATATGAATCAAATGATTATAGCTAAATTGTTTGCTACGTCATATAAGGTCAGATCTACAATTTGCTAGTCTATTACCTTGGACAGCCAAACCATCTCTTCTAAAACATGATCCCAATGGGTTTTAGGGCGAGGTTCTTTGGGAGCTTCAAGTGCCTGAGATAACCATGAAGAATAATTCATGTCAATAATTGGGAAACAAAAATCAAAGCAGAAAATTGAAATTACTGACAGTGCTCAGTACCAAGAATGTTATCATCACAAAGGAGTATGAAATAAGAAGGAAATTCTTGCTATAAAAAACTTGAGAAAGAAGGAACACAAAATAGCTTTGTAAGCAAGGTGACATCCTGATAGCTACACATCTATTGCCTATTTGTAAAAGCAATAACAAAGCAGAAGACTCTACTAATTTCTTATCCAATTTGGATCCTTTATGATTTGCCTAAAACTTAGATATTGTTGCCAATCTCAGGAAATGTAGCTTATTTAACAGAATGTTGCATTTTAATGTCAACTACATTCAAGTGAAGAGAAGTTTTCATTAAAAACCGAGGGAAAAAAGAAAATAGATTTTCATGTTCCATATTCTTTATGTCCCACACACATTACCCTCTCCTGTCTTTAAATGCTACCCCAAATTTTTTCCACCTTGAAAAATTAATTCAACTATATTTTTCCCTCTATCCCACATTGTTTTTGGATGCAAGAATTGCAACTCTAGCTTAGATGTGTTTCCAATTTCAAGAATTGAAATAGTTAGGTAACAGCAGAGATACAAAGTTGACAGGCTTTGAGTTGTGAAAGAGATTTCCATATATTTGGTTTAAGTACAGAGAGGTGACAAGGGGAGAAATTGAGATGTTTACATTGTGTATATTCTTAAAGATTCTATTGTGTATTAATGGTAGAAAAAATGTGTGGTATGTATTTTAGCTCAGGAATCCTTTCCTCTTCGATGTTATCTCATTTTTTCTCTCTGGAGTTTCAAAAATGCAACAGACAAGCAAAATATACAAAACTATAATATGTGGGTGAACTTTCAATTTCACCCTTCAAGCCCACATATTTTTATATTTCTTTTCAAGGAAACAAATTTCATCACTTTTTTATTTGCTTTTTAGCATGACTACTGATTTTTTTTTTTCAACCAGTGAAATAGTTTTTCCTTCTTTTTTTAAGCAAAACCACTTTATTAAACTTTCCTTTTCTGGATCAACTTCTCTTTCTTTCTTTTTAGGTTACTTTGAACTGCTTAATTAAGTTTACCTAGGCTCCGGGCTCCACATGCACCTTGAATTCACAACAAACATGAAGCTTTTGCACCAAGATTGACTTATCGGGTTTTTCTTTTTTTTTGGGGGGGGGGGTGGGGGGTGTTGGGGGTGTTAGGGAGAGAGAGGAAGCTATGTACACTAAGTCTGATTACTTAAATACAATGTGCTTGTACTAGTTATTTAGTTATGGCCATGTAAATACCTGCAGTTTTAGATTTGAAGTGTACATCCATTATTTATTCAAAAATAGGTACAACTTCCAACAAAAAACAGTATACAGTTCCCAAAAAAAAAAAAAATTAAATCACTCATAAATTGCACAATGTAGGAATGTGTGATCAAACAATGCATATCTGTAGGTTTCAAGAAGTTGTAAGGGCACCAAAAAAGTCAAAAATGGTAATGCCAAAATCACGTTGCATGACTTATTAAAATTAGAACCACCAATATAGCAAACAGAACCATGATTGATTTATGCCCCCAAAAAAGTACAAGATAATCTACAAACAAAATATCCAACAAACCAACCTTTTGACGCTTAGCTCTTGTCTCATGATCAAGCTTACACCTTGGACCTTTGGAGGCCATGATTTTAATTTGTTACCTATATCATTATAGAAGAGCTGAAGATCCGTGTATGACCTAAAACCAAAACATCCATTGCAAGTATCAGTCCAAGCACTCATGAAATGATAAGTCCCATCAAATATCCAAGCAACAAAAATTGAAACAAAACATCAACATATATTCAAACCCATAGAATACGGGGAAAAAAATAACAAAATATTAAAATAACATTTTGACACTTGGGGGAGTTATCTCAAACTACAGCTCCAATTTCAAGAGAAATTGGCAAGTTAGTACACACTTTGAATACCTAGCTTGGGTTTATCACACACTTGTTCCGCATTTCTCTCTCTCTTTCTGAAACCCATGAAGAAAATGGTAACAAAAACGAACCTTAAAAAAACCAATTACCATAAGTGGCAGAAATGACTCCAACAAACACAAATCTCTCTCAAACCCATGTTTGGTTACCCAGAAAAATTTACACTCAGAGAGAAAAGAAAGAGAGATTATTAAACCAAAAAAAAAAACAGTGAATATATATATATGAGAGAGCGTGCAAGTTTGAATTTTTCTTGCTTCTTCCTCCTCAAACAAAAACAAAAAATAATAAAAGCGATAGCCTAGAGACTAAGGTAAACTGAACCAAACAGCTGTATTCAGCTTCTTATTTCTTACGTCAAAAAGGAAAAACAACAATCCTTCTTATTTGTTTCTTTCTCAGCAACCAAACATAGAAAGCACAATCGGAAAACTGACCCGGTTAGCTCAACCGAAGAACCACTCTTTCACTTTTCACTCCGATCTTCTGCGAGAAAAATTAAAAATCAAAAATCAAAGCGTGTAAAACACTACTTTCTCACCAAACGAAACTTAATCAAAGAAAATAGAAAAACAAACAGAGAGAGAGAAACCTTGAGGTCCGATGAGCAAAAACCCTTCACAGATCCGAAAATCAAAATCAGTAAAATTGTTTTGCTTTTGTCTTTTTTCTTTTCTTTTCTTTTCTTTTTTTTTTTTTGTTTCTCTTTAGAAATAGAGAGTATTGTCTTTCTTTTTTTCTTTTTACTACTGTTTTTTTTTTTTTTTTGCTTTTGTTATTTTTTTTTATTTTCTGAGCATTCTGGATAATCACGATCTAAAAATTATGTACAATCGTACGGTTGAGGTTTCTCCTGTAGAGGACCCTGGCACCCTGATGTATCTGAGATTGCGTTTCGAAATTTACAACTAAGATGTCAACCGTCGTCGTTTTGCCTTCCCCCACAACACTTTCACCCTTTTCTTTCTCAAATTAACTACGGTTACTAGAGCCGTAAATGAACCCAATTGTTGACTTATAGGCCTTGTCAATGGGTCGGGCTGGCCTGGCCCAGCCCGGCCCGTTTTTACTTGGTCCATGGGTATAATGAGCTGGACTTAACGGATTGTTGACTAGTCAATGGGCTAGGTCGGGCCGGGCTGGATGGAAAAACCCTAACACATGGCCTTACCCATGGGTAATGCCCAGTTGGGCTTCAGCGGGCTAGGCTAGTGAGGTGGGTTTAATGGGCTACTCATGGGCATTTTTAACAGGTCTTCAATGGGGTTATAAAAATTTAACCTAAAAAATTATAATTATATATTATTACAAATTATCAAATTGAACAATTAAATCTACTAAAAAGATTCTATTAAAAAAAAAACTACGACATACCTCTTAAAAAGATACTAAAATAAGATTAATTAACTTGTATTGATAAGAATAAACAAGTACATTGAAATTTTCTTGAATATATTAGAGTGAAAATAGTTGCATTGCATCACTACAAAATGTGTACATCCCAACTAGGTTGGCACCCAGACACTTGTCTATCATGTGCAATTTCCAATCTATTTGTGTTGAAACATCAAATAATTTTATCTAAGAAAAAAATGGAAAAACTTGTTACATAAAAAAAAATTTTGAAAAAAAAAGAGAACTGACTTTTGTTCAAACGGTTAGCATTCTTAAAGGAAATATTGAAGAATCAAGTCTCAATTCTTAAAGGAAATATTTGAAGAATCATATATCAATTCTTAAAGGAAATATATGAAGAATCAAATATCAATTCTTAAAAGAAAGAATTTCTTCCAACCAACAGTAAGCTCTTTTTTTTTTTTTTTTTTAAGGGATTTCTTCTATAATTGTAACTTGTAAGGAAAGAATTGGAATTAAAGGATGACTTTCTTTCTAGAGGCACAGAGGTAGGGCAACTTAGACTTAGTTTTAAAAATTAAAGCTACTAGACTAATACCAATATATATATATATATATATATTTATTTATTTATTTATTTATATTGTATCACAATCACTCCAAGTATTTAGTGGTTAGGTGTGTGGTCCTAAAGTTTTTATAATATCCAAAGTTCAATTCCTCACCCACCCAACCCCGAAATTTTTGTTATGAATTTTGGGCAACGAGTCGGGCTAATGGGCTGGGCTAATGGGCCGGCCCACTGAGCGCCCATGGGTAAAGAAACCAACTCATAGCCTGTCCCATTGGGCTACTGGGCTGCCTACGGGCTTCAATATTGTCGAGCTAGGCTACCCATTAGCCTGGTGGGCTAGCGGGCTACTGGGCTAGCCCATGGGTCATGGGCTATTTGATGACCATTAGTTGACTAATGACAAACCAGTAACACTCGGACCTAGTAAGAGTAAAAGTTTTATGGCGACATTAACATTCTTCTTTAGAGTAATTGTTAATAAATCATTTTAGAAAAATTAGTAAGAGTTGCATGTGTTACCTCTTAAGTGGAAAAATTGAAGCTAAATTTTTCTTTTTTGAATTAGTATCAAAACATACATTTAAATTTAGAATAGTTATTTAATATATGACTATCTATTTAGTATGATAATTTCATAGGAGAAGTTATTTAGTATCAAATGATACCGTGTCAGCCAGTGACGACTCTAGGAATTTTGTCCAGAGTGTTCCTATTTCACTTTGAAAAAAATTTGGGACATTTCGGTCTATTTCAGCTATTTCGGTATGTTTCGGTAAATACCGGCCAAAATTTAAGATTTGGCAAGTATGAAATTTGTATTTAAAAAAAAAAAAACTCTTAAAACCAAAACAAATTTGCATTTTGTACACCGAAAAACCTCAAAAGGAAAATAATTATAAAAAAAATGAAATGAACAAAGGTACCTGTACAATAAACTATAAGTTCATTTGAAATATTAATAAAATTATTAATTATTGTCATTTAGTTGTTTCATAAATTTTTTTTGTCTTTTATAAACTCTAATTTTTTGTATTATTGTTTCATTAATTATTAAATTATTAATTGTTGTTTAGCCTAACATAATTTAATTTGTTTGTCTTTTATAATGTATTAGTTAATTAAATTATTAATTATTTGTGTTTAGTTGCTTCATTCATTTTTCTTTATTAACTACTAGGAATTTAGCACACACCTACTGTGCGTTAGCACACACCTCATGTGTGTATACACTCCTACTTCTGCATGACTTTTACTTCCCCAAATCAGATTCTTTGTTACAATTTTTTTTTTTTTTTTAGATTTTAGTTCAAAATTTGTTTGGCATAAAAATTTTGAGGGTGTTCCTGATATTGCTTGAGGGTGTTCCTATTTTTTTTTAAGGGTAAACAAATAAAAAAATTTAAATTATTATATATAAAAAAAAATTTCAAGCTAGGGTGTTCCTAGGAACACCCTGGACTCTAAGTGGCGTCGCCACTGACGTCAGCATTATTAAAATTCTATAAGTATAAAACATGTCAGCAAAAAATAACTAACCAACTACTTCTTGTATTTCTTAGAACCTATTTATTGAAGACAATATCTACTCACAACAAAATTATACTAAGAATGATAACAAATGTTGTCATCTTCCAACAATAAACAACTAAGTTTTGATAGAATGTTATCACAATATTTAAATTTTCGCAATAAAATATGATATATGCTACAATTGAAACTCTTCATCAAATTAAATACCTACAACCATTTGCAATATATATTTTGTTATTCATACTTCATTCTTTATCCACACTTTATATAAGATGATTCCCTTATTTCAAATGAACTTTTATGTAATTCAAAAATACTCTCGTCAATAAATGGTAACTTCATTTAGAAATAGAGTCATAAATGTTAAATAACAAATTTCATTTTAAATTCAAAAAGAGAACTCCTACAATTTAGGATTCCCGTTCAAAAATAAATTACAATTATCGTTTATCTCTAAAGTTTATATTTTTTATTGTTTGAAAAATAAAATATATATTTATAAATTATAATAGATGCAAACTATCAACTTTTACATAAAAAAAAAAAATAGAAAAACCTTTGAGCAAACACGTGAGCACGTACTTAGAGACTATATTACCGATTTAAAGAGCCTCCCTTATTGGGATCCTCATTTTTTTTTGTTAAAAAATGCACATATACCCCTATGTTTAAGTAGAGTAAAAAACTCAAGGATAATCCGGTAAAAATACAACTTTATCTCCCACTAAAATATTGCATAAATAATTTAATTTCTCAAAAAAAAATATTAAACAAGTATTTAACTATATGAATCAACATGAACACGACATATTTATTAAACGAGTTAAAATTCCTCAACCCTAACATGACATATTTATTAAACGTACTAGTCATGCCAACTAATTTATCATATTTTATCAAAGCAAAAAAAAATACAAATCTTGGCATTAATCTAATTGATGTGCTATGAAAAACCAAACAAATAAGGTGAAGTGAGGTGAGATTGAGGTTTGAGTGTGAGAGGTGACCATAGGGCTTGGGAGAATGCAACTAGGAAAGAAAATAAGTCTATATGCCTAAAGTTTTGAGGGTATATTGGTAAAAGGACATTTAGTTAAACGAGCCACTAAAAAATATTGCATGATTAAGGGCATGTTTGGTTTAAAGGTGTTTTGAGTGATATGATCCAAAACTCATAACTGAATTATCAAAAATCGTGAGACCCACGTAATTCATTTTGTTTGGCTTGATTTCATAATCTTGTTTTCATCACTCAAACTCAAAAATTTTGAGTGAGAATGATGAAAACTGAAAACACCAAATTGGTGTTTTCAGTTTATGAGATACATAACTTAATAGCAGTTGTGTAAATTTTTGACCCCCGTGGGGCCCATATGTCTCTCTTACTTTATCCTCTCTCTTTCTTCTCCCACTGTTTTCTTTTTCTCTATCCACCCATTCTCTGTCACTTCTCTTTCTTCATTTTTTTTTCTTTTACCCAGAGCCCTCTCTTCTCACTGACCCTTCATTGCTCCTCCACAAGCCACCACTACCACACCAATCATCACCGTCACGAGTAACCACCAGATCAGTTCAAGCTCAACCTAGATTGGAAAACTGAAGATAGGTTCAAGTAAAACTGAAGATCGAAACCACCAAATCGATTCAAGCTCAGCCCAATTCGGAACCACTAGATCAATTTAAGCTTAGCCCAGATCAAAAGTTTGGGTTTGATATGTTTGTGGTTTAGGTTTGCTATGCACTTTGGACCTTAAGATCGAAAGCTTCGCCAGCGACATCAGCTTGTACTTTGGGTTCACAGCTGCAGCAGTAGCAACAGCCAAAGCAGCAAAGGTCGTCGTTTCATTAATTCGGGTCGAAGCTCCATTTTTTGGCTTCGTTTTTTTTTTTTTTTTTTTGCTCTGCATTGTTCTTCTTCTTCTTCGGCGATGTGGGATTTGGTTGTGGGTTTCCTGTGTATTCTTTTGGATTTTTTGTGTGATTGTTGGTGGTGTTGATGGTACTGGAATCTGGGTTTGTCGTTGTTGGTGGTGGTGGTGAAATTAGGTTTAGGTGTGGATTTTATGTTCTTCATGTAAGTCACGCAAGTAAGGGAAGAAGACAATTGAAAAAAACTGATTGGTGGGCTCCACCATTTTGACAAAAGGTGGACTTAAAAGTTGAGATATATGATTGGGTTTTGTTGACAAACAAAAATTTTGGAGTTTTTGAGTGATGGTGAGTTATGAGTTATGGGTTTTAATTTTGAAATATGAGTTTTGAAAACTGAGATAAGAAAATTGAGTGATGAGGAAACCAAACGGGCTCTAAGTACTTTAACCTTGACAAGCTAGCTGGTTCTCCTCGAAATGTGTTAACATTAATGAGTTCCTAGAAACGAGTAAGGAAGATCTTGGACTAGATGAAGGAAAGTGCTATACCCATCCATAAAATAACTAAGGGGTATTTATGTAGAAACCATCACGAACAATTGTTGTTTAATGTGTTAAATGGGTTCTATGGGTTAGACATGAACATAAGTCAGCCGTGTCAACCTGAATATGACATGAATCCGTTAAGAGCATCAACCCATAACCTGGTAACTTTGCGTTGTAAGTTGTGTTAGATTTTGTCATCCCTAAGAGCAAGTTAAAATGTGACAATTAAATTATTTCTATATATACTAGATGTTATAGTAATGTAAAAAAAAATCACAAGGTTTCGGTTTTGTGGTTTCTAAGGCCTTATAAGATCCATTAGATCTTCAGTTCAAAACTCCTAACCAATATTTTATTTTAGGATTATTCAAGCTCTCAAATAGCTTTAGACACCCACAACATAAAAAAAATAAAATAATAATGTAAAACAATTATAAAATTTTTCAACAAAAATTAAATATTTTTATAAATTAACCAATGTATAACAAAGAGTGACAATCAAACTTAATAAATATGTGCTAAGTTTAATAAAAATATTATACTTTTTACCCTTTTTTTATCTAAATCAAAGTGTAGAATAAAAAGTGAACTGTCTTGTTTTAATCTTCTAAGCATAACATGACAAAAAAAGAAGAAGAAGAATTTATTCAAATTTCTAGTTTAGTTAGGAGAGAACTAGGTTATTTCTTAGTTTTATTTTATTTTATCTTAATTGGTTGGACGGTTAAGATCATTGGAACAAGATTGTGAGAAATACACCATTATAAAAGAAAAATTTTATATAGACAACTTGAGATACCCAAATTTCAAAAAACTAAATATTATCTTCACGCATGCACACATACATTCATGTTACTTTTGAAGGGAGCATTTAAATTTTAGCATATACATAAATTATTTTTATTTTTTTAAATCATTGGCTTTTGGGGGAGGGGATAGATGTCCTTGGCCCCTTAGTGGCCCTGCCATTGCTAAGAAGTGCTAACTAGTTAAGCTAAATGGTTATTGACTTAATGTTGTATATAATCTCAAACCACTACAATTTAACAACTTAAGAGGAGAGAAATCTACAATTTGCCTCATATGCATGATTAGCAGATTAGTTATAGTTATTTTGAGACTAATATTAGTCTTATCACGAGGCTAACTTAAAAAAACGAACAAATTAAGATGAGAGAAATATTTAATATGAGATATTTAAAGATGCAATACCTACTTTTATGAAGGTGGTGGAGCAATTAGAGAAAGAGAGACAAAGAGAAAGACAAAAGGAAAGAAAAAACAATATAATAAAATTTATTAAAAACAAATGGAATGTTCATACATTCCTAATTAAGTTTTGAGTAATTACCTTCTTTTGAAATTGATGATGCGAAGAAAATCAGTAGACTGGATGCTTCGGATTAAAGAAGACTACCGGTTGTCTTGATGGCCTGAAAAAAAAAAAAAGAACAGTAATCAAAGGTGGCCGGGGTTGCCGGCCAATAACCCTCCGATGACAAAGTTAGTTTTCTCTCTATTATTTTTGAGTTTCAACTTTTTAGGAATCATCGAATGTACCTTTACTTGGTCTGAATCAGTGTTTATATAATCTCCTAAGAGCAGTTACTGGGTTTGTAACCTCCCACTGATTTGAGGAGATGTGTGCGTTTGAATATAACTTCCTCAACGGTTTAGGAGTTTCATTCTTTATGCGTAGTGGTCACTGGAAGTTACACGTATGATACGGAATTGTTTTACACTTATAAATTTTTCCAAGTGTCAATGTCTCGTCTAGAATTCCTCGTCCTAAGACCCTCAAGTCATGCTTACCTCGTCCTGAGATCCTCTAGTCGTGTGTACCTCATCCACAAGAGAGATTCTTCCTTTCCCAAGACGAGACTCTTATGAACGTGGGTGGTTCCCTTGGACGACATCCCCTGGTGTTGACCTTTAGCTGTGCAACACTTCGTCCCTGCACCTTGCTCGTCCTGGACGATCTCCATAGACGAAATCGGAGTTTATTTTATCATACCCCATCAGTTGCCCCCTTGTCCATGGGTCGTCTAGGGATCACATCCACTGATGTCATATTTGGACATGTGTCATTATGTCAGCTGATGTAGGTGCCACATGTCATGATTTAATTGGTGACCAGTCATGTCCGCTCGTTTTTTGAGGGACGTGCTATTTGTCACATTTTGGCTGGTCGCTTCGCTTCGTGTATTAGGGACAATGCCTATAAATAGTAGAATTCCTCCCTTACCCTCCTCATTTTCTCAAATTTTCTTCCATGACATCTCTCGTCTTAGAGCCTCGTCTAGAAGTTTCTTACGTCCATAGTCTCCCCTCATCTATATCCAGGTATTTTCTCCAATCTTCATCCTCAGGTTTTAAGTTTCCTTAAAGAATGTCTGAGGTAGTCATTTCTTCGTCTAGTGATAGTATTGTCAAAGCCATAGACGAGTACCAAGACCCAAGTAGTTTTAGTGGTTCTAGTGATAGCAGTGCCAGTAATAGCAATAGCAGTAATGATGGAAATACCACAGACGAGTATACGTCTCGTGTCCCTGGGATTCCTTTAGAGGTATTTCAAGAAGAGTTTAGGACAAGGGCTAAGTCTGGTTCTAGGGCTGGCACAAGTGCTCCTTCGTCTTCTGCTCAAGACGAGGAGGAGGTAGTCTATATTTGTGCCATTGGGGTTGGTTCTAAGACAGATGAGAGGAAGTTGGGTCTTCTTAAGACTTGGTACCAAATCCCTGAAAGTTTAAATCCTAGGATACCTGTTCATAACGAGTGGTGTTATCAACCCCGTTTTGGCGTTGGCATTTACGAGACTTACCTCCTGGGGGTTTGAGGTTGCCCCTCAATGCCTTCGCTAGGGAGTTACTTTCCAGATTAGGTTTAGGTATATGCCAGTTCAACCCCAATGCATGGAGGCTAATAGTAGCCATGCAAGTTTTGTGGAGGGAGGTGTTTGAGGGGAACCGTCCTCTTACCGTGGACGAGTTCCTTTTTTGCTATAAGCCCTCCGAAATTAGTCAATCCCTTGGTTTCTATCAATTTACAGCCAGAGGGAAAGATTATAGGTTAATAAAGTCCTTGGTCACCTCAGATAGAAACTGGAAGACGGAGTTTTTCTTCGTCTCTGGTTTCTGGGCTGGACGCCCTATTGAGGTTGACAAGGATCCATTTCCTCCCTACACAGGAGAGAGAGGGAACCTTCGCCTGAAGGTATGTATTTGTCATTACATTTGCTAGACTCGTCTTTGATTATGGTCGTCTAACGTACTTTTTGTTTTGTTTTGAAATAGGTGTTAGACGACCCCACTTGAATAGGTTCCATTTGGAACGAGTTCAAAAGGCGCGTCTTTACACTGACAGGACTTTTCATTTTTTGGTTAATCTACGGCGTCTTGCCACCTGGAGGTTAGTCCTGAGCCGTCAAACGACGCTATTGCCCATGAGGTTACTGTTCGAAAATGTAAGTTTTCCCTTCTTCTTCTTTTTTTTTTTTTTTAACTGACGTCTTTGCTTGCAAGGATGGTGACAATGAAATAGAATAAGGGTAAGGAAGTGGCAGACGAGGAAACTGGGCAAGGGGTGAAATCTCATCCTCGTCCGTCCTCTGGTGACAAAAGAAAGAGCCTTTCTTTAGGCGTGGACTTAGGAAATCTCCCAAGTAGACGTAAGGTGTAAAAAGGCTAGGCATAGGTTGTCCAAGCCTCGGGACGTCCAAGCTAAGGATGACCAACCTAGTTCTTTTCTCGTCCTTCTCAGCCATCCTGTTCAAATCCTAGACGTTGATCTAGAATCGAATGATCCTCCATCTTCGCGAATCCCGTCTAGAGTCGATGTCCCAACCTTGTCTCAACCTTCTTACTAGGTGCCTCACAATCTTCTTGAAAATGAGGACTTGGCTTGGGAGAAGTTTAAGAGGGTTGTGACAGATGAAGACGTGACGGCATGCTACAACATGTCATTGAAGGGTTTTGAGCACTCTGATGTTCATGATCTTTTTAAGGTATGTAATTTTTATATATATTTGTCTCGTCTTGCTATTAGCTCATGCATGCATTATAATAAAACTTCAATCTATGCAGGCAATGTCTAAGTTCATCGCCGCATCTAGGCAGACAACTGAACTAAACAAGATGAGGATACTGTTGGAGAAGATAGTAAAAAAAGGAAAGGATGAGTCCAAAAGGTGGGCGAAGGTAGCAGCCAAGGCTAAGGACGATGCAGAAAAGCTACAAAATCGCGTTGCTGAGTTGGAGACTGAAGTCCAAAAGAAGGATACTCATCTTGCTTTCCTTCAAAAGAAAAATGACGAGCTAAATGTTTTCTTGAAAAAGCTAGAGGAGACGCCGTCCCAGAGTTTAAGGCGTCCAAAGAATTTACTAATTCAATGGACGCCAACTACGCAGCTGGTTTTGAGGACTTTAGGATGGACGCCATGGATAAATTCCCTGAGGTGGACTTCAGTACTATCAAACTGAACTTTAGTGGGGCTTTTACAAGCTCCCTCGTTCAGACTAGCTCAGAGGATATTAACGTGGAGGATGATGCTACTACCTTGCCCCCTTAATACGAACCCAATGCCAACACCCCACCTGTTTAAGATGAATCTGTTATTTGTTTGATTGTTATTTGCTTTCCTTTTTTTTTTTTTTTTATTGAAATGTATTTGAGTACAATTATTTCGTCTAGAGTGTTATGGACGAGTTTATTAACAATTGCTTTGAGGCTTAATTTGTAAGGGTTTTTGGATGGTGGTCGTCTACCCTTTTCAAAATTTCAATGAATGTCTATTTTTATTCATTTTGTTGTTATATGGACGTGCTTGCCTTGTCACTGCTTGTTAGTGAAATTTGCATACTTTTTTTTTTTTTTTTTTTTATCAAAGGGTTGTCCTTACATTTTTCTTATGAATGATGTTATTAATTCGTCCACATGCTTTTCTATGGACGATGCTTGAGGTTCGTCCATTCTTCATTTCATTTTTATGGACGACCTATTTATACGGACTTTTCCACAGCAATGATAAGTCTTGTTAGACATTTGCCTAGTCCATAGGCTTAGCTTTTGCCTTTTGTCCAAGAGACTTCCAAGAAATTTATAGTGTTTGACTCGTCCTAGAACACCTGGATGTCTTGGTCAGATGCTCGTCCATGGACTTGTGTTTTACTATATAATTTTTTGTGTCTTAGCTTATTTTACACTTTATCCTCGTCTTGAGGAACGTTATATCCCTGCGTCTAGGGATTTTTCATTCGTTTTAGGGTTTTGCCCCCCTTGTGGGTATTATCATAGGAGTCAGATTTTATGCATAAAATACATTAAAAATCCAAACCATATCATTATATAAGCATTGTTCACAAATATGGCACCTGCTTAGAAGCTAGTACTTAAGAAAGTACTTAAGAAAGTACTTAAGAAAATACTTAAAATACATAACCTCGTCTTTCACAAACTTGTCCATAGACAGTGTAAGAGTTTAAGAACTAGTGCACATTTATTTTTAGTACACACCATAGCAGTAGTAAGAACACACAATAGTAGACATTAATAAAAGTGAAGAACATAGCAGTAGCGTCGTCCATAGCTGTAACCTCGTCCTTGATTAACTTTGTCCAAGCCCATTACTGATAGTACATTTTCAGGTGCTCCACATTCCAATGTTGCTTTAACTTTCGTCCGTCCAGAGCTTCTAAGTAATACAACCTCTGCCTCTTGCAGTTGACTACCCTATATGGTCCTTCCCAATTGGGTCCTAATTTTCCATGAGCTGGGTTCCTAGTTACCAAGGATACTCTTTTGAGAACGAGATCCCCTACGCTGAAGTGCTTGGGTTTCACCATGGCATCATGCTGCCTGGCCATAAGATTCTTGTATCTTGCTGTCCTTTGCTCCGCATTCATCCTTACCTCATCAATGAGATCGAGGTCAAGACGAAGTAATTCTTCATTTTCTTTCTCCTGATACTTCATCACTCGATGGTTAGCCATATGAACTTCTGCAGGTATGACTGCTTCAATTTCATAGGCTAATTTAAAGGGGGTTTCTCCTGTCGGGGTTTTCACAGTCATCCTGTAGGCCCAAAAAACACCTGGTAACTCGTCTGGCCATATCCCCTTTGCCCGCTCGAGCCGGGTCTTGATGATTTTCAGTAAGGATTGGTTTGCTACCTCTGCTTGTCCTTTTGCCTGTGGGTGGGAGGGTGAGGAGTAGTGATTCTTGATTCCGAAATGCTCACAAAAGTCCCTGAATAATGTGTTGTCAAACTGTCATTCGTTATCAGATACTAGCACCCTAGGTACCTCGAACCTACACATAATGTTCTTCCAAACCAAATTCTTAACATTTTGTTGAGTAATTTTTGCAAGAGGTTCGGCCTCCACCCACTTGATAAAGTAGTCAATCCCTACTACCAAAAATTTTATTTGTCTGGTTCCCGGGAGAAAAGGACCTAGGATATCCAGTTCACATTGTGCAAAGGGCCGCGGGGCCATTTTTGGGGTCTGGTATTCGGACGGTTGCCTAGGTATGTTGCTATAGCGCTAACACTAGTCGCACACCTTGACATAAGCCTTAGTATCTACTTGAATCGTAGGCCAGTAGTAGCCTGCACGAACGATTTTGTGGACTAGCGATCTTGCCCCTAAGTGATTCCACATGCTCCTTCATGAACCTCCCTCAAAACATAATTGGATTCGTCCGGAGCTAGACACCTTAGGTAGGGCTGAGAAAAGCCTCGCTTGTATAGAACTTCGTTTATAAGGACATACTTGGCAACCCTGACCCTCAGTTTTCTGGCTTCATTCTTGTCTTCTGGAAGCCTTCCATCATTGAGATAAATTATTATTGGACTTATCCAATTTTCTTCTCCTCCAATTTGCTGTATTTCTGGGAGGTCTATGCTTGGCATGTATTAGACCTTGCCATACTCGTCTATAACTCCTCCTGCCGAAGCTGCTCTTGCCAACGTATCTGCTTTCATATTTTCCTCCATTGAGAGTTAAACAAACCTTACTTTTGAAAATTTTTGTACAAGCCTCCTTACTTTGCTAAGGTATCTCTTCATCCGATCTTCCTTGGCCTCACACATTCCATTGACTTGATTGATGACTAGCTGAAAATCTCATCTGACTATTAATGACTCCACTTCTAAAGACTTAGCCAATTCTAGCCCTTTGAGTAGGGTTTCATATTCAGCCTCATTATTGGTAGTTTGGTACTGTAGACAGGCTGCATATTCCAACTTATCACCCTCTAGGGACTTAGGTATGACTCCAATCCCTCCTGCATACATCGTGGATGATCCGTCCACATTGATAACCCACCTTCTTGTTCCTTCGTCTTTGTCCAGCTCGTCTTAGCTTGGTGTGAACTCCGCAATGAAATCTGCCAACGTCTGCGCCTTTACTGCATTTCTTGGCTGGTACCTGACATCAAACTCGCTGAGCTCCATTGCCCATTGGACTAGTCGTCCTGCGGCTTCCAATTTGTTCATTGCTTTCTTTAGGGGGATGATCCGTTAGGACAATGATAACATGAGCTTGAAAATAGTGTCTCAGCTTCCTAGAAGCCGTGACCAAAGCAAAGGCCAACTTTTCCATCATCGAGTACCATCCTTCCGCTCCTCTAAGTGCCCGACTCTTGTAATATACTGGCTTCTAGATCCATCCTTCCTCTCTGACCAACACTGAGCTTACAGCGAGTGGGGACACCACCAAATATAAATATAGTTCTTCACTAGGTACAGATGGACTTAGTAATGATGCCATTGTGAGGTAAGTCTTCAAATCTTAGAAGGCCCTCTGACACTCGTCCGTCTATTCAAACGCCTTCCTGAGGACTCTAAAGAACGGCAAACACTTGTCAGTAGCTTTTGAAACAAACCTGTTGAGGGCAGCAACTAGTCCAATAAGAGACTGGACTTCTTTGATGTTCTTCAGATGTTCCATGTTGAGTATTGCCTGGATTTTGTCTGGATTTGCCTCAATTCCTCTATGCGAAACCATAAACCCTAAAAGCTTCCCTGATGAAACTCCAAAAGCACACTTGCTCAGATTTATTTTCATGTTGTATTGCCGGAGAGTATCAAAGGTCTCTTGAAGGTCGTCCAGATGCTTCTCCTCGTCCAAACTCTTTACCAGCATATCATCGACGTAGACCTCTACATTTCATCCAATCTGAAGACAGAACATGTGGTTCACCAGCCTTTGGTAAGTTGCCCCCGCGTTCTTCAAACCAAAAGGCATTGCCTTGTGGCAAAACAATCCTTGGATAGTAATGAATGAAGTCTTCTCTTGGTCTGCCTTATCCATCCTTATTTGGTTGTAGCCTAAGAAAGCATCCATGAAGCTCAGCAGCCTGTGACCTGCTGTCGAGTCCACCAGCTGGTCAATGCGTGGCAGCAGATAACTGTCCTTTGGGCAAACCTTGTTTAAGTCAGTAAAGTCCACACACATTCGCCACTTGCCATTGGCCTTCTTTACCATGACTACATTCGCCAGCCAATCTGGATAGTAAACTTTCCTGATGAACTCTACAGTGATCAACTTCTAGACTTCTTCTTTGATGGCGTTGTCTCGCTCAGGAGCAAATACCCTCTTCTTCTGACACACTAGTTTGGAGAGGGGACATACATTCAAACGATGAGTAATGACACTTAGATCAATACCCGGTATGTCTTCATGACTCCATGCAAAGACATTAAGGCTTTTCTTCAAAAACTGGACCAGTGCATGCTTCGCCTTTTCTTCCATGCTCGCCTCTATTCTAGTGAACTTCTCGGATCTACTATCGTCTTAGGGGATATCTTCTAACACCTCAATGGGTTCTGCTGTGATTCTTCCCTCGTCTATGCTCATTGTCTGTACATGCTCATCCTACGCCAACATAGCCAAGTAGCATTCTCTAGCAGTTAACTGATCTCCTTGTACTTGACCCACGTCATGCTCGATTGGAAATTTGACGGACAAATGGTAGGTAGAGGTTACCGCCTTCCAGCTATTCAAAGTTGGCCTTCCGATAATAGTATTATATGATGATGAACAATTAACTACAAGGAAGTTTACTTCTTTGGTTATCTATTGCGGGTATGCTCAAACCACCACTGGTAGTATGATGGTGCCCACCGGTTGTACTTTCATCCCTTCAAATCCTACCAAGGGCGAATTCACTGGACGAAGATGATCTCGTCCTAGCCTCATTTGTTAGAAAACGGGGTAATACAGAATGTCCGCCAAGCTGCCATTGTCTACCAAGACCCTTCTAGTCGTATAGTCGGCGATGAGTAGGGTAATGACAATCGCGTCATCGTAGGGGTGATGAATTCTTCCAGCATCCTCGTCCCTGAATGTGATGGCTTACTCGTCAGCTTCCCTCGTCCTGGGAGATCATCCTGACAACTGGACGTTTTGAACCACCTTCAGGTATGTCTTCCTCGATTTGGATGACTGAGCTGCTAAGGTTCCTCCTATAATAACTCTTATTTCTCCTAGCGGGGGCCGTGATGACTCTTCCACCTTGGCCTTTAACTTCTCGTTCTTATGGTCTCGTCCAAGGAAATTCCTCAACTTTCCCTACTTGATGAGGTTCTCTATCTGCTACTTCAAATCGAAACACTCGTCCGTGTCGTGCCCATGGTTCCTGTGAAAGCGGCAATACTTGTTCCTATTGTGCTTGTTAGGATCTCCCTTCATTTTCTCCGGCCACTTCAAGGACGGATCATCCTTGATTTGCATAAGGACCTATTCTAGTGGAGTATTCAAGGGAGTGTATTGCTGACTTCTTGATAAGGAACTTGCCTTTTTACCATCTTTATCCCTTTTCTCATCTGCCTGAGCCTTCTTAGGACGAGGACCTTGATCTGGATGTCGCGAGTGACTTGCTTCCGAACGTTCTACTCTCTTCCTCTTCTTGGCTATAATTTCGTCCTCAGCATTCATGAAGTTTTGGATCGAATGGATAAGTTCGGCCATGGTCTGCGGCTCTTGCTCGTAGAGCTTATTGATGAACAAGTCATAATTGACCTCGTTGTGGAAGGCGGCCAATAGCAATTTGTCGTCCATTTCGTCCACCGTCAAAGCTTCTCTGTTGAAATGGGTAATCAAGGATCGTAAACTCTCATTCTCCCCTTGTTCAACTGTTAGTAAACTAGAAGAGGAACGCTTGTGGCGTTGTCCTCCAATGAAGTTATTGATAAATATCTTACTCAACTCCTTAAATGATCCGATAGAGTTCGGGGGTATTTTGTTGAACCACACCCTCGCTGGTCCCTTAAGTGTGGTAGGGAATGCTCTGCACATAATCTCGTCTGGAACTCCTTGAAGGTGCATGGTAGTCTTGAAAGTAGCAATGTGATTACACGGGGTCACGGTTTTCATCGTATGAATCTAAGGAAGGCATTTTAAACTTCGGGGGTAAGGGATGACTATTGATGGAAGCCGTGAAAGGGGAGTTCGTTCGGTGAACCAAGTCTTCTACGGGGTTCGCCCGCCTCATATTCTCCTTCATTTCATCCATAGCCTTTCTTATCAAGTCCATTTCCCTCTCCAACTGTAGCACCCTTCTTGAAGCAGTATCCCTTGACTGACCCTCGGACTCAATGTTTTCTCCTCTACCCTCTTGACTCTGGGGTCGCCCTTCTGCATGCCCTTCATGGTGTTGCCTCTTTAAATTGATCTCTCGGTTCAACTCCTGACTTTAGCGGGTCAGTTCCGCCATAGCAGCAGCCACGAACTGTATATGTTGAACGGAAGGCGGTTACACAACAGGTGCTAACTGACGGTCACGGTAGGGATTACTAGAGTAGAAGCATCCCTACTCTCCTGGTGGCCTGGGCCGGTAGCCCTTGATCTTGTCTGAACCATTCAGCCTTTTGTCTGGGAAAGGTGAATCATCACAAACGAACGATCAAGTGAAGAAAACACGAGAATTATTTTCTTCTGACATTGATGAAGTTCCCACAGACGGCGCCAACTAATGATGCGAAGAAAATCAGTAGACTGGATGCTTCGGATTAAAGAGGACTACCGGTTGTCTTGATGGCTTGAAAAAGAAAGAACAGTAATCAAAGGTGACTGGGGTTGCCGGCCAATAACCCTCCGATGAGAAAGTCAGTTTTCTCTCTGTTATTTTTGAGTTCTAACTTTTTAGGAATCATCTAATGTACATTTTTTTGGTCTAAATCAGTGTTTATATAGTGTCCTAATAGCAGTTACTGGGTTTGCAACCTCCCCTTGATTTGAGGAGATGTGTGTGTTCGAATATAACTTCCTCAACTGTTTAGGAGTTACATTCTTTATGCGTAGCGGTCACTGGAAGTTACACGTATGATACGGAGCTGTTTTACACTCATAAATTTTCCCAAGTGTCAATGTTTCGTCTAGAATTCCTCGTCCTAAGACCCTCAAGTCATGCTTACCTAGTCCTGAGATTCTCTAGTCGTCTGTACCTCGTCCACAAGAGAGATTCTTCCTTTCCCAGGACGAGACTCTAGTGAATGTGGGTGGTTCCCTTGGATGACATCCCCTGGTGTTGACCTTTAGCCGTGCAACAGCTCGTCCCTGCACCTTGCTCGTCCTGGACGATCTCCATGGATGAAATCGGAGTTTATTTTATCATACCCCATCAGAAATTATTAGGAATGTGGGAGTAGATGTGCATGATTAGATTTGTTTTTTAGTATTTGAAGATTGAAGAGAAAAAAAATGATAAAAACGGAGAGACATGTAGAGCGAAATAACTACTTGCTATTGAGAGTATAAATGTTAATGAGAACATGGAAGTAGATATGTTGAAGAGAACAAAGGAAAAAAAAAAACCTATACATAACTTTTTATAAAAGAAAAACTGTTTGTTGGTAAACCTTTTTTTAAATAAAAAAATTATTAAAAATTTAGAATTTTAAAATTAGTAATTTTACATGTCAAAACTCCTTTAAATATTAGGGGGTGCTTGAGATGAGAGAATTTTCTTTCCATTTAGCGTTAATTTTACAAGAATATCTTTAGTTGTTAGGTTGCAAAACAAACTAAAAAACTAGCATCTCGAGTTTTTAAAACTCGAGATCTATGTTAGAACTCGAGTTTTTAAAACTTGAGATGCAAGATCTGATACACTCCACGTAGAACTCGAGTCTTAGAAAGTTGAGCTCCACCATTTTCTTTTCTGATCAGCTCTTCATCTTCGTTGTCTTCTTCTTCTTCCCCTGTTCTTTCAGTGGATCTCAAACCATATGATGTTCCTCTGTTTTGTTTCTGATGTTCATTGGTGGATCTCAAACCAGATTTTTCCTGTATTTCCATATTCTTCTTACTTCTAATGTACTTCCAGATTCTTTGCTCAGCACCAGCATAAATCGAGCTTCTAAAACTCGAGTAACAAATCGAATTTTTGAAACTCGAAATGTTAGTTTACAAAATCCTTTCAAACGTTTGTCAACTAATTATATTGTTTCCCCTTATTGTGCTAGGCTGCAAATATCCCCTGAGATGAGATTTTTGTAGTTTGAGATGAGATTTTTGTAATTTTTTATAATACTTGTGGGTGAAAAAGTGTGTGAAAAAATGTGTAATGTTGTTTAAAATGTAAAAATGTGAGTTTGAACTCTAATACCAAATAGGTAAAAATGTGAGTTTGAACTCTAGTATTAGTAGTTTTAAAAACCAGACTAGAACAGCCGATTTAATCAGTTGACTTGAACCGAGCATTTTACACTGATGCAACTATGCAAAATTGGATGAGCAGCAAACAAAGACAAATCACATCGGAAAACCGCGCGGCGCCACTATCATCCTAAGAGCATTCTTATCAAGCATTTTAAAAAATTTAGTATTTATCATCTCAAAACCTATATTTATAACATATATCATATCACTTTATAATATTACTTACATCAAAACTTCTATTTTTTTAACAATTCATTTAAATATTCTTTCTTTATTATTTTTTATTCATTTTTTTATTATTTCTCACTCTACCTCTGTCTCTCTCTCCCACTGCTTTCCATCTTTCTCAACCCAGTGAAGCTTTTCCCTCCCTTTGATATTTGTTCTCAAAACCTCCATAGCCTGAGCTTTTCAAGCTCATCATCGATAAACCATGGCCACAGCCACAGCCACCACCACCAACCACAACCTCAACCACCAAAATTAAAAAAAAAAAAAAAAAAACCCACGGCACAAACCGCAATGAAAACCCACCACAAAACTGCCTCAAAACCGCCTTAAAACCCACCACCCCAGCAACCCAGATCCTCACCTCAACCCGATCCCCGATCCTCAGCTCAACCCCGATCTTCAACCCACGACCTCAACCCATGGTCTCAACCAACCCCAACCACTGTCGGACCCTCCACCGTCGAACCTAGACCCACTTGAGGTCATCGAGACCCATCAGACCCACTAGAGAGAGAATTTGAGAAAGAGAGATGACAGAGAACGAGAATGAAAGAGTGAGAGTGAGATCGAGTGACTGAGAGCAGAGACCGACAACGTGCAGAGATCGGCGATGAGAACGACGGACCATGAACCACAGAAAGAGAAGAGAGGTCAGAGAAGAGAGAGCAGAGAAATGGTGAATATGGAAGACACAGATGAGAGGAAACGACGAAGACAAAGAAGAAATAACAGTGGGCCCCACGCAATAAAAAAATAATTAAAGTTATACAATTTGGTGGACAGTGCCATCTCAAATATGAGATGGCACTGTTCATCCATTGCAAAAATTATACAATTTAAGATGTTTGATAGAGCAAGTTTTTAGGTTAAAATGCTAAAAATTTAAGAATTTTAGCATTTAGGAGCCTTGATAAGAGCATCCACAATGAGCTTGCCATATGCCAAATGCAAGCCCCATTTGGCATTCAAGCCCAAGAAACACCCAGCAACTGGACATGCTAAACTCAAGATTGCCAAATATCAATAATCAAATATGGTACTTAGCACTTGCCAAATATCAATAATATATTTTATTCAGTTGGAAGCCTTCTCTCTCTCTCTCTCTCTCTCTCTCTTCTCCCGGGTGTTTCCTCTCTTCATTGTCTCTCTCTCTCTGTCGCCGTTCTTCACCAGACGAAGCTCTGTCGGTCCCTAGATACCCATTTAAATTTTCACTCCATCACTCTCTCTTCAGACGAAGCTCCGTCGGTCTCTCAAGGGTTTGTGGGTTTGGTGGGCATGGTGAAGGCACGGTGGTGGTGACTGGGCAGTGGAGGCGCGGTGAGGTCTGGGTTTTTTTTTTTTTTTCTGATATGGGTTTTTGTTCCGGTGGGATTTTTGGTGGGCAGTGGTGGCGTGGTGGGCATGGTGGAGGCGCGGTGGTGGTGACTGGGCAGTGGAGGCGCGGTGGGCAGTGGAGGCGCGGTGAGGTCTGGGTTTTTTTTTTTTTTTTTTTTTTTTTTTTTTTTTTTTTTTTTTTTCTGATATGGGTTTTGTTCCGGTGGGATTTTTGGTGGGCATTGGTGGCGTGGTGGGCATGATGGAGGCCCGGTGGTGGTGACTGGGCAGTGGAGGCGCGGTGGGCAGTGGAGGCGCGGTGAGGTCTGGGTTTTTTTTTTTTTTTTTTTTTTTTTTTTTTTTTTTTTTTTCTGATATGGGTTTTGTTCCGGTGGGATTTTTGGTGGGCATTGGTGGCGTGGTGGGCGATGGAGGCCCGGTGAGGCAGTGGAGGCTGGGAGGTCTGGGTTTTTTTTTTCTGATATGGGTTTTGTTCCGGTGGGATTTTTGGTGGGCAGTGGGCAGTGGTGGCGTGGTGGGCATGGTGGAGGCGCGGTGGTGGTGACTGGGCAGTGGAGGCGCGGTGCCGGAGGATGACGGAATATGGAGGGGAAAATTGGGAAAAAATAAAAAATAAAAAATATATTTTATTACGTAAATATATTATTTTAATGAGTAGAATAGGAAAATAGAAGTTGGGTTGTGGAAGATATTGTAAAATGGTATGGTATTAATAATAAAGTGACTTTTTGAGATGGTAAAATAGGATAGAATTGAGATTCCAGCTGTGGATGCTCTAAGAATGCTCTAAAAATGTTAACGGCTGGCTTCCAAGTTGAAGACACCTGTTACAAAATTCAATTTGATCCTTAAACAAAATTGTAGCCCTGAAATTCAACTAAATTACAATACAACCGGAACAGGTAGGTAACTTCACAATCGTAACAGCCAATCATAATCAAAATCAATCTCAAGCAAGCACAGCACAGAACAAGCACTCCATTATTTTGTATTTTTATTTTGGCGGAATCAAAGGCCCAAAAAACACAAACCTCAAATCAAAATTCAAATGAAATTCCCAAAACCTCAAATCAAACAAAACGAATCAAATAAATACAAAACATAGCCCACTTCATCACTCTTCCTCCTGCCTACACTGCCCGTGCCAGCCCAACTCTCAGGTCTCAACTCACCGTATTGGATTTGGAGCCAATTGGGGTTTGGGTTTAGGGTTAGGGTTAGGGTTTTTTTTTTTTTGACAAAGATGAAAGCTTCACTGAAATTCCGTGGAGACCAAAAGCCACTGCTCAGAGCCAAAGTTCCTCTCAGCATCTTAGGCTTGCCGTTTCAG
The DNA here is from genome assembly GCA_032878915.1 of Castanopsis chinensis. Lineage (NCBI taxonomy): Eukaryota > Viridiplantae > Streptophyta > Magnoliopsida > Fagales > Fagaceae > Castanopsis > Castanopsis chinensis. The sequence goes on from JAVQMG010000120.1 coordinate 27,563,501, forward strand.
TCTGGAGTTATCGCCGGCGAGTCCAAGGAGCTCACTCTCAACCTCGGAACCTTCTTCGAATCTGGACCGTCGATTAAGATCTCTTACCGTCCCAATGACACGTGGAACCCGTTCTCTCTCGTGGTTAAGACTGGTGCGGGTCCGTTTGGCTCGCCAATTTCTAGCTCCATGCTTATGAGTGCTGAGTTCAATTTGATTGGGCGTGGAAACCCTAGCTTTATGCTTCACTTCAAGCCTCAGTTTGGGGATTTTTCTATCAAGAAGTCGCAGTCTTCGGTTTTTGATGGGAAGCTGGTTAAGTCGCTGAACGGCGCCGTTCCGGAGGACGATTCGTCGATTGAGGTCGTGGAGAGGCCGTGTATGAACGGTGCGTTTTCCGGGACGGCGGGAACGATCGCCGGATTGTTCTCCGGTATTGAGGTGGCAGCGAGGACGGCGTTGCCGATGAGGGGACGCGCTGTTGTGAATTTCCGGTGGGGAGTCAGGGTTCCGGCGGAGCTGAAGAGCGTCGGTGGGGAGAATCCGACAACGGCTGGGATTTCTTTCCAAAAGATTCCCTTTTTGGTGATGAACAAGATCGGCATCGAACACGTGGACGGCGGGGATTCAAAGAAGAAGACGAGTTCGAGTCCGGATGCGAGTGGTGACGTGGCGGAAGCTTGTTTTACGGTTAAGCGGCAGTTGGAGATATTGCACGCCGAGAACCGGTTGTTGAAGAAGGCCGTGGAGGATCTCCGGCGAGAATTCAAATCGGTCGGAGATTCAAGCTCCGGTGAAAGAAATGGAAATAAATCATCTGGCGGGAAATTCGATAGGCGAAACAATGACAAGAAATCGAATGAGGGTGATGTGAATGAAGAACTGAAGAAAGCTTTGATGGGAGCTACTGGTTCTTGAATTTGTCTACCTGTTGCTCAGCTAATTATATTTTTGGTATTAATAAATTGCAATATCAATTTTATGAGTTTTCAAACTACTACTTGTTGGTTTGGTTAATGGTTAGACTGGTTAGTCATCATGTCATACTTGTATATTGTGTTTTGTTTTGGGGCTGCTATGCACTTTGGACAAATTTATTAAGCTTCGAGTAAAAATTACCATAGAATGTAGCACTCCTGTCCTGTGGAGTTGTGGTTTTGTTGTGTTCATGACTTTTTGCTCCGCCATTTTATATTATAAGTTGTCTCTTCTCATCTCTTGTTATTGAGCTGCTTAATTTTCGTGTCGTTAAAAGTTGACAAATACAGAACTACTAAGAGCATCGGCATCATATTATCTAAAAACAAAACAAGAAACACAACCCCAATGCTGCTGAAGAACCCACCGGCCCATCTATCAGAACCCACTTGTATTTTAGTACTGTATTTTGTATAATGACTTCAATCCAATGTGTTATATGTTTAGGGCCTAGTCCGATGCGCTACTCACCCATTTGTTAGCGGAAAGCAGTGAGACCCTCAAGATGGGTTTAATACATGTGTGTGTATATATATATATATGTATATGTGAATAGTATTGCAAAGGTGTATTGTATCTACTTTGATCTGGGTTGACAATAATTGGATTGAGAGCCCATGGAAGGGCCTACTCCAACACAGCGCTACGTTGTAAAAGTCATCCAGAATCCCTTTCCAACAAAATACCAGTCATAGTTTTACACGAAAGTCACGAGGCCAACAAGGTCAGGTTTTGAGTTCTAATATCCAGCAGTAACATACCTAACCAAAAGAGAATGACACATCGGATGAAAGAGAGCCTATCGTGGTGGATCTTGCCATAAATTTAATTATTAAGATATTTTATTTTGAATGTGAGATGACAGAGTATTTACTGTACTCTTGGAATATTTAATAATTATTTCATTTATTTGATAATAGAAAATTTTAATAATAAAAAAAATGGTCAAATTTGTTGTAGTTGTTATTTCTGTTCCACTCATCCTGATCATATTGTTGATTCTATCTGATGATGCGAAGAAAATCAGTAGACTAGATGCTTTGGATTAGAGAGGACTACCGGTTGACTTAATGGCCTGAAAAAGAAAGAATAGTAATCCAAGGTGACTGGGGGGTTGCCGGCCAATAATCATTCGATGACAAAGTCAGTTTTCTCTCTATTATTTTCGAGTTCCAACTTTTTAGGAATCATAAAACGTACATTTTCTTGGTCTGAATCAACGTTTATATAGTGTCTTAAGAGCAGTTATTGGGTTTGTAATCTCCCCTTGATTTGAGGAGATGTGTGTTCGAATATAACTTCCTCAACTGTTTAGGAGTTACACTATTTATGCGCAACGGTCACTGGGAGTTACACGTATGATACGGAGTTATTTTACTCACTCACGAATTTTCCCAAGTGTCCATGTGTCGTCCAGAATTCCTCGTCCTGAGGCCCTACAATCAGCTTACCTCGTCCTGAGGTCCTCAAGTTACGATTACCTCGTCTTGAGGCATTCAGTTAGCTTACCTCGTCCTGAGGCCCTCACTTGACAGGACAACGCCTCGTCCATGTAACTTGCTCATCCTGAATGATCTCTATGGACGAAATTGGAGTGGTATTTTATCATACCCCATCAGTTGCCCCCTTGTCCATGGGTTGTCTGGGACTCACATTTACTAACGTCATTATTTGGACACGTGTCCTTATGCCAGTTGCTGTAGGTGCCACTTGTCATGATCTAACTGGAGACCAATTATGTCAGCTCATTTTTCGAGAGACGTGCCATTTGTCACATTTTGGCTGGTTGCGTCGCTTCGTGTACTGGGGTCAATGCCTATAAATAGTAGAATTCCTTCGCTACCCTCCTCATTTTCTTAAATTTTCTTCCTCGACCTCCCTTGTCTTAGCGCCTCGTCTAGAAGTTTCTTGCGTCCATAGTCTTTGCTTGTCTAGATCCAGGTATTTTCTTCAATCTTCATCCTCAGGTTTTAAGTTTTCCTTAAAAGAATGTCTGAGGTAGTACTTTCCTCGTCTAGTGATAGAACTGTCGAAGCTATAGACGAGTACTAAGACCCAAGTAGTTTTAGTGGTTCCAGTGATAATAGTTCTAGGAGTAGTAATAGCAGTAGTGATGGGAATATCATAGACGAGTATACGTCTGGCGTCCCTAGGGTTCCTTTAGAGGTATTTCAGGAACAGCATAGGACGAGGCTTAAGTCTGGTTCTAGTGCAGGCACAAGTGCTCCCTCGTCTTAAGTCAGGAGATAGCGTACACTTGTACCGTTGGGGTTGGTTCTAAGACGGACGAGAGGAGATTGGGTCTTCTTAAGACCTGGTACCAAATCCTTGACAGTTTAAATCCTAGGATACCTGTTCGTGACGAGTGGTGTTGTTAACCTCGTTTTGGAGTTGGTATTTACGAGGCTTACCTCTGGGGGGGTTTGAGGTTGACCCTCAATGCCTTCGCCAGAGAGTTGCTTTCCAGATTAGGATTAGGTATATGTCAACTTAACCCCAACGCATGGCGGCTAATAGGAGCCATGCAAGTTTTGTGGAGGGAGGTGTTTGAGGGGAACCGTTCTCTTACCGTGGACGAGTTCCTCTTTTGTTATAAACCCTCCGAAATTAACCAGTCCCTTAGTTTTTATCAATTTACAGCCAGAGGGAAAGATTGTAAGTTGATAAAGTCTTTAGTCACCTCAGACAGAAACTGGAAGACGGAATTTTTCTTCGTTTCTGGTTTCTGGGCTGGATGCCCTAGTGAGATTAACAAGGATTCATTTCCTCCCTACACAGTAGAGATAGGGAACCTTCGTCCTGAAGGTATGTGTTTGTCATTATGTGCTTTTACTCGTCTTTGATTATGGTCGTCTAACGCACTTTTTGTTTCGTTTTGTTCTGAAAAAAGGTGTTAGACGACCCCATCTGGATAGGTTTCATTTGGAACGAGTTCAAAAGGCTTGTCTTTACAACGACAGGACTTTTCATTTTTTGGTTAGTCTACTGCGTCTTGCCACCTGGGGGTTAGGTCTTGAGCCTTCAGACGAAGCCATTGCACACGAAGTTACTATTAGAAGACGTAAGTTTTGCCTTCTTTTTCTCCTCTTTCTTTTTATTTTATTTTATTTTATTTTTTACTGACATCTTTACTTGCAGGGATGGCGACGTTGAAACAGAATAAGGGTAAGGATGTGGCGGACGAGGAAGCTGGGCAAGGGGTGAAATCCCATCCTCGTCCATCCTCTAGGGACAAAAGAAAGAGCCTTTTTTTAGGCGTAGACTTGGGAAACCTCCCAAGTAAGCGCAAGGATAAGAAGGCTAGGCACAAGTCGTCCAAGCCTCAAGACGCTCAAGCTAAGGATTAACCTAGCTCTTTCCTCGTCCCTCCCAGCCATCCTGTTCAAATCCTGGGCGTTGATCTAGAACTTCCTCCACATATCCCGTCTAGAGGCGAAGTCCCAGCCTCGTCTCAACCTTCTTACCAGGTGCCTCACAATCTTCTTGAGAATGAGGACTTAGCTTGGGAGAAGTTTGAGAATGTTGTGACAGACGAAGACGTGACGGCCTGCTACAACATGTCATTGAAGGATTTTGAGCACTCTGGTGTTCATGACCTTTTTAAGGTATGTATGTTTTATATGTTTGTCTCGTCTTACTATTAGCTTATGCATGCATTGTAATAAAACTTTAATTTATGCAGGCAATGTCTAAGTTCATCGTCGCGTCTAGGCAGGCAACTGAACTAGACAAGACGAGGATACTGTTAGAGAAGACGGTCAAAAAAGGGAAGGACGAGTCCAAGAGGTGGGCGAAGGTGGTAGCCAAGGCCAAGGACGATGCGGAGAAGCTACAAAGTCGCGCTGTTGAGTTGGAGATTGAAGTCCATGAGAAGGATGCTCGTCTTGCTTTCCTTCAAAAGAGGAATGACGAGTTAGATGCCCTTCTGGAAAAAGCTAAAGGAGACGCAGTCGCAGAGTTTAAGGCGTCCAAAGAATTTACTAATTCAATGGACGCCAACTACGCAGCTGGCTTCGAGGATTTTAAGATGGACGCAATAGACAAATTCCCTGAGGTGGACTTCAGTTCTATCATGCTGAACCTTAGTGGGGCTACTACAAGCTCCCTCGTCCAGACCAGCTCGGAGGACATTAACGTGGAGGACGATGCTACCACCTTGCCTCCTTAAGACGAACCCAATGCCAACACCCCACCTGTATAAGATGAATGCCTTTCTATTTGAATGTAATTTGCTTTTTTTTTTTTTGAAATGTATTGGAGTACAATCATCTCATCTAGAATGTTAAGGACGAGCTTATTAACATTGCCTTTTTGAGGCCTAATTTCCAAGGGTTTTTAGACGGTGGTCGTCTATCCTTTTTAAAACTTCAATGAATGTTTGTTTTTATTCATTATTTGTTATTGTATGGACATGTTTGCCCTCTGTCACTGTTGTGATTGAAATTTGCATATTTCTTAAGTATTAAAGGGTCATCCTTATACTTTTCTTATGGACGATGTTATTGGTTCATCCATGTGTTTTTTCTATAGACGAAATGATGATGCCTTGTCAGACCTTTCCTTCGTCCATAGGCTTATTTTTCTATAGACGAAGTGATGATAGCCTTGTTAGACGTTTCCTTCATCCATAGATTTGGCTTATTTGCCTCTTCCTTAAGCTTGTTTTTTGCTTTTTGTCAAGGACGTTTTTAGCATTTGACTCGTCCTAGAGCACCTGGGTGTTTTGGTCGGATGCTCATCTATGGACTAGTGTTTCACCATATAATTTTTTGTGCCTTAGCTTATTGCACACTTTATCCTCGTCTTGAGGAAAACTTGTGAACGTTACATCCCTGCGTCTAAGGATTTTTCATTCGTCTTAGGGTTTTGCCCCCCTCGTGGGTTTTACCATGGGAGTGAGATTTTATGCATAAAATACATTAAAAATCCAAACCATATAATTATATAAGCATTGTTCACAAATATGGCACATACTTAGAAGCTAGTGCCTTATGAAAGTACTTAGGAAAATACTTAAAATACACAATCTTATCTTTCACAAACTTATTTGTAGACGGTGCAAGAGTCTAAGAACTAGTGCACCTTTATTCTTAGTACACACCATAGTAGTAGTAAGAACACATTATAGTAGACATTAATGAACCGAAAGAACATAGTAGTAGCGTCGTCCATAGCTGTAACCTCGTCCTTGATTAAGTTCGTCCAAGCCCATTACGAATAGTACCTTCTCAGGTGCTCCACATTCCAAGGATGCTCCAGCTTTCGTCCGTCCAGAGCTTCCAAGTAATACAACCCCTGCCTCTTATAGTTGACTACCCTGTATGATCATTCCCAATTGGGTCCCAATTTCCCATGAGCTGGGTTCCTAGTTGCCAAATATACTCTTTTGAGAACTAGGTCCCCTATGTTGAAGCGCCTGGGTTTTACCACGGCATCATGCTGCCTGACCATAAGATTCTTGTATCTTGCTGTCCTTTGCTCCACATCCATCCTTATCTCATTAATGAGATCGAGGTCAAGACGAAGCAGTTCTTTATTTTCTTTCTCCTGATACTTCATCACTCGATGGTTAGCCATATGAATTTCTGCAGGTATGACCGCTTCACTTCCATAAGCTTACTTGAAGGGGGTTTCTCCTGTCGGGGTTCTCACAGTCGTTCTGTAGGCCCAAAGAACGCCTGGTAACTCATTTGGCCATATTCCCTTTGCCCCCTCTAGTCGAGTCTTGATGATTTTCAGCAAGGATCGATTTGCTATCTCTGCTTGTCCATTTGCCTGTGGGTGAGAGGGTGAGGAGTAGTGATTTTTTATTCCAAAATGCTTACAAAAGTCCTTAAATAGTGCGTTGTCAAACTGTCGTCCATTGTCAGATACCAGCACCCTCGGTACTCCGAACCTACACAGAATATTCTTCCAAACAAAATTCTTAACGTTTTGCTGTTTAATTTTTGCAAGGGATTTAGCCTCCACCCACTTTGTAAAATAGTCAATCCTTACTACCAAAAACTGCATTTGTCTGGTTCCTGGGGGGAAAGGACCTAGGATGTCTAGTCCTCATTGTGCAAAGGGCCATGAGGCCATCATTAGGGTCTGGTCCTCTGACGGCTGCCTAAGGACATTGCTGTAGCACTGACATTAGTCGCACACCTTGACATAAGCCTTAGCATCTGCCTGAATTGTGGGCCAGTAGTAGCCGGCACGAATGATCTTATGGACGAGTGATCTTGCTCCTGAGTGATTCCCACATGCTCCTTCATGGACCTTCCTCAAAACATAATTGGATTCGTCAGGAACTAGGCACCTTAGGTAGGGCTGAGAAATGCCTCCCTTGTACAGCATTTCGTTTATAAGGACATACTTTGCAGCCCTGACCCTCAGTTTTTTAGCTTCGTTCTTATCTTCCAGAAGCCTCCCATCTTTGAGATAAATTACAATTGGACTCATCTAATTTTCTTCCCCTCCAATTTGCTGTACTTCTGGGAGGTCTATACTCGGCATGTATTGGACCTTGCCAAACTCGCCCATAACTCCTCCCGCTGAAGCTGCTCTTGTCAACGTATCCGCATCCATATTCTCCTCCCTTGGGAGTTGAACAAAACTCGCTTCTAAAAATTTTTGTACAAGCCTCCTCACTTTGCTAAGGTATCTCTTCATCCGATCTTCCTTGGCTTCGCACATTCCATTGACTTGATTGATGATTAGCTGAGAATCTCCTCTAACTGTTACTGATTCCGCTCCTAGGGACTTAGCCAATTCCAACCCTTTTAACAGGGCTTCATATTCAGCCTCGTTGTTGGTAGTTTGGTACTGTAGACGCGCTGTGTACTCCAGCTTATCGCCCTCTAGGGACTTCAGTATGACTCTAATCCCTCCTGCGTACATCGTGGATGATCCATCCACATTGATAACCCATCTTCTTGTTCCTTCGTCCTTACCCAGCTCGTCTTGGCTTGGTGTGAACTCAGCAATGAAGTCCGCCAGCGCCTTAACTATATTCCTTGGCTGGTACCTGACATCAAATTCACTGAGCTCCACTGCCCATTGGACTAGCCGTCCTGCGGCTTCCAATTTATTCATTGCTTTCTTTAGGGGATGATCCGTTAGGACAATGATGACATGAGCTTGGAAATAGTGTCTCAGCTTCCTGGAAGCCGTGACCAAGGCAAAGGCTAACTTCTCCATAATTGGGTACCGTCCCTCCGCTCCTCTAAGTGCTCGGCTTGTATAGTATACCGGTTTCTGAACTCGTCCTTCTTCTCTGACTAGCGCCGAGTTTACAGCGTGCGGGGATACCACCAAATACAAACACAGCTCTTCCCCAGGTACAAATGGACTTAGTAACGGTGCCCTTGTGAGGTAAGTCTTCAAATCTTAAAAGGCCCTCTGACACTCGTCCGTCCACTCAAACGCCTTCCTGAGGACTTTAAAGAACGGTAAACACTTGTCAGTAACTTTCGAAACAAACCTGTTAAGGGCGGCAACTCGTTCTGTAAGAGACTGGACTTCTTTGATGTTCTTTAGCGGTTCCATGTTAAGTATTGCCTGGATCTTATCTGGATTTGCCTCAATTCCTCTATGTGAAACCATGAACCCCAAAAACTTCCCTGATGAAACTCCAAAGGCACACTTGCTTGGATTCAGTTTCATGTTGTACCGCCGAAGTGTGTCAAAGGTTTCTTGCAGGTCGTCCAGATGCTTCCCCTCGTCCAAACTCTTTACCAGCATATCATCGACGTAGACCTCTACACTTCGTCCAATCTGAGGACGGAACATGTGGTTCACCAGCCTTTGATAAGTCGCCCCCACGTTCTTCAAACCAAAAAGCATTACCTTGTAGTAAAACAATCCTTAGCTGGTGATAAATGAAGTCTTCTCTTGGTCTGCCTCATCCATCCTTATTTGGTTGTAGCTTGAGAAGGCATTAATGAAGCTTAGCAGCCTGTGACCTGTCGTCGAGTCCACCAGCTGGTCAATGCGTGGAAGCGGATAACTGTCCTTTAGGCAAGTCTTGTTTAAGTCAGTAAAGTCTACACACATTCGCCACTTGCCATTGGCCTTCTTTACCATGACTACATTCGCCAACCAGTCCGGATAGTAAACTTCCCTGATAAACTCCGCAGTGATCAACTTCTAGACTTCTTCTTTGATGGCGTTATCTCGCTCAGGAGCAAATACCCTCTTCTTCTGACGCACAGGTTTGGAGAAGGGACATACATTCAAACGGTGAGTAATGACACTCGGATCAATACCCGGCATGTCTTCATGACTCCATGCAAAGACATCAAGGCTTTTCTTTAAAAACTGGACCAGTGCATTCTTCGCCTCTTCTTCCATGCTTGCCCTTATTTTAGTAAACTTCTCGGTTCTACTATCATCTAAGGGGACATATTTTAACACCTCAACAGGCTCCGCTGTGATTCTTTCTTCGTCTATGCTCATTGTCTGTACATGCTCGTCCATTGCCAACATAGCTAGGTAGCATTCTCTAGCAGCTAATTGATCTCCTTGTACTTGACCCACGCCATGTTCAGTTGGGAATTTAACGGACAAATGGTAGGTAGAGGTTACCGCCTTCCAGCTATTTAGAGTAGGCCTTCCGATAATAGCATTATATGATGATGAACAATCAACTACAAGGAAGTTTACCTCTTTAGTTATCTGCTGCGAGTATGCTCCAACCACCACTGGTAGCGTGATGGTACTTACAGGTTGTACTTTCATCACTCTAAATCCTACCAAGGGCGAATTCATTGGACGAAGCTGATCTCGTCCTAACCTCATTTGTTAGAAAGTGGGGTAATACATAATGTCCGCCGAGCTGCCATTGTCTACCAACACCCCTCTGGTAGTATAGTTGGCAATGAGTAGAGTAAAGACAATCGCGTCATCATGGGGGTGATGAATTCTTCCAGCATCCTCGTCCGTGAAAGTGATGGCTTGCTCGTCAGCTTCCCTCGTCCTGGGAGATCGTCTTGACAGCTGGACTTTTTGCACCACCTTCGGGTATGTCTTCCTCGATTTGGATGACTGCGCTGCTGAGGTTCCTCCTATTATAACTCTTATTTCTCCTAGCGGGGGTCGTGAGGGCTTTTCCACCTTAGCCTTTAACTTCTTGTCTTTGTGGTCTCGTCTTAGGAAATTCCTCAACTTTCTCTGCCTGATGAGGTTCTCTATCTGCTGTTTCAAATCAAAACACTCGTCCGTGTCATGCCCATGATCCTTATGAAAGCGACAATACTTGTTCCTGTTGCGCTTGTTAGGATCTCCCTTCGTTTTCTCCGGCCACTTCAAGGACGGATCATCCTTGATTTGCATAAGTACCTACTTTAGCGGAGTATTCAAGGGAGTGTACTGCTGACTTCTTGATGATGAACTTGCCTTTTTACCATCTCTATCCCTTTTCTCATCTGCTCGGGCCTTCTTGGGACGAGGACCTTAATCTGGATGTTGTTGGTGACCTGCTTCCGAGCTTTCTGACCTTTTCCTCTTCTTGGCTATTATTGCGTCCTCAGCGTTCATGAAGTTCTGGGCTGAATGGACGAGTTCAGCCATAGTCTAAGGCTCCTGCTCGTACAGTTTATGAGTGAACAAGTTAGAACTGACCCCATTATGGAAAGCGGCCAACAGCAACTTGTCGTCTATTTCATCCACCGTCAAGGCCTCCCTGTTGAAACGGGTAATGAAGGACCGTAAACTCTCACTCTCCCCTTGCTCAATAGTTAACAAATTGGAAGAAGAATGCTTGTGGCGTTGTCCTCCGATGAAATTATTAACAAACATCTTACTCAACTCCTCGAATGATCCGACAGAGTTTGAGGGTATTTTGCTGAACCATACCCTCGCTGGTCCTTTTAGTGTGATGGGGAACGCTCTGCACATAATCTCGTCTAGAACTCCCTGAAGGTGCATGGTTGTCTTAAAAGTAGTAATATGATCACATGGATCACGGTTTCCATCGTATGAATCTAAGGAAGGCATTTTAAACTTAGGGGGTAAGGGATGACCATTGATGGAAGCCATGAAAGGGGAGTCCGTTCGATGAACCAAGTCTTCCACGGGGTTCGCTCGCCTCATATTCTCTTTCATTTCATCCATAGCTTTTCTCATCTAGTCCATTTCCCTCTCCAACTGTGGCACTTTTCTTGAAGTAGTACCCCTTGACTGACCTTCAGACTCAATGTTTTCTCCCTTACCCTCTTGACTTTGGGCTCGTCCTTCTGCATGTACTCCATCAGCAACCATGGACTGCATATGTTGAACAGAAGGCGGTTGCGCAATAGGCGCTGACTGACGATCGCGGTAGGGATTACTAGAAGCATCCCTACTCCCCTGGTGGCCTAGGCTAGTAGCCCTTGATTTTGTCCGAACCATTTAGCCTTTTGTCTGGGAACAACGAATGATCGAACGAAAAGAAAACAAAAATTATTTTCTTCAAATTTCCCACAGATGGTACTAACTGATAATGCGAAGAAAATCAGTAGACTGGATGCTTCGGATTAGAGAGGACTACTGGTTGACTTAATGGCCTAAAAAAGAAAGACCAGTAATCAAAGGTGATCGCGGTTGCCGGCCAATAACCCTTCGATGACAAAGTCAGTTTTCTCTCTATTATTTTCGAGTTCCAACTTTTTAGGAATCATAGAACGTACCTTTTCTTGGTCTGAATCAACGTTTATATAGTATCTTAAGAGCAGTTATTGGGTTTGTAATCTCCCCTTAATTTGAGGAGATGTGTGTTCGAATATAATTTTCTCAACTGTTTAGGAGTTACACTCTTTATGTGCAACGGTTACTGGGAGTTATACGTATGATACAGAGTTATTTTACTCACTCATGAATTTTCCCAAGTGTCCATGTGTCGTCCAAAATTCCTCGTCCTGAGGTCCTACAGTCAGCTTACCTCGTCCTAAGGCTCTCAAGTTACGATTATCTCGTCCTGAGGCTTTCAGTCAACTTACCTCGTCCTGAGGCCCTCACTTGACAGGACAACGCCTCGTCCATGTAACCTGCTCGTCCTGGACGATCTCTATGGACGAAATTGGAGTGGTATTTTATTATACCCCATCACTATCTTTTAGTGATTTGGTGATGCAATGTCTATTGAACTAGGCTCATTGTTGAGAGATCTATCATTAATGCAATTTGTTATGTTACATTTATTATCAAACCAAAACACTAATTGGTTTTTGGTGTAGATGGAGATTGAATCTCATATCTCTTATTTAACTACCAGAGATTTTATTAATTGAGTTAACTGGAATTCATACACTCTCTTATAATTAGTACCCTACGAAAGCTATAAATTAAAAGAGAAAATGAACACTATAGCTATAAAGAGGGCCGTGTTGGTGCTTATATTAACGTGAAGCTTTTAACTTTTGACTTTAGAGTGATTTATTGACATTGAGGAAGGGTTTGGATACAACTGAAATTTTGATGCGTTTCAGTTTTCACGTTTTGCTTCTTTTTTTTTTTTTTTCGTTTCTGCTGCTGGGGGGATAGAGTGCGCAGTGTGCGCACTGTTCACGTACTTTTTTAACAATTTTTTATTAAAAATGGGTCCCGCAGTACTATTCACACATTTAAAAATTATTTTGTTACAGTGTTTTCAGTTTTCAGTTTTCAGCAATAAACTCTATCTAAACGAACTCTGATTAGTATGACCAGTCTAGCTAGTTCAACATTTAATCATAGTAAACATGATTACTACTGTGTTCAACAATTAATTGTAAAAGATCCATTCTCTCCCTTGCTCTTAGGGTCCGTTTGGTTAAAGGAGTAAAAAAGTGGGAGAATGAAAAAATAGTAGGAGGATGGAAAAGTGGGAGGATAGAAAAGATTTGGTTTTCCCTCATGTGTATTTGGTTGGAGGGGGTGGAAAACTGAGAGGGTGGAAAACTTTTTTGTTTGGTTAGAGAGAAAAATGGAAGGATGGAAAATGTAATTTATATAAATTGACTATTATGTCTTTGTTATATAATAGTGGGAAAGTGAGAGGGGTAGTAAGTGTAATAAAGTGAGGGTATTTGTGTAAATTATATCGTTCATCATCTTTTCCTCCCAAATTAGGAGGATAAAAAAGTGTGGGCCTTGAGGGATTATTTTTCTTCCCATTTTCTGTCTCTCTTGAATCAAACGGTGAAAAATGTCATTTTTCACCTTATTTTTCTCTTCCTATTTTTCATCATCCCTATTTTCACCCCAACCAAACATACCCTTAAGGTGTGTTTGTTTGGAGGTGAAATAGGGTGGATTAAAAACTTTGGAGAGAAAATAGAAAGAAATTATTTTTTGGAGTATGTTTGGTTAGGTGGGGAGGAAGGAAAATAAATGATGGGACCTAGGATTTTTCTCTCCAGACCCACCAAAATGTTCTCTCTAAGATGGAGAGAAAATTGAGTAAGAGTGAATTTTTTCTTAATCGACAAAGATGCCCATGTACACATGGCTTTATTTTTTTTCTTCTCCTTATGCAGTAAGTAACGTTGCCTTTTTTTTTTTTGGGCCATAACTTGCCTCTTTCTCCTTCTTTTTAATTTTTTTTTTCTAGTGCCTGGGTGTGATAGTTGTTTTTTTTAAGACGTGTTTTTTATTTTTTTAATAAATTTGGGTGATTGATTTTTTTGTGTAATTATTTTTCAATTTTTATTTTAATTGGGTATCAGTTTTTAATAAGGGTATATGAATAAATTTATTCAAACTCATTTTTTCCATCACTCTACTTTTCTACTCTCAACCAAACAAAGAGGAGAGAAAATAAAATATTTTCTATCATTTCACTTTTTCATCCTTCCACTAATTTTTATTCTCACTTTTCCTCTCCTTCAACCAAACAGATCCTTAATATTTTTTGAAACAAAAATAAGGGATTTGATTTTTGGGACTTAAAAAGATGCCACATTGCTACACTGCAGCCACGTAGGTAATTGAAAATTTTTATGAAAAAAAAAATAGTTGATTTTTTAAACAATTTTTTAATATTTTTTATAAAAATAATATAAAAAATATTCTAAAATAGTTTTATATAAAAAAAAAATCTAAAATAACCCATTAACAAATATCCTAAATCGTTTTAACACGGTCAAAAATCAAATCAAATATACTAAATATTAAATAAGGCATGTTTGGCCGACAAGAGTAAGACATCGATGAATCGTATCGCGTGGTAGATATCAGTGCCTCTTAATATAGGCCGTAAAGCGAAGTCGAGGAATAAATTAAAAACAAACAGGAGAAGAGAGAGAAACAAACAAAGTATAAAAAGAAAAAGAAAAAGAAAAAGAAAAAGAAAGCCCTAGCAACATCATATAGGAAAGCCCAATAAAATTCATGAAACGCGGAGAAGTTAAAAGGAGGGAAAAAGTTTTCATGGAAAAACAAAGCTTTCCCGAGAAACAAACATGGGGTACGTGGGAAGAGCTTCTGCTAGCTTGCGCCGTCCACCGTTACGGCACGGAGAGTTGGGACTCCGTATCGGCGGAGCTTCGAAAGCGGAGCACCACCACGCTCCACCACGCTCTCACACCTCACAGCTGTAAACAGAAGTACCTCGACCTCCAACGCCGTTTCAACCAAAACGACCATCTCGACGAGCTGCGAAAGCTACGCGTCGCCGAACTCAAACGCGAAGTCCAACGTTATGATCTTTCTATCGTGTAAATTTTTTTTTGAAAAAAAAAAATAAAATAAAAAGAAATTCAAGTTTAGCGAGTAGTGAAAATTTTTAGCAAGTTTAAAAGTTTTTGTGTTATTGATTAGGTCTCTGCAATTAAAAGTGAAGGAATTGACAGAAGAGCACGTACAGGAAGATGAGAAAGCAACAGAAAAATCGGATCTGAAAATTATTGTAGAGGACGAAAACGAGGCGAAGGATTCCGAACCGGTGAATAAGTCGCCGGAAAACGATGCCGGTGAAGTCGCTCCCTGTGGAGATTCCGATAAAGAATCGAATTCTACAGATCCGAAAAGTGAGGTACCCGAAACCGGAGGCGAGGAGACCGAAAAGGAAGCGGAACAAGGCGAACCGGTGGGCGGAGGATCCGGACCGGTTGAGGAGGCTGCTAGACCGGTTGTGGAGGATTCGTATAACGGTAGCTCGGATACGGTGGTGAAGGGATCGGCGGCGGAGGAGAAGGGGAGACTCGGTGGAGAATCGGGCGAGTTGTGGGAATCGGTTTCGGAATCGAAAGGAGGAGGAGGAGAAGAAGCAACGAAAGAGAGTAACAGTGATGTGCAGAGCTCGGCGTGTAATGAGGATCAATCTCCAGCCTCTACAAAGCCAAGCTCCGTTCAATCTCATCCGTTGATTTATTTCCTCGATACGCTTCGCTCTCACTGCTCTGACTCATTTTTCGAGTGCCGCCTCCAAACCCAGGTATTTCTTTTTTATTTTTCTCTAATTATTTTTTTCATCTTCTTAATCTTATTGATTTAAGATTTAAAAAAAAAAAAAAGAAAAAAGAAAGAAAAGAAGAAGAAGAAGAAGGTATTTAATTTTTAATTTGGCCACCGACCGTACAAGACGTTTTAATTCAATCTTTTGGTGATTTGGACATACCGTTTCTTTCTTTTTTTTTCTTAAAAAAAAAATAAAAACGCGTACTATGGTTTTATACAAAATATCGTCTTCCATTTTATAGAGAAATACCACTTCACCCAACATAGCGTAGAGATCTTCAATTTGGTGAAGATGGACATGGTACAATATAAAGACGCGTTACTGATGGGTTATCATTTGAACCCTACTTAAAAAAAGAAAAAGAAAAAGAAAAGAATTTCAGTATTTTTATTCAATGTTCTACTGTTTTTTTTTTTTTTTTTTATTGAAAATTAATGAATAACATGGTTTATATGAAATTTTTGTCACGTCACTAATAGTTTTGAAAGCTATTATTATTACTTTCAAAAAAGAAAAGAAAAGAAAGCTATTATTATTAATTTATTATCACGTATGTGTTATGTTATTTATTTAAATTTGCTAATTTTTAACAAAATATACTAATAAAATATTAAAATGTTGGATTTTTTATAAACTTAACTTCGATGGAAAGTCTTAGGACTAACTTGACCTCAAAGTTGAAACTATCTGTGATTTTGTTTTCCGCAATAAATCAATATAATATAAAATATATACTAAAAAAAATATAGATAATAAAAATATATTGTCTAATTTAAAATTTTATTTTAGTATTAGCAAAAAAATTGATACTAATACTGATATTGAAAGGAGTAATATTATATTAGTATATTACGTGTATTTTACATTTTTAAAATCTAAAAATATAATTATTATGTTAATTTTACAAATGATTATTTATAAACGGAAGGATTGAAGTTTCAAATTTTGGAGTAATACATATGAGTTTTTACTTTTTACTTGTATATCTTGCTGATATAAATGGCATACGTTTTGTTTTAGTCATATGAATATTTTACTATATACTAATATATTAGCACTCAAATTACTAAAAGACCACCTACCAAAACCCTCTTAATTAGAGGTGGCTATAGGTGTTCGCATGTTGAGTTTGTGTCGTGTCGACTCATAAGTATCTGATTATATGAGTCAATACTAATCCGATATTTTTATTAAATCGGTTAAGATTTCTCGACCTTAACACGACTCATTTATTAAACAAGTTAATCGTGTCGAGCTATTTATCAAATTTTATCAAAATAAAAAAAATATAGTATTAACCAAATTAAGTTATGAAAAACCAAAAAAGAAAAAAAATTTTAGTATAAAATTAAAAATTAACGATTAATTATATCACAAATAATTATTCAAAACTAAAACATATCTAAATATCACAAGTAATCAATCATAATATGTTAAAGAAAATAAATCACAACAATTAATAAGTTTATACATCTTAGATTTAAAGGTATATTGGTAAATTTTCATTTAATTAAACGGGTCAAACAGGCCAAACAAAAACCTGTTTATTAAACGGGGCATCAATGTCAACTCGAATATGACGTTAACTAATTAAGTTTCAATCTATAATCTGCTAATTTCATATTATGCTGTATTGGGGTCATAGACTGTGTCTAATTTTACCGCCCTACTTAATAATAGGCTGGGGACTGGTGAGGAGGATAGTTTGGTGGTTTCGGCTCATTCTAAATATTGAATAAATAAATGATAGATCCACATGATGTGGTGCCCAGTGGCCACTTTCCCCTGGCCCCAGTCCAGAACCAGATAGATACATGCGTTGGTGGTACGGTCCTTTTTCCGATTAGGTTCTTTCTTGGTCATTTGAATTTGAAGTAGATGTACCAAATATTCACTTTGTGCATTTTCGATGTATTTAATCAGAGACTTTAATTGGTAGTATCAATCCATTTTTGATTAGAACTTGTAAAAATAAAGACTAAACGTAGATGTAAAAGAGTAATGTAATTGATATTACAAGCTTTCACGTAATGAATTTATTATTGGCGGAGGAATTTTTTTCTTTCGTTTCTGGTGTGAGATTTTTCCTGGTCAATGGCAGGCACTAGCCACTAATGTAGGTGGTGGTCCTGGTCCAAGTATTGGGCCCAAGTTTATAACCGTTATTTCTCTGAGCCACTCTGACTCAGAAACGAAAGTGGGGAATGACTTGAATAGGATCTAGGAAGGAAGGAAGGAAGTCTCTCAGTTTGACGAATTTTGTCTCAGCTTTAATTGGATCATAAAATCATTTCTATATATCCTCTATAACGATTATATATCCCTCAAGTATTTTGGTCTGGAAATTTGGAAAAGTCCATTTCATTGGATTCATCGTAATCCATGATATAATTTCGTTTAAGACCAAAGACTTCTACTTTTGACCCTCTTTTTTGTTTTTGACACTCATTAGCAGATGAGTGACTTATTAAAAATAAAAACTATGTTTATTGTTAATAATCTGCTCCACGTCAGGTATATGATATGACCATTTTGGCATGAACAGTTATACTGGAATTTTTGTTTTCTGCAAAAACTAATGTTACGTGATTAAATTATTTTATAATATTTTTATAAATTATTTATATAATAAATTATATTTGGTTATCGTCCGGTGAGCTAAAATCATATTCTTACTTATTAATAATAACAGTATTCTGCTAGTTTGTACCATTAACATTTTATTTTTATTTTATGCTTACACTGTGTGGTGAATGCTCCTTTATTCCTGTGTCCCTATTAGTTCCGAAGTCCCGTCAATAGAATTGGCTGACAAACCTTTTTCATCCACTGCTTTTTTAACTTTTCTTTGTTTGGAGTACAGAAGTATGGTTATTAATCTAATAATTTCCTATTGATAAATGGGTCCGGTTAATATGTGTCATAATTAAAAAAGTTATCAAAATAATTAATTATTTTTTTATTTTTCCATTAAAAGTCTCTTAAAATGGTTTACTAATGTATGCTCTCAGAGCACATGTTAGTAAATCCCATAATTAATCACATAGTTGGATTTATCCAAAAAAAAAAAAATGGTTGAAAAGATCGATATTTAACCTGCTGGTAAAAATTGAGGTTGAGTGTCTGTTTGGTAAAAATTATTTTTGTCAACTTATTTTTACTAAATAGTTTATTTCTGCTACTATTTATAAGTCTCATTACACTTTTTGGTACTATTTATGAGTTTTAATGTACTATTTCAATTAACTTTTACTTTTATTTACATTATTTTCAATAAAAAGTTTCAGTAAGCGAATTCCAAACAAACTTTAAATCTCATAATTCTAAAAAAACACCCATACCAGACTAATCCCATATGTTTCAAATCCAATGACTGAAGGCTTTTGATGGTCCTGTGCTGTTGGAGCCTAAAATTAGGTTAACCATCTGTGTGTGTGTGTGTGTGTGTTTTTTGGCAGTTGCACTCCCTCATGTCGAAATTTATATTTTCTTTGTTATTTGTCTACTTTTAACCTGACTTTTGTCTCTCTTTATTGTGCCTTCATTGGGTATCTAAATTCATTTTCACGTGAAAGACTTGCGTACTTTGATCATGTGCGATGATTTGAGCATGGGTTTTGAATACTGCAGGAAACATCCAATTACATGAGCTTGATTCGGCAACATGTAGACCTCAAAACAATTCAAACAAGGCTTGAAGAAGGTTGCTATTCAGGTAATGACAGCAAGTTCTTCCGTGATCTGTTGCTTCTCTTCAACAATGCCATTTTCTTCTTTGACAAGAAGTCCTCAGAATACATGTCTGCCATCAAGCTTCGACAAATTGTTTTAAACAAAATGGCTTCCAAGATTAGCCTTAAGCCAGGTCCTGAGCGAAAAGAAGAAGAAAAGCCGGTGCCATCTTTGCCCCAGTGTATAAAATCCGATCCAGAACCATCGGATTCTTTGCTACTTAAAACGAAGATATCAATCCCTCTTACTGCCTGTCGCAAACGCAGCTCAATCACTGCAAAAGCATTGGCATCATCATCTTCAGGACCAGACAAGAAAAAAGAGCAGTTGGCCACATTGAAGGATGAAAAACCCGTTGTAGAATTGAATCAACATGATAAATCCTCTGAGAAAACTGAGGAAAATCGTGCCACGAAAAAGAGAACAAGAGAAAGATCTAAAATCAATTCAAGAAACTCAAGCAAAAACAGAAACAGGGGCCGTACTAATCCAAACACAAACAAGAATTCGGATGCCAATTCAAACTCTGGCTTTTTAATCAAGGGACTGTCTCAGAATGAGATTTCTGAGTCTAGGCATGAGAAGGAGAAGAAGAACACCACTACCACCTTTAATGCTAGTGCTAAGAAGAAAAGCGCAGCAAATTTCTTGAATAGAATGAAGCGAAACTCATCGTCCCCTAATTGCTCGTCATTGCTAGAGACATTGAAGAGTTGTGATAATAGCAAAGGAGGAGCTGAGCAGAAGAAAAATGGTAATGGCAAGGGTGATTTGCGTAAAGAGCAAACCTCCTCGCGAAAAGGTTCTAGAGGTAAACAAGAGAAGATGCAAGAGAGCCCTGGAAAAAGGAACGTTGGACGGCCACCAAAGAGGGCGGCAGCACCATCTCCGGCTCTTCCAGCTAAAAGGGGTAGGGACGCTGGTGAAACGGAGGCAGGTTCTTCAAGGCATTCAAAGAAACGTTCAAGGAAGTGATTGTAGTTGTTGTCGTTTTAAGGTTATCGTATAACAACACGATTGTTTTGTTTTATTTTGTTTTGTTTTGTTTTTTTCTACGCCTCTATTTATTTCCTTTTTATGAAGGGGTTGTAGAGTACAAATTATGTCAAATTTCTAATTGTATCTAATGTTGTTGATTACATATGTAGCTCTATTTTGCCGTGCAATCTTAGATTCTTAGCAACAGCCAACTATTCCAATTATTTTTGACAATCAATTTAGGCACATTCCTTAAGTGTAATGTTGCATTATTTTATGAATGACGTACTTGGATAAAGAATCGAGAACCCAATCTTAAGAGTGGGACACTCAAAAGCAAGATATTCTACTATGTCTCTCGATCCATGATCCTCACTTGGAACTTACCTTTGTAATAAAGTAATTAATAATGAATATGATTTTAACTTGAATTTGCATTATTGATTGACTTTTTTTTATTTAAAGAGTTTTATCAACGATTTAAAGGAAAAATCTTAAATGTACAATCTCATCATTTAAAATTCCAACAATTAGTTTCTTTTGGAGAAAGAAGTCATCCCTGGTGTGAGAGTAGATGTGTCAGAATATGATTTTGGGCCTTGGGTCTGATCCGATGGTATTAGTTTGTCCGATTAGGGGTTAATACTAAATAAAGGAATGGCTGTGAGATAGATTGGCGAGCATGGTCCGAGGAGGGAAACATCTTTGGTTGACTAAAGGGAAAATCATATAGTGTGTTGCTATGCTTGGAAGGGGGTTCCAGAGGGATAAATGGATGAGGATGAGCTTTAGAAGGTCATAGGAAGGAGGAACAAATAGCAAATATCTTGGATAAAGCTGCTACCACCGTATTAAAGACCATATATTAATCTCTCTGGCAGCATTAATGGGGAAATGACATCTGAACAGTGTTGGACAGCCTTACAGCTATTATTTGAAGACTTCAAGAGGGTGCTAGATGGGACAAGTATGTGGATGGATGATCTGAGCCCTACATGGAAGATGGAGGAAAGAAGGAGGATGAAATAAAAGGAAGAGAAAGACATTAGAGAGAGAGGGGGGGGGGGGGGAAGAAGAAAGAGAGAGAGAGAGACCATTGTTAGTTGTAATTGATCTTTGATAATAAAAGAAGCATTTCATATCATCTTCAGCTAACGTCCGAGGAGAGGTTTTACATATAATTAACTCTTTGTTTGTGAATTGTGGATCTAATCCATTACCTTTGTACTTTAGACGTGCAGAAACCTAGGTTTTAAGCCCACTGTCTACAAAAATTCATTGTTTTAGGCCTTTTGGGCCTATCCCCTTTACACGTCTGGGTCTAGGTACAAATTGTGCACTTACAATTGGTACCGTCTGTGAGAAACCTTGTGTTTTAGGACATCTAACATAATGGTAGGCTCAGGTCCACAACGTGCAAAGTCCATGGCATCCCAGCATGAAGACTATTTCTTGCATCTTGAGCGGGAAAGAGATAGGGAAGGCAGTGTGCACACAGCACATAGTATTAGGAGTCATTCATGTGGTGGAAGCAGAATTTCTCATGAGGAAAATGCTAAGGCCATGCAAAGGGAGGTTGACCGTCTGAAGAAGAAGCTATAACGTGAGCGACGAAAGCGAATTCCTTCTTCTTTTGACTCCTTTTCGTCTGAAGATTCTCAAGGTAGTAATTATAGACCTAGGTCAAGAACTCATCCTAGTGAATCTTTTTCTTAAGAGGAGGTTTAAGGTAGTTGGATCAACTTTCAACAGACCATTTGGACAACAACGGGTCTATGACCCCAATTCATCTGATTGACTTAAGTGACAAGTCGACCCCATACTTGACTGAACCCCAACCTGTGGGCAACCTTAGGGAGAATATGGGCAATTAACCCTCATTTTCCAACAATATAGTTAGTAGGCACCAGAATGAAAGTATATACTATAGTAACATCTCGACTCTTAGAGAGGCGAATTTTCCCCTAATAAATCGACTCTTAGAAACTCGATTTCCATGATCTAATTCTGGTCTGATGTGGCACTTTATGCACGTGGCGTCCACCTGTAAATCAAATCTTTGAGACTCGATTTATAAATCGAGTCTTAAAGACTCGATTTAATTGTGAGGTGTACAACACGTGCAAGTTAGGTGAGTGTGTGGAGCCACTTGGAAACCGAGTCTCTGAGACTCGATTTCCAATAGGGTTTTTTTCAAATATACACCAAGTCTAAACGCGTCTCTCACTCACAGACATCTCACGGCTCTGACGCCTCTCTCCACTCTCTGGCACTTTCCCTCTCACGCCATTCTCCACTCTCTGGCACTCTCCCTCTCACGCCATTCTCTACTCTCTCCACTCTCTGGCACTCTCCCTCTCACGCCATTCTCCACTCTCTGTCACTCACCCTCTCGCTCTCCCTCTCACGCCTCTGTCACACCCTCTCCACCTGACACACGCTCGTGCCGTAACTCACTTGCCCTCTCCACTCTCACTCAGTTCTGTCAGGTATGATTTTCTTAATGGTGTGGTATTTTCATGTGGGTTTCTAGTTTTTGTTCGAAAATGATGATTGATCCGTTATTGTTTCATGTGGTACTCTGTTTGGTTCCCAAGAAAATGCGAGAAAACAAATTGAACAGAAAACTCTATTTCGTATGATTGATTTGATTGTTTCAGAGTACTCTGTGTGGTTAGGCATTTTGGTTCCTACTCTCATTCTGTTTGATTATGCACATGCTTAGTAAGAAATCAGTAAATGAAAGGCATCTCACCTATTAAGAGCCCTCGAAAAAAGAATTTTGGCTGATTAATAACATTCCATGGGACTATAGGAACCTCAATTACCCTAGTTGTAAAGTTAAAAAGGCATAATTGGTTGAGTGTCTGTAATATTTAATTTCAAAAGAAACATTAAGGATTTTCACACGTTCAATTAACTAAGAAAAAAGAAACTTTTTTTTTTGATAGGTAAAAAGAAACATATTTTAGTGTCATAAAAATCAGCATATGACCTGAGATCCAAAACTTAGCCCCATAATCAAAAGCTACAACACAACCTATGCTAGTCATCAATCATCTGATAAATGGCCATCCATTTGACATCTCAATATTGACAACCAAATCATGGATTATTAGTCATGTTGTTTAAGGTTTCCAAGTCCAAACAACACATTTCCATCTTAGAAACCAACACTGGCTACAGTATCCAACAAAATTAGCACCCCCCCCCCCCCAATCATATTTATTCCATGGACAATTTAGAAATAAGACAAGAATTAACAAATTTGTGGAGATTGACTGTATCAAGTATATTCAACATGGTGTACAAAATTCCATGAATAATATATTGTACAGAAATAATTTGCTTAGTTTTAGCACTAATTGCTTATCATTCTTGTGCAATATGGCTGTTGCAAATGCTGGATAGATTGACCATGCGCAGCTTGGCCCCATTGACCAGTCGGTGTTGACATTGCAGGCCAACCATCGGTCAGAAGCTATTTGGAATGGGCAGGTAAAACACAACACTAAAGATTTAATGAATGTACACGTATTTAATCATACTCAGTACACGCACTTGTTGTCATATATTAATACATGGTTTTGTTCTGTGCAGGATCTAGGGTCCCTTAAATGTCGTGCCCGTAGTGAAGAGTTCTTCGATCGAGAGCCATGGTGGACGACCGAGTCGTTGACATCATTAAGGCACTTGGTTTGGAGGGACTCCTCAGGACCCCGGGTAGAGAGATTGACCACGGCCTGATAACAGCCTTAGTGGAGCGAAGGCGGCAGGATACTCACACCTTCCACGTGCCACATGGTGAGGTCACCATCACATTGCAAGATGTGGAGGTTCTTCTCGGGCTTCCTGTTGATGGCGAGGCCATTACAGGGAGCACGCAGAAAGAATGAGATAATGTGTGCGACGAATTTCTTGGCTTCCGACCTGTACATGATCAGAGAAAGCAACTTCATGGCCAGAGGATTCTCATCCAAAGGCTTTTGGAAGCTGTTGCCAATCCATTGTCGCCTAATGCCACAGAGGATCAGCTGCATAAGTACACACGATGCTACATCCTAGCACTACTAGGGGACACAATCTTCGTGGACAAATCCGGTGATAGGGTGCATCTAATGTGGGTGCAGCAGTTGGAAGACCTTCGCAACCCATGAAGGTACAGTTAGGGAAGTGCTTGCTTTGCATGGTTGTATCGAAAGTTGTGTAGGGCAAGCGATAAGAAAGCTAATCAGATTGGTGAGTACTTGCTGTTGGGGAGTTTCTACCGCTTAGAAAATCCTTTGAAATTTATCATGGACTGAGAATTAGAACAGTAAAGTAGGAAAAAAGATAGTATTTGAGACATATCTTTCTAAAAGATCATATTGCAGTTTTGACCTCACCTATTGACTCTTAAAGCGGGATGGATGAATACATTTCTCGATTGAAGACTACAGCTGTTGGCCTCCTCAGTTACAAAGGGTTGCATTAGCTCAACCTTGACAAAGGACCTTATCAATGCCTGAGATCTGCCGATTTGGTGCTTTAGAGCTCCATGCAGTTTCTGCCTTCATTGGAGGAATTGCATCACAAGAAGTGATCAAGGTTTTATCTCTTGGCCTTTCTAATTTAGTTCTATCTGTTTATATTAGGGACCAAAAGGTGGTTGAATGATGAGTGTTCAACCATGTTTGACGAGCACAATTATCAGAAAGCACAATTGTTTATATCTTTAAAAAGCTTTTAAAAGTTCTTTTCCATTTTATGTGACCCCCATGTCCATGCATCATGACAATTGTCACTTTCCACTGCAGCTCATAACAAGGCAGTTTGTACCCATGCCTGAGACTTTCATCTTCAATGGCATTGATCACAAGTCACAAATACTGTCGCTGTAAATCTGCTTTGAAATGACTGGTATGTTCCCATCTTCTATTGCTGTATATATGTTCTAATCACGATCTCATTTGTAAGTTGCTTGACAGCTATGTGATTTTTGTTGGCAGATGCCTCCAGTAGATGGAGCAGCAACTTGTGTGTGGACAGCTTTGCTAAACATGTTATATACGAAGCATTCTGATAGTTTGGTGTAAGTTCCTTGAGAGAAAAGTTTTGTAAATTAAAATCACATGACTGGTGCGAGTGTTATTTTGTTATAAGCGTGGTTCACAATGTTGGCTGCATCTCCACTTTGACTTGAAACTATATGAGCGGTTGTTTGTTTATTACTCTTAATTCTTCTGCAAGCTTTATGGTTCGTCTGTTGCTTGGATTGGCATTTTGGTTCTTGTGGGTAGTTGGTTTCTGTTTTCACAATTTTTACTTACATGCATGATCATGTAACTTGGTGTCTTGCATGGCATGTTGTGTCATTTACCACGTCTTAGCCCCATATTTTATTTGTCATCATTTTTCAATTTTGTAGTTGTAATTGTAACAAACTGTGCAGTTTGGCTGGTGTGTGGCTATAGAGTGGGGATATTGTCCTTGCATCATTTGGCCATTGCATTTGAGGATAGTGTCATATACATTCTCATCTATCACTTTGTGTTGACCTGTACTACCGTTTTTTTACTTTTGTAACCAATTCAGCAGTGTTTTTGGTAATGTTGGAGCTTTCTCACTTTATGGTGGTGATCATATTGGTTCTTTTGTGTTCTCCCCATGTAGGACTCAGAAAGCATGTTGGATCATGAAGGAAAGTTTCCCATTGGCACAAAAGTTCAAGCTGTTTGGAGTGAAGATGGGGAATGGTATGTCAAAAAATGAAAATAAAAATAGAGATTCTGAATTTGAAAATATATATATTGCCCTTCCATTTGTTTTACCTTTGTCTTTCTGCATTTGATTAGTTCAATGTTCAGGTATGATGCAACAATTGAGGCGTATTCTCCAAATGGCTATTGCTTTAGTTATGATGGATGGGGGAATAAAGAAGACGAATGATTTCTGTGGCCACATTTTTGAATCATTAACTCCTTGTTGCTTAATGCATCATCTTTTTGTCTATCCTCATCAAGTTGCATTTATAGGTTGCTGCGTATATTTTGTTTATATAGTTTACATTTTTCAGGTGTTAGCATTTACATTTGTTGTTTGAATTGTTTATCAGGAGAAGTAAAGCTTACCTTTTTGACCTTGCACATATTTTCATACTTCCAATGGAGAAGTATAATTTTACTGCAAAACATTAAAGTTGTTTGCTAGCTCTACATCATTTATCCTAGTATATTAATTGTCCAAATGTCATCCTTAATATCCTAAATGTTTATTTGAAAGTTACTATTAAACATGCAACAAGTGCCTTCAAAATTTTAGAGGCTACCATCATGGGATTTCAGAATTTAGCTGCTTGCTGCCATTAGTACACCCCCCCCCCCCCCACCCCCCCTACCTCTTCCTCTTCTATTATAATCACTTAGCTGTATCATTCCCCAACCATCATTACAACTTCTTTATCTTGGCCAACTACTTGTACAACAAACCTTTTTTATGCTGATAAATTTAGAACATATGGAGGATTACAGCTGATAATTACATGTGCCATTTGCTAAAGTAACCCTTTGCAAATTGGAGGATTCTAGATGTTAAATTTCCATGGGTTGGATGTCACTAGCCATTTGGATTATTTATGCATGCATTGGGTAATCAAAATGTTTTACAATCACCCCCTGTTGCTCAATAAGGGGCTACTTTCTCTTAAAAATTGATTTTACAAAACATTGGGTTATTGTCCCCAAGTTAATACTTAAAAAGGATAAACTAAAAAAATAATCATTGTCAACATTATCTAAATGCCTGAGATTATAAATCAACGAATATTCAAAAAACGACTGCCCAATTTGCTGTAATCCTATTTGGGTGATTTGTTGAAAAATTATATATAATTCATTGTGATTAGGGATTTCGGCATCTGCAAACAAGGGAAATGGCATGTAGTTTGCTGGTTACTATGTAAAAATTTTATAGATTTAACCTTAAAACAATCCCACATCGACTAAATACTTCCTATTAATGGTCTTTTATTACACAATTTGACTCCCCAAATATCCCCAAATTCACTTTCAATAATCAATTCATATTAATGTGGAAGGATTTACAAAATGACTACTCATTCTTGACCCATGGATACTCCTCCATAGACCCTATTCATGATTCATCTTCTATTCTTTTTTTCCTAAAACAAAAAAACTTTTTCAATTCTTGATTTAATTGATACTGGTAGTGTCTGTTACAATTTTAAAATTTTTAAACTAAACTATTTAATTACTCGAGTTTCAAATTACACATTGAAAGTTTAAGATAGATAGGTACAACAAGTTCAATTTTATAGTGTTGTTAGTTTCAAATACAGTTCTGAAAAAAAAAAAAAAAAAAAAACCAGTATAACTCGAGTATTAAACACTCGATTTCAATCAGGAAATCGACTGTTAGACAGTCGATTTATGTTACTTCACCTATGGCCAGGCAGAGAGTTCAAAAATATTTACGGCCATCTGCCATTGGGAAAATTCCCAGCGGAAATCGAGTCTCTGAACCTCGATTTTTTTATCAGTGGCTCTTTGGTAAATAAGACCTATACAAATCGATCCTTTAAAACTCGAATTTTAAAGAAAATCGAGTTCTAGAGACTCGATTTCCACTGGATTTTTATTTTTTTGTTACTCCTTTCCCTTGCAGCAGTAAAGCAGAATTTTTTTTCTTTTTTTCCCTTGCAGCTGTAATCTAGATCTAGAACACATCACATGGGCAGTGTATACAAACATTGAATGCAAGAAAATGGATTAAAACAGATTTAAGTACAGTACGTCCGGCATACAATCTGATTACTAGCTATCATTGCTTCAAACAAGGCCCCTATGGTTGAACTTGCCAAAGTACCAGCTACTAATGCGAAAGTACTACTACGGTTGCTGGTATTATAGGCAAAAGCTGCAGCACGCAACTAATGTAACGAGTACATGGATAGCTACTAGTTCAATTACAACAACATTCAGCAATAAACAAAATTATGTACACTCGATACAACATAGTCTACATAATCAGGACACTTGCCCATACTGATACAACATGGTCGCCTAGCACTTATCCATACCGAAGATAACCACAACTCCCACGTATAATGCCATTCCAAAATCGAGCATCCGCTCGCCTGAAAAACATTAAAAATACGGTTGTTAGTTCTTAAATGCGAAGAACAAAAACCAAATGAAATTCTGAGCATATTATATCAAAACGGCAAAGGCACTTGCCTAATTTGTAGCACTACAGCCTATCAAAGTCCCACGGGAACCGCTTGTCGAAGCCCCACGGGAATTGGGACATCTTCTGCGGTTATGCCCCTCTTCATGACACACTCCGCATCGCTGCCTCGGTTGAATCTCCCTCAAGTCCGAATTTGGGTTCGGGCTTCCCGTTTTCGCTGTACCCTATCCATTTCATTCCTTATTCTTGACTTTACAGGACGACCTTTGGCCCGCAACAGACTTGGGTCAGGCACCCACCGTGGTCCGCGAACGTCCCTCCATTTGGACTCTGACTTTGGCACCACAAATTGATGTGAATATGTGTGAATGGCGTTGTCCAAACTGTAACATGGGTTAATATAGATGGTCGCATTGAGATGCAATTGCTGCAAAACTTTAATTGCATGTGAACAAGGGATCTTAAGGTTTTGCCACTTTCCACAGCCACATGTTCTATCCAATATGCGCACTTCATGACTATGGTTTCCCCCTCCACCTCTATGATCGTTGTACGGGGTAACCACTTGATATACACTAGTTTCATGATTAAATTCCCTCAGAGTGTGTCCTGAAATTTTATCGACATTTTTGGTATAGATCCCCATTGCATAATCACTCCACGCCTTACCTTGAGAGAGATCAGAAGTAATTTGTTTATGTCGATCATGGAAATATGCAACAAGTTTACACCAAGTGAACTCAATCATTGCAGCAATGGGTAAACTGCGAGCACCTTTAAGTACCCCATTAAAGCACTCAGAGATATTAGTTGTCATTACCCCGTAACGTCTTCCACCATCATGTGACTGGGTCCATTTGTCCAGATCCTCACTCATTAAATATGTGTATGGCATATAGCGTTCAAGATAGGGATCATCAGGGTCTACACTCCTCAGTGCATTAATCTCAACATCCTTAATGGTTTGCATGATGGACTCAAATTTAGTTTCATTCGTCGCATATCCAGCTTTCAAAGCCAATGCCTTTAGAGTCGGGTCATCAAAGTATGTGTTGAAGTTGCTAGCAACATGTCGAAGGCAATATCGGTGAAGTACCTGTTCTGTGCCGTCCTCACCTCTAGGCCACTCTGCAATGGCGCATTTGATACCTTTATGTCAGTCAGAAATAATGCAAATGCCCTCGTTTGGTATCACATGCTCTATCGAAGTCCTGAGACACTCTAAAAACCACCCCCAACTAGGCCCTGACTCCTTGTCCATAACAGCAAAGGTGAGAGGCAAAACCTTTTGGTTAGCATCAGTTGCCATTGCAATCATCATCACCCCTCGATATTTACTATACAAATGAGTCCCATCAATACTGATCACTAACCTGCAATATCTAAATGCAGCAATGCATGGAGCAAATGCCCAAAATACATAGCGCAGTAACGTAGTACCATCTATAGGCCTAGGTATGGTCCAATAGTTGTACTGGGTACCCGAATCCTGATCCAAGTATGCTAATAACAACTTTCGCAACCTTTGGTAAGACTCCTCCTAATCCCCATATATCTTAGCAATTGCCTTTTGTTTTGCGTCCCATACCTTGTAGTAAGAAAGGTCATGATTATACTTAGTATGTATGATCTCCCAGAGCTCATCAATACGAGCAGTGTGATTTTGTCGCAATTTTTCCATAATTTCTGATGTAACAAAATTAGAATCCATCATTTTACTGTCTCTTCGTAGGCCAAAGGGTATACAACTGTGTGGACCCACATAAGACGTGACCATCCACAGACCATTAAGTTTAGCCTTCATGAATGCCCCAACGTATCACTTGCAGTTGGTGTCAATGCATGTGGCGCATAATTTAGTTTTGGTCGACGTCTGGATTATAAAATTTCTATTATCCTTTGCTGCGTATATTATCAATGCATGTTTCACCGCCTCTTTATTTGCAAAAGTCAACCCTTTATTAAAATGCATCCCATCTTCCCAAGTAGAAACAAATGGTATTTGAAGACGTGAAGGATTAACCATATTTTCCCAAGTATTTGTGTAGAATGACTCGGCAAGAGGTGTGTAGGCAGTGGTCATATTTGTAACATGCTGGACTCCAATATCATCGTCCACATCACCTTCATCATGGCACTCCATATTTTCCTCTTCAAAATTGGGAGCAAGTTCATGGTCATCCACATCCTTGTCAAAGTCGCCTCGCTCAATCCTCTCTTCGTACTCATCCATATCATCAAGACTTTCATCATTATTCGCAAAATGATATTCGTTCTGCACCCCTAAATATGTCTCTTGAGTTTGGATTGTTTCACAGGTATTAGCAGCATAATCTTGAGATGGGAGTGTGTAACTTGGCATCGTAGTGCATCCATCATCTAAGGCTATAAGTTGCAAAGATGTAGTTGTTTGTTGCAACTCCTCAACATCAACTTCTGCGAGCCGCTCGGAACTTGCGTACAACTCAGCAGCATTTACTTGGGGCATTTTATGGATCCTATTAAACATAACCTTTACATGTTTATTTTCTTTGATCGCCATATACTTGTAATTTATCCGTTCATGAAGGATTTCTTGTGGGTAACGATAAATAATATTTATGTCATAACAAGTAGGGCTCAAACTCAGTTCTTCCATTATTTTCGTCTTCAAATCATTCAATGTCTTCAACTTACGACGTATCATCATGTAATAGCATTTGATACTCGGCCCTTGAAATGGGAATCCGTCAATCTGTTCGAGATTGAAAAGGGGTCCATCGTAGTATACATTTATGTCAATATTCTTCAGAGATTGAGAACCTATTAGAGTCAAGGTAATATGTTAGTGACATATTTTAATACAATTACAAAACTTTTTATGTACTCAAACTACAAAAATTACAACTTCTTATATCAAACACACCCCACATTTGCATATACTCACTCCACATCACATACAAACACACTCAATCATTACCCGAACAAAAAAATAATGAAAAATATTAAACCAAAAAACAACAAAAATAGCCATGAAAAAAGGCTAACAATACAAATATATCTTAAATATTTTTTACTTTTTATAAAAAAAAAAAAGCCTACCAAATATATACACTAACTTATTACATCATATGCATATACAAACCCCACATTTGCATATATACTCAATCATTATCATTTGTTTCTAAACAAAAAAAAAAAAAAATCATTAATCATACTCAAATAAAAATAAAAAACTAAACACACAAATCTTCAAATCATTCTATCAAAAATATAAAGAAAAATAACAAACCAAACAAAAAAACTCATGATACATACCCATAAAAAAACCTAACATTACATATATGTAACTAACAACTACCCATAAAAAAACCATAACATTACATATATGTAACTAACAACAATTCAGCAAAAAAAAAAAAAAAAAAAAATGTAACAACTAGAAAGAGTGTATGCTATAAAAACTTTACCTAACATGAGGATGTGTAAATGGAGGGTGAGTTTGATTTGAAGTTTTGTATGAGAGTGAGAGAGAAAGTGAAAGAGGAAGAGAGAGCTGCTGCCCATAAAATAGGTAATGTGGTGTGGGAAACGGCAGACCCAGAAAAATAGGTAATGTGAGATAAAGAGCAGCTGCCCTAGCCATGTGGACTTAATTGGACCACAGCTTACAAATCGATTCTCTGAGAGTCGATTTTCTTGTTTACAAACCGAGTCTCTAAGACTTGATATCTAGCTGGATTCCACGTGGAACAAAATGACAAACAAAGTGGTGTATTTTAATTGTTCATACAGAAATCGAGTTTATGAAACTTGATTCCCAGGTGGCTGACATGCGGAAAATCTCCACATCAGACCTGACCAAAACATAGAAATCGAGCTTTTGAGAGTCGATTTATTAAGAGAAAATCGACTCTTTAAGAGTCAAGATGTTAGTATAGTATATAGTTTCTTTCTATTACTTACTAACTATATTGTTAAGAAATGAAGGTTAATTGTCTATTTTCTCCCAACCTTAGCTGTGAAATTAACGCCCCACCACCCCGCCCCTCCAAAAATGAAAAAGAAAAAGAAAAAGAAAAGGTTGGGCTGATAAGATTTCTTAAAAAGAAAGTCATTCTCATCATCATTATAAGCCTTGACCCTTTTATAGCGCAATCTGATCCTGACCCTCGACTGCACCTCAACGCCAATTCCATCTCTCTCTGTCTCTGTCTCTCAAAATGTCAGAATTGCTAGGAATTCGGAAATCCTTTGCCTTTACACTTGCAAACCACAAGAAGGGCTCTCAAACTCCATGCACGGATCTTCAAGCCAAAAAGCGACATCGTGATAGTGCTACTGCTAGTCCACCCGTACTCGGTGATGGCCTAATAAGAGGTTCTCTCACAATGTTGTTGCTGTCTGCTGGGTCTAGCATTTTGTTGGTAGGTTTTCTCTGCAGCTCCTTTTTTTTTTTAAATTTATTTTTAATTTTTTTTGTTCATTATGTCTTTCTGGGTGTTTGGACTATATATATGATATTTTTTAATATTTGATATTGGTATATCATCGTCTCGTTGATTTGCTGGCTTGATTCCAATTACTGGATCCATATATTTATCTAATTTGACTGCTGGTGATTCTTTTGAGGTGTTGTTTTCATTGATAATCATTGATTTGTGTGCTTAATTGGAGGAAATGTTCATTGAGACCCAAGTTTGTTGCATGTGAAATAAT
Source organism: Castanopsis chinensis (assembly GCA_032878915.1). NCBI lineage: Eukaryota > Viridiplantae > Streptophyta > Magnoliopsida > Fagales > Fagaceae > Castanopsis > Castanopsis chinensis. Next base: position 27,596,451 of record JAVQMG010000120.1, read on the forward strand.
CATATTGTTCTTTTTTATTTGGTTCGAAAATGGGTGCAACTGCAGATCAATTCAATTGTGTTTGTGAGTCAATTTAGCTGCTTTTTATTCTCAATTTGATCATCTATGATTCTGGCCGAGGGCCCTGAAGAAACAGATCTAAATATCTTTATTACTCCACAGGTAATATTTAACTCTATTGCCAAATCTTTGTTAATCCCTAGCATTATCGGGTGGAATTTGGCTTGGGTCTAATTCTCCTGCGCAGTAGACCCATCATGAGCATGACACGTGGCCATTCTTACGGATTCAATGCATAAGAGCAGTGGACCCAATCTTTTTTCATTGTTAGAAATATTAGAAAATTTTGAGTTGGCCTAAAGGTCATTAATGAGAACCATTTTCCTTTTCAGCATTTGCCAGAGCATGTTTTAATTTTTCTATATGAAAATTCATAGTTGTAAACATAAAATCACCATGTGTACTCTAGTTAAGTTTTATTTTATGAGTTACTCCTCAAAAAAGTTTTATTTTATATGAGTTGAACTTCAATTGAGAAAAAGAGTGAGCTCCTTGGACCAGGTTGGTGTAGGTGGGAAAATTTGGAATACATGATGGAATTGCAACAAAGACTTCTATTTCGACTAAATTGTAACGGACCATCTGACCAAACAATATCCTGCTAAAGAAGAAGACCTTAGACCAACCGAAACCACTCAGAGGGGGTGGCCAATGAGGCTTTCATGATTAAGTTAGAAAACCAAATGGAGAAAGTGAAAAAAATGGAAGAGCTACAATGCCTAGAGCTTGTTAGGCATACATTGTTCTAGTGAGTGAGGGGGCATTTATACAGCATTTGGAGAATTTTTTGGGCCAGAAATTTAACCCAAGACCTAGCAATAGACCTACCAGCTAGCTGTTCCCTTAGATTGACTGAAGGGAGAGTGTCAAGATTGCAAGTCGATGTGACAAGTTTAATAGCATTAAATATGATAATCAGATTTCTGTCATCGAGTTCAGCCACTAATTTTGGCTACAGGCTTCTGCTAGTTCGGCCATATAGTTCAGCCAGTTCAACCACTGAATTTGGCCATACAGTTCTTGTACATTTTTGGGTTGCACTTGCATGATTGAACCCATATTAGGAATATTTTATCTAGTGTTGGGAAGTAAAGCTTGGTAGTTTCTGGGAATTATATCGGGTCTTTCTTCTAGGTGTATCTTTTAGGAAAACTTAATGGATGAACACTGCTAAAGGTAAAGGGTATATCAAAAGAGCTTGTCTATGTTTCTAAAGTAGGACATTCAGAAGGTTTTGCTCGGGTAGAACTAGAAATCTTAATTCTTTGAAATGCTTTGTTGCTTGTGAGAACGTACCACTGTCACATAGGTACTCTCATTCTAGTCATACTTGTCGACACGGTTGGAACTTTGAAGTAACTAATGCATGTAGCTATAATTTAGTTCATAAACTCACTTCCAAGATTGATATTTGATAATTGTTCATTTGACCTGTTTTATGCACACAGACATGACTTGGATTGGGGTCCTACAACATTTATTCAGAAAAAGTAACCAAATTAGTAACTTTATAAAACATAACTTTGCAAAATTTCGAAAAGGTTTTTGTGAACTGGAAAACTCATTAGTGGGAACATTTTTACCAAGTTCCCCCAATATTATCTTTGTCATTGAATTCGGCAGCGAGTTATTTGACGTTCCTGTGTTTTCTTTTTTAATATTTCTTTTTGTTTTTTGTGTGGGGGGGGGGGGGGGGGGGTGTTTGTGCGGTGGGGCTAAATCTCTCTCTCTCAAGCGAATCTTTCTTTGAGATACTTATCAAATTCTTGCCTGCTTTGGTTTAAAAAAAAGGCACGTGATGGACTTATTTCGTGTATTTCTTGAGAATTTGCTTAATACTTTATACATTTCATTTTCAGGACTCTGGTGGATAGTTTGCTCAATACATTGTACATTCCATGTGTGATTTCAGATGGTGGATCTGATCATGCAGAACTCACGCAACCTGACAGGCTAAACATGGCTTAATGCTTGGATACCATTGCAAAAATCAACTTAATGACCTCAACGAGGTAAGTTACTATCTGTAACAATGATTTCTTCAGCAACGCATACCAGCCATCAATTGGATTTTTGAGTTAAAATGAAAATTGAATGCACTCATTGAGTCGTTTGTGTTGGCAGGGTTTAAAATTTTAAATTTGCAGCTATCACCACAGAAGGCCAAATATTTAGCATGTCTTGGATATTTGAAGTAGAGATTTCTGGGGAGTCAATTTCAGTACAACCTTTAACATCAAAGACAGCCATTATTACCAACAAAATCTCTAGATCTTATACTTACATGTTGTTCACTGCTCCTAATAGTATTTTACAACCGAGTCCATGCCGGTGCAAATTTTACTTGATGAATGAAAAAAATCAATGCTTTCTTTCAAGTTTCTGACATCCAAAATACCAAAGCAGATACTATTTTTCCATGCAGGTCTTGCATGAAGTCGAGATATGATCTTGGAGGCAAAAACTCAAAAAATTATACAGAATGAGATGCTGTCAACATCACCAACTTGCTGGTCATCTAATTCCTAAACTCAACCGTCATTTCATACTTGCTCATTAACTTGAAAACAACCAATCCTCAAACAGCCCAGCCTTGCAGTAGGTACCCAATAGGTTCCACCGTAATGCTGGTTTCTCCATTATCATCCTACAGATTGCCCATTCATGACTGGTTGCTCTCCATCTGCTTTGAAGCAAAAACAAAATAGATTCACATATTCATATTCACAAGAACAAGGAAAAAAATAACAAAGAAAGATTGGGGGTTTGGAGCTCTTCAAATGTATGCCATGGGAATATAATATATATGCATCTGTTCTTGACAGCCACAAATGTAAGGTTGCTCTTGAACTAAATGATAACACGTTCATACCTCAATTGCTAAAACCTTAATGGCCTGATCATACATCTGGGTAATCTATCTACAAATTATCAGCCCTTAGATGGGGTTCGGTGCCCCTTCCTCTATATCTGCAGTCTCCCTCTATTGGCCTAATGTCTAAATTTTTTAACCATTCTCAAAAAGATGCTTCAAGTCTGTTTCTGTTCAGTTATGATCCAATGAGCACAAAAGTTTGAAGGCAAAGCATATAACTAGTGCTACAATTGGCTATATTCATTTATGATCCAATAAGTACAGCCCTCATCCAAAACCAAAAAGACCCTAAGATTTTCAAGTACACTAATTAAATAATCCACACAATTGTACACGTACAACAATTGGCAATATTCAATTCAAAAGAAATGAATGACGCAATTTGTAACATTATGTACACATGTATTTATTACCACTTTCACCATCAGATGCATAAGCAAGCCTGGCAATTGCATCAATGAGTGCCTGTTCATGATCCTGCATAGATGGTGTATACCAGAATCAAAATTTGCGAGAGAGAGAGAGAGAGAGAGAGAGAGAGAGAGAGTGCATCACGTATCTTACTTTAAGCATTTTCTTTGCCTTTTCAAGCTCAGAAGGATCTGGCTGACTAGCACTGAAAACCCTCTCCACCTGTTGAGATTAAAATGAGAAGGATATCAATAAATAACATAATTTTACAAGAATTGGCTTAGTTTTGTTTTGTCATACATACCTCCTTTACCAACGTATCAGTGTTAAGCAATTCTATATCATCATAAACTTTCTTTCCAATACCATTTTGTGATGGTAAAAATTCTTTTCTAGATTGAACCCTCATGGGTCCTCTGCCTCTTCCAGCACCTGGAACAACACCACCACGGCTCAAGGCTTTCTTAAACCCACGGGCTTGCACACTGTGACCCCCTCGATGCAATATGCCTGGATCCCCACCATCCCATCGAATATCCTCAGGAGAGATCTGTTATAAGTAGGCTATCAATATAGATCTGTTTGAGATTGAGAGAACCTTCACAATCTAGGAGAGAAAGTTGTCCAATCCATGACAAGTCAACAAAACAGAAAGGGTTGGACATATCAAATGGATGACCTATCCTCGAACAAAATACTTGGAGCTAAAAAAGGAAAAGAAGAAAAGTCAATGCAAACAGCTTAAAGCAAGTTTTTCACCAAATGAGCTTAAAAAATCAAACTACAAGCTCAACCTAAAGTTTCTTTTGCACGGCATTTGAAACTGAAGATTATACCATCAGTGTTTCAAATTATCCCTAACAAGCACAATGTACATGATCTTAAGCCAAAGGGTATAGCCCATTTAACTGGTCCTTTGCATAATATCCTACACCCCTTTAGTCTTCCATACAAAGGCCTTGGGCCAAAAGCTTCTGCAGATGAAATCAGTTTTACATTATGTACGACCACAAAGTGCCTAAGAGGAGTGGATAGTTTTTGGAATTTAATGGTGCATATTTAGATAAGGCAAAAGAAATATATCTAATACAAAACTGGCTGCTGTTTCTGTCACTTCTTCAATTTAGACAACCCCAAATGCACCAAACACCATCACAGAGATATTAAGTGTTTTGAAAACTTATTGTCACCAGAAAGGTTAATAAAATTGAGACATGGACTTCATTTAAAGAATTAATATTAGTAGAAAACCAGATCTGGAAAAAAAAAAAAAAATTTAAGTAGTTCAAGGTTTGAGAATTTATGTCCAAGCCCAAAAGAATCTGAATAGGCTAGGTCGCTAGGATCAAAACTGTTCAATTGATTCTGGATTACAGCATTACAGACTACATAGGGTCAATTCAACCTAAGTTTTGCCAAACTAGCCTAGCCTGCTTACACCTGCACCAATACATCAGCATTCACATGAGCACACACAAGACACGCACACAAATGAAGATAACCTCAAGTGCCTGGTTTGCTACTACATTGTTAATACATATCTAAATTCGAAAAAAGTTCATATCCACAAGTAGTTCGTATGAAGTTACTGAATTAAACAGTGTTCTGATCGTGATCCCATAGCAGCCAACTTGTGCCAGTCCCAGTCCATCACTACCACTCAACCTCCATCATTAAACCTAACCGAAAGACATAACCCCAATCCTCAACACCACCCCTCAACAAAGCTCAAACCAAGTCCAGCCATAACAAGTTACAACCCCACTGCCATCACCAAAACCTAAACAAAAAACGACCAAAAAAAATCACCAGCAACCAAGACTCAAACCACCAACACCTAGCTGCCATGAAGCAACCACCACGAGCTTGAAGTTCAGTCCACATATCTAGAAGCCATCATGTGGCATTGCCCAAGCACCAAGGGACCCTTCTAGCTGTTGTTCCAGCATGTCATGAGGCCCACCACTCAACAACACCCATTGGTGACTCCAATCACTGATCATGAATTTCCTAGTTGTGTCCCCCACTCTACCAAGTGCCAGTGTCACACTCTTATAGGGAGCTGCCTTATTTTTTGCCATTAAGTTGTTCCACTATGTCATCATTCCACTCGAGATTGATGGAGAATAATTCCACCTTATCGATGGAAGCTAAGAGCTGTGTTTTGTTTAAATGTGGGTTAGTTGAAGAATAGTGTGAAGCAGGATTTTTTTTTTCAAGGTACAAGGAACGATTTGATAGCGAAGCATAGGTCAGTCCAGACACATGGTGCTTCATCAACCCAAGCCATTAAAAACAGAATCAGGTAGCTTGTCTGGATTATTCAGGCTACATGAGAGTTGACCAACAAACCAAGTTTCAACCCATCAAGGCCCGCATCCTAGCAGCTCATCAGCCTCTAGAAAGGCCCTGAGCTTGAAATAGTCAGGTCAGCCCAGATGCTTGTCATAATTTAAGTCTATTATACTAGTGCACAATAGTGATAATAGAGGAACTTAAATTTGATGGTCATCAAATCCCATGGATCACCATGAGATGGACCAATTCTTCAAATAAATAAAATTTTCAGATAACAGGGTTAGGTTGGCCACAATGAAGGTCATAGGTGGAGCTCAAGAACACTAGTATGGTATTGAAAACCTTCTCCTTTGAGCTTGCCATTACTGGTTGGGATAAAATGAAAGAAAAAACTTAAAAGAGTAATATCTACCTCAATACCTATCAACAGAAATACCTATCCTAATCTACTTAGGATGATATTCTAGGTTGAAGAAAGAATTAAGACAAGGGAGCAGAAAATCAGTGGCAGAATTTGAAGAAGACAAGATGAATGCTCATATAATTTCTAGTTCAAAGTCCCAACCTATGATGGAACAAACTCTAGAAAGCCTATTGAAGGGGGCATTCTAGAATTATCTGCAAAAATCAAGTCAATGACTCTTCCTTCCAAAGGATGACATGTACCAAAGAAATTGCTGCTCCCAGCTTCCCTATGACAGTTTGTAATAAGCTATTGAAGCTGAAGGGACATCAAGTACCACAAGAACCTAATGTTGAAGTGGAGGTACAAGTGGCAAGAGATATTACTATAACACTAGAGCAGCAAGAAGAGCATACTGCATTGTAGACAGCGGGATGGAATACCTGAACCATGTGTAGTAGATTTAACATAACCTATTGAAGCATCAAATATTTCTTACCCCTCATACGAAGGAAGATTTCCCATTTCTTGATGAAATTTCAGCAAGAAAGCAAAGAATTAGAGGGTATACAAGTTGAGAAAAGTGATTTTGATTCAATTGCTACTATTACTAATCAGTCATATATGGTGCATGGAGTGGGGAAACTTGATAAAGAGAAAGGATTTGATACAATGGTGATTTCAGTTGATTGAGATAAGGCTATATCATTTGCAGCACTGATTCCATCAATTGATTTTATCATTCCAAACAGAGTTAATGATATAGTACATGAAACTTAATCATACAATGAAACAAAAAATTTCTTTGTTCTTAGAGTTGCCCAAGATGCTTCAAGGGTTGGTACAAGTATCAAAAGTGCAAGAGTTCTCATCCTTTAACACTTTAAAACTAAAGAACAAGTTGTCTCCAACCAAGGGACAATGATGTGGGAAGCATGGAGACAAAATATTTTAATTGAATTTTGGAATTCAATTGTATTTTATTTAAGATTTATTACATATTGAAATTAAAAAAAAGAAGAAGAAGATATCTTAAGATTTAGAATCTTAGGAAAAAAGAAAACAGATAGAAAACAAACAAGTGAATGTTTAACAACACCCCCCCCTCCCCCCCAAAAAAAAGAAAAGAAAAAAAAGAAAAGAAAAGGCCATGAGACTTACCTCTTTGAGATCAACCCATTCCCAGGTCTCATTAGCTGTATTAATATCGTATACCAAAGCATGCCGGCCCTGTTATTAACAAGAATCTAGTGAGCATGAATCCAGAATATGATAGATAAGGAAATATTTAAAATAAAATTAATTTCAATATGCTAGCCATTTTATTCACATGAAATGAGAGGGGCAGTGCCGGTGAAAGTGTGAGGCGCACTTAAGTGCAAAGACCTCGAAGCATGTGCTTAATTGAAGCAAATCACACATTTTTAAAGAATAATATAGTAAATTTGAAAATAATTATTAATCTATAATATGATAATCAAATGATCAGCTACTCGTACAAAATTTAAATGTATAAATTAATTACATTATATTGTGCTTCACATAATCTACACAACCATCACATTTAATATAAGTGATCAAAATGAAGCTCATGATTGAATCCAATATACTTAGGGTTTATTTGGGATCTACTTATTTTGCTGAAACTAAAAACTTTTTGCTGAAAGTATGGTAGATAAAGGTAAAAGTTAGCTGAAATAGTACAATGAAACCCATAAATAGTACCAAAAAGTGCAGTAGGGCTCATAAATAGTAACAAAAAAAAAAAAAGATGAACAGTAAAATAAGTTGGCAAAATTTATCATGCCAAATGGACACTTAAAAGACAGACCAAAAAGCACTAGAATGGTAAGTACTAAGTAGTGATTATATGCCTAAGCAATGCAATGCCAACCTAAATTATATAATCATCCTCCTCACTAAGCATAGGCCCATCATCATTTTCATAACAAAATTTGTAACTTTAAACTTTCATCATCTTTCTCTTCTAAATTTAACAACCTCATTCTCATTAGGAGTATGCTATAAACTAGAAGTCTAGAACTAAACCCATTGTCCTTCCTTCTGAACTCACTCATGTTAGATCTTTCTTCTTCAACTCTAGCAGCTCTACCAACACTACCCCATTTCAAGTAATCATTATTAAACATAAGACCTATGAAGCATGGGTGCGTTTCCGGATTCGGGTGCGGGTGCGGGTGCGGGACTTGGCAATTTTTGAAAAAGTTGGGTGCCAGTGCGGCGATTAAACAATTATTAAAAATATTTTTATTTATATTTTCTATATATTTTTACTATTAAAATATTCTTAAAAAATCCATTACTATGCCTTGATTCACAAAACAAAGAAAGAAGAAGGCAAGAAACACAAGAAAACACAAAAGAAGCAACAAATATTCAGAATAAAATTAAGGAAGGACAGATTCAGGATGTTTGGGCCTCATTCAAAGCCGATTTTGGCTGTTCCGGCGTGATTCAAGGTGGATTTCGGCCTGTTTCAGCTATTTTGGTACGTTTCGGCTGTTTCGGTCGCCGGCTGATTCGGCTGATACAGCTTGATTCTGGCCGAATCGGCTTCGATTAATCTGCCCGGTTCGGCACGAATCCGTGAAAAAAAAAAAAAAAAAAAAAAACTCAGATGCGGCTCCAACGCGAGGGCAACCACGTCGGGCGCCACATCCCGTGTGGGCTGCGTCGGACTCCGATGCGGTACCCTCCTAGCCGTGTCCGTGCTTCATAGCGTAAGACCATCTTCAGCACATTCATCTGGACTCCTGCTAGTGTTGTGTGGTCCCTTTGATATTTTTACTCTTCTAAAATTTATAATGAGGGGTTGACTTATGTATAGTGTATCACAACACAATATTGGTATGTGTAAAAAATGGCCTATATCAATAGTATTAAAATCTAACTATTAACTATAATATGTAATTTTATATTATTTTTAAATAAAAGCACACTTTAGGAACATTTTCTAAAACATGCTTCACTCAGGGTTATTAAAAGCGTTGAGTGCACTTAAGCGCAAAGGCCTCTTGGAGCCTAGGCGTAGAGCGCAAGCGCGTGCTTAATCGATGTGAAGTGACATTTAAAAAAAAATTTAATAAATTTAAAAAAATTATTAATGATTAATACAACAATCAAGTGATCAATTAATCGTATAAATTACAATAAAACATTTTATATAATTTATATAACATTTATATAATTCTATTGTGCTTTACAAAATATATGCAACCATGATATTTGATGGCTATGATTACAAAACATGGTTGAATCAAAATAGAAGTATAGAACCAAGAACGCAAAGGCTAAAAAGTACTAGAATGTTAAGTAATGTTATCTTTGTGAGTGCCTGATTTAGTGTTTGTTTGTTTCTGTGGTTGTGGTTAAAAGTCAAAAAATATCTAAAGAGATAGGCTTAGGTGTATGGTAGCTCACCACACTATTAGTTTTTATATATTAAATTAATGGCTTATATCAAATATATTTAGATCTAATGGCTAAAAATCAAATCAGGATTTTTTTTTTAATTTTTTTTTTACAAAAAGCTCAAAAAAGTGCGATTTACGCTTAATAAAAAAGCTCAAAAAAACACGCTTTTGTGAGGAAGCTTTGCTTTAGAGGGAAAAAGCCCCAAGGACTCTGCGCTTTGCGCTTAAGCGCACTTTTAACAACACTGGCTTCACTTTAGGTACCAAAAGTGCTTCACCTTTGGCACTTTGCTCTTTAACTGTGCTTTTACCACCACTAGAGATGGCAAAGGATTATAGTGAAATAAGCCAATGAGCTTTAGCTCAAATCACTCCACCTAACTCCTATCTTCTTTATAAGAGCAAGGAGGAGGATGAGGTAGTGGATTAAAAACCCATTGTGTGTAACTTACCAATATATAAAGGATTGTAGTTAAATAATCTTAGCATTAATCATATAATTGTAGACTATTTACAAGCAGGAAAGCATGAGGACAAAAGATGACATTGTTCATATTTAACAACAAATTACCATAAAAAAATAATGCAGATAGAGTAGGCAAAAATTGATAAAACATGCAAATGGGAAATCAAAACATAAACATATTACCCCTTAACTGTTTAAGAACAATGAATTAAATATATATCCTAATAATCAGATTATTCTAACATACTATGCAACTTCTCCCTGATGCTGGCCAGATAACACGTGGTCTTCATTCGTCCTTAGGAAAGGAGGGACCTCATTGAGAGCACCAAACCCATGTGTTGACTTTGGTGTGAGGATCAAGGAGTCTCTAGCGTACCACCAAATTAAGGATAATTTACAAGTCTTCGTCCCTTAGTGCACAAGCTCCCATCAACCTAAAGTGAGTGCACCTGCTCTCTAAGCTCCCCAAGGGGGTCAACTGTTTTTACCATACAATGACATAGCTGACACTCTTTTAAGTTGCTCACAGAAGCATAAACATGAAGGCGATGATTTCTCTATCAAAATCGCTCTTCATCTCGTTCATTCTCTAAATATAAAACGCCCTCAAGGAAAAGATGGTTTCATGACATCATGAGAGATCCAATTGTTGGTACCAAGTCACTACTCTTAGCCTGCTTTCACCTAGAGGTTGTCCCAGATTCTCATTCTTCTCTCATTGTCTGACTCTCAATCAATCCATCCAACTCCTGGAGCACCTCCTCCTTTAAGAACCTTAACCCCAAAATAACCAGGGAATATACTTAGTTTTAAACAATTTTTTTTTTCTTTTTTTAAATGTTACACTTGCACCCAGCGGCTTTGACCTAGTTTTTTAAAGAAGTTCTGGTTGCAGAGGCAGGCGCCTAAAAGATCAAATAATATCCAATAAACTGAAATAGCCTTTCAAGCATCGAAACAAGTTTTCTCATATTATATCCTCACTTACTACATAGCCTTTCAAGATCTTATAATTACTTCACCATTCAGACGGGTTTAAAAACTTTGAACATACCTCAGTAGAGTTGTAATCTGTTATGACAGCCTCATAGAAATTGTTGTCATCAGGCCATCTTGTCCACACTTTCCTCCCAATTAATGGTTCAAATGTTGTAGCATCAGCAGGTTCATTTGCCGCAATGGCACCGGAAGAGCTGCGATTAGCGAAATGTCGACTTCCGGCAGGACCTGAGGAAGGGTACTGCATAGGCTTCATTGAGGGTAACAAAGACAACGGCTGACCCTGAAAAGGGAATTGCAAGTTAAGCAACAAAATCCGGGTCAAAGGTAAAACATATTGTATCACTTCTATTGTGAGTGATAAATGCCTATAATTAGGCTTTTTGCACTAGATCCAAAAGTGGCTCCTTTTTTTGCAGCTAGCAATAATGACTGCATGAACGGAGCTACTGGTAGAACACTTAAAGGCAGTGATGCAAAAAAGGTACCAATTGGGATGTCTTCTGTTTCTTGCGAGATGCTGAGACAGTAGGACTGGGTACAAGATCATGACCAAGATGAGATGTGTTGAGTCTGGCAGGTTGCTGCCCACCTAATTGTCTCCACTCCCTGAAAGCATTGTTCAACAGAAAACATTAAATTTCAAAAGCATTAACTACTAGAAGTTTTATCACTTATTTTTAATTGTAATGGTTTCATCAAACAGTCAAACCTTATCTTACAAATAATGTCATCAGCATTAACCTTGGTCAGAAGTTCCCTGTGCTCGTCATCTGATACTCTCAACTCTTTCCTAAGTTCAGTTATCATTTCTTCTTTCTCCTGACGGATAAACATAAAATGGCACAACCAAATAATCCAGCTAGAAAATAAAAAGATAAAAGGCTAATAAAAACATGTGAAATAAAGAAAAGTAAATACCCAAGTAATGGCATTAGACTGAGCTTTAAAAGCACGCAGGACTGAATAGTATGCTTCTTGTTCAAGATGGTGAATTTCAGCCTCCATGTCACTATGCATCGTAAGGAATGGGACAGAACCTACAGCAGACCTTCCATTTCCTGTAACATGGCTACCTCTTGGAACTCTGTTTTGGTGAGATGGAGGAGGAAGATCATCATCGGTATCTGCAAAATTTTCATTGGGAACATGCATAATCTTAAGATAGAATAAAAATTTTGTTCCCTGATAATTTATTTCAAACAAATACACGGGAGCACAAGCACATGTGCACGTACACACATTTATGCGCATGTGCGACACCCACACTTGTTGGCATGGAATAGAGAACCAAAAACACTTATCGCTAATGCTACATACATACATGGGTAGTAAGCTTCAGGCTTATTGTTTGTAGGTTTGTTCCAAATGTCCATCATTGAATGTACAAACATCTTAAAATTTCTTTCTTTTTACTAGGTTTCTTTCTTTGGTTTTGGGGGGTTGGGAGGGTTTAAGTGGTTGTTACTAGTTGTATAACAACAATAAATGGTAGATGTAGTAAAATGGGGCAGACGCAGAAGCATTTTTTTTGTGGGATAATCCCATATTTATACAATCCCCAGTATCTAGCGATGTGTTCAGCCCCAAACAGCTATCAAAGTTCTTTCTTTTCTAACCTAAAACCCTTAAGCATCAATCTTTATTCAAGAACCCTTCAAGAAATCTATTGTAGTGCTGAAGTCTTAAAGATCCTACATATCACCTAGTTCCACGCCATGCCCACTTTCTCAGCTCCAGAATTCAAAAGCACGAAAATACAATAAATCCCTAATCAATTATCAATCCGCCACAGGAAAATATAAATACCCAAATGATTATGAAAGCCGTAACCCTAATTGCTTAAACAAAAAATGAAAAAGTAGGCAATGCCCTGACCAAAGCTCATTGCTTATAACGCGAAACCCACAAAGCGAATCAGCGAAATTTCCATTGAAAAATGAAAAAGACAACGCATTTCCATATTTAACATAACAAAAAAGGAAAAAGAAAACGAAAAAGAAACAGAATAAAAGGCTCACCGCTGCTATCGGAAAATTCATAGTCCATAAGAAGAATATCCGAGCGGAATTTTCTATTGGGGCCCAAACAAAAACCAAGAAAACCAAAGCAGGGTTTCACTTTCACAGCGACTATGTCGAAGATGAAGAAGCTGAAGCTGAGAGCAAAGTGAAGAACGTAGAAGAGGGTTGGAGAGAGAAATACAGGGCACGAATGAGGAGGGAAGAGAGTTGAAGGGTTTAGGTATATATACCTGTGTTCGATTTGGATTTATATAGGATTATAGGATTTTGAATTTTATTAAGGAACCACCACTTCCACTTGTTTGACACAGACCACCTTGTATTTTTAGAATTTTTCCTTCAAAATGTGTGTATGTACCGTACGTACTTTTCGTTCACGAGTTTGTTTAAGGTTACTCGAAAGTGTGTTTAGGCCCGGAATATACGCTTGTCAATTTTAAGGATTTGGGATTTTGAGAGAATGATGGAATGGCTAAAGTATACTTTTTTTTAGATGTAATTTTGCTTTAAGCTTCTTTTGGGAGTTAACAGGCCTGTTTGGATAAACTGTTTCAAATTGTGCGTTTTAAAAACTGGCGCGTGCGTTTTGAAAACTCCATTTTAAAAACCACTGATAAGTGTTTGGTAAAAATGTAAAAATATGCGTTTTTTATTTTTAAACCCATATTAAGCGTTTGGATAAGCTGTTTTACAAATAGTTGTTTTGAATGTAAATTCTAAAAAATAGCTTAACTATTTTTTGAAAAATATTAAAAATAACTCATCAAGAAAAAGATATTAAAATGATTTGAAAAATAATTATATTAAAATGTTAATTGCCAACAATATCAATACTAGAAAATCCATTATAATAATAAAAAAGTTCTTATCTGAAAAATTAAAACCAAAACACAAAAACAAAAATAATAAAAATATTGTTTACAACCCACAAATAGATCGAGCTATTTTGTTACAAACAAATTTCATCTCTTCATCTTGTATATTTTCAACGTTTGCCTATCTGCTACTACCTTCTCCACTGCTATTGCTTCTTGGTCTGTCCAAGTCATGTTCATCCCAATTGAATCCCTCATATTCCCTATCATGTTTTCTAATAAAATTATGCAAAATACAAGTAGCAACTATAATGTTTCTTTGGTGCTTAATGTCATAAGGTGGCATTTGCTTCAAAATTTTCCATTTATTCTTCCACACTCCAAAAGTTCGCTCAATTGCACTTCTAAGTGATGAGTGAACATAATTAAACCTCTCTTCTATGTGATTCCCTCGATTAGCTCATCGAAAATCTGAAAGATGATACTTCTGTCCCTTATAAGGTGGCAAATATCATTTCCTTAAGGGGTATCCAACATCAATTAAATAATATTTTCCTAGTAAAGGAAAAAAAAAGTAAGATGTACATAAATAATATCCTTCATAGATATTTAATATATAAAAATTTTATATACCTGATGGTGGTTTTGGAAAGTTGACAGATTGTCGACGGATATCATCTAAGAAAATATGCGTATTATGTGCTGCACCCTCCCATCTAGCCATAACAAATGTGAAAAGTAAATCAAAATCGCATGCTGCCATCATATTAAAAGATGTCACACCCTTTTTATTATAATATGAAGCTTTCTTGTCGTCTCTAACAAAAACTTGGATATGTGTACCGTCAATGGCACCAATGCAGTCCTAAAATAGAATATAAATTTTAGTTACTTAGGAAATAATCCTAACAAATATTAGAAGCACACAGGAATGTATGAAATGAATACCTGAAAGTGTGGCATGTACAATGGATTTTACTGTATAAGTCTTGGAACTGCACTAAATATAGGGTCAGAAGGTTTGAAGATATCCATTGACATTATAAGGAATCAAGTAAAAATTACCTGAAAGTGCATTCATAAGGAATCAAGTAAAAATAAAAAAAATTTGTGCCTTAAATACAATGACAGAATCAGATCAAGTGCTGGATAATTCACTTTTGCAAAGAATGATGCTGCTCGGTGATAATCCTTGGAGGCAAATGCAGCTTTAGCCTGCACCACATATTACTCTATTATACACTACTCAAATAACAAGATTTAGTTGATACATATATGATGTCCTTAAAAGATTAAAAAAAATTGTGAGAAGAAATTACAGATTAGGCATATAATCAGGACAATTAAGAGCTCAACTGCAATAAAATCAATTAGTCTGACCTGTACTAAGTATACTTGGTCTCTCTAGAGTGGGTCACGACAATTTGCCAAAGCTACAGCATTCTCATTCATGTCCAGATAAACCTTCCACATATCTCGGCCTTCATCATTGACAGACACCTAGCATGGTATTCTTAAATTAAGCAGTATGGGAGAAAGGTATTTTCTACTGTGACATGGACCAAAAATAGAATAGATGAAGTCATCAGAAGATACAAACTTGATAAATAGAGTTTTGGTCATATGCATAGAACAATCCAGCAGTAGCACTGGCTACGACTAAACTTATACACGCAATTGCTTCTAGGAACAGCCTACACCAAGATTAGTTTTAACAAAAACGACAAGACCACCTTTTTTTAATCATTTTGAATGAAAGATCTATGGGACCATTTTCCTTGAGGATTCTTAAGTGAATTATTCTCTTGCTGCTATATCTATAATGGTGTGTCCTAATCAATCATTTTTGTAAGGGAGGACATTCGAGACACATTGTGGATCCATATCCCAATATGGGATGAAACACATGCACTCCTTTGCAAACATCTGTAATGCTGGGATTAAGAAGGATCAGATGACTGAGGTATCAGCTCAAGCATGTGTTAGCATTCCTTCTGGGGCCGTGGAGCTCTCTACACAAGGGATTCAGCTCATGATTGAATCATAATGTGCAATTTGAAAGTCCAAAACTTGGAATGTAGTAATCTATATACAGGTTTGTAAACTTATTGTAATTTGATGATGGTTTTCATGATTTCCTCATGTAAATAGAAATCCAGCTCCTTCATTATCCTGCTCTGTACTGAAGAACTTGTCATAAATTGTAATTAATATGACAGTGGCTGTTGTGATTATATGAACATGCATTCGATTGTCTTATGTAACTTGAACAGCTATAAGCTATTTCATGAACAGAAGGGGCAAGAGCTTTAAATGTGCTTCCAAACTATTGCATGTCGGTCCTTAATTTTAACAATCTAGCAGATTATGAAAGAAGACACATCTTCTTTTTAACAAATTAATATAATATGTGCTAGCTATTATAATGTATGGTAATCAATACCAATAAAAGAGAAAACATAAAAAAATTTAAAATGGAATGAGAAATGATTTAGTCTGATCCCAAAAAGAGGACAGCAAACAAAGTTGGCTAGAAAAATATCAAATGAGCAAACAAAGATAGTAGTATTACTTTATGCCAATTACATGGTTGAATCCATTCCAAGAAATCAGATGTCATGTCCCATTGTCAGAACCTAAAGAATCTTTCTTATTGCTACCTTCCCATACCATTATCCTCACAATTTGTTACAAGATTCAATCATTGAATCCATATCAGCTAAATAAACGTAAGAGCTTCTTATAGCAAGGTGTAATTGGAATACATTGAGCATCAACAGTTAGATATTTTGGATGCAAATAGCAAGAAACAAACTCGTAATATAGACTGTACTACAGATTTTTGTATGCTAATTTTCAACATCAAACAATTGAGGAAAACCCAATTTGTACTTTCACAAAAAAGCGATGTTCAGAAGTCATTTTAGATTCTAGAAAGGAAATATTCCAACCAGAGCTGTCATCATTGTTAGGAATCTCAAAATCAATTTAATACAAGTCACAAAGCGCATTAGAACTCCACGTTAAAGGAGATTTTTAAAGTCATTACATATAGTTAATTAATCTGAAACTCAATTTCTTGCTTCCTTCTCAACTGTTGAAAAGAAGAATATATGCACTTTCGTTGTTACATCTTTCCTCATTCTAATTATAAGGATAAGAACCATGTTAAGAATTTAAAATACACACCCTAGCTACCAAGTACAAGCTAATATGAGTCAATATAGTCAAACACTCAAACAGGCGTGCTGTATAAATCGAGAAACCAGGTGATTTGATTTGATATGTAGGGGTTGTATACTTCTGCATCCTACTGAGCTGTTGAGAACACAAGGAAATCATACTTGCCCCCACGGTTAACTATGCAGTAGGTAATTTGGAACCAACTCCCCTTTAATAGCATCAACTATCAACCTATGTCTTGATCAAATCATATGTAGTTAAAATCTAGAGCTTAAGTTCCTTGAAAACTAGCAATTACTCAAGTTCAATCCCTTCATTATCTAATTAATTTTAAATAGACAACAGATGAAAGTGGGAATTGAAAACCAGTTAATCTCCCCAGGATCATAACTGATGCTTAGAACAATGACTGTATTATGGCTTGATCCTCACAATCTTCTATATATTTACTCTTAGTAAGTGGTAAACTATATATATATATATAAATGCATTAAACAATCAAACATATTAGATGAACTGAGGACCTCTAATCAAATTTAGAAACTTCCATAAGATTCACTACAAAAGCACCATATAAAAAATTACCCTCCATGTAATACTTTATCTTTGTAATTCAAATACCCTAACAACCCAACAAGTTAAAACACCCTAACAACCACATTATTAAGGATAAAACAACAATAGAACAAAAAACATCTCTCTCTTCCATAAAATATTATTCAAAGGATAAAACAGAAAACACCCTAAGTGCCAAAGTAGTGCCCTCCCAACAATCTTGCCTCCTCTTGTAGAAACTGAAGTTGTAAATATGGTTCTTCCATCATGACAAACATCTCTCTCTTCTCTTGTTTATGAAAAATACGTGCTGCCATGAGGTAGAGTTCGGAACCTTTCTCAATGCCATCTAAGGTGCACAGCGTTCCATGACATTACGAATAGTACTACTTGGCTCCACTGAAAAAGCTGAGTTCCTAAACTCCACAACATCACAGATACAACCAAGTTGTTGTGTCAACTGTAATGCTGTTCCTTCTCTCTTCCCTTTGCTTTGTGTGGATGACGGTAAAACTCGCTTCTTTTCTTTGTTTTGTGTTGGGTTAGGTGGTTGTGTGAGGTTAGAAGTCTCATTTTCATGAACATCATCATCATCATTTGGAGAAAATGAGTCAGCAAAAGTATCACCTAACCCCTCCTTAAGTATCTCAAGATCATCAGGTAACACACCTGAAGTGGGGGCCCATGCTAAATCTCCTGTGGCCGCAATGTCCTTAAACATAATGTCTAATAAGTCAACATTCTCCAAACCTTTCTCTCGAAATTTGGCGGCTTCAGGAACCTCCTACAATTTTGAATATTTTCATTAATAACTCAAATAGCATGGTTTATCTACTAATATGAAATATGTACAATGGGTTATACAAAACATACTATTAGTTTCTTCTCCCACCACTCATCAGTTGTAGCTATTGTTCATTTGGCTGCATCCCATCCCAATCCAGTTTCACTTCCCTTTAACTTATTCCAAAGTACCCAATCTTTCTTCAAACTATCCCATTTATGCTTATACTTCGCCCTAGGATATTCATTTCCAGTTTTCTTTTCAAAAGTTGCTATAATATTTGCCCAACCATTTTTACTAAAGTGGGTATTAGGTTGATTACCCTTAAATACCTCATCCACACAAGCTTCACAAAAGATAGTCGTTACTCTTGATGGCCATTGAACTCTAACATTTGAGCTATTTTGGGATTGTTTGGTGTTGGGATTTGAAGTCTCCTTGTTCTTAACCATCTAAACAAAATATAGCTTTATTAATAACAATGTTCAACCAAATATGTAAAAATTCCAATGCTCTTACAAACAATACTCTGTTATAGGAAAAACAATTTCACACATAATAAACTAGCAATACATTTTAGTTAAAAATTAGTAAATGGCAGAACTAGCAATAGAATAAGTCGGTGGTTGGAGCCTTCTATCTTGTTGTTTCTCATTGTTTTTGTAGATGGGCATGCGTGAACCAATCTTTGTTTTTTATTCTCTTTTTGGCTGAATCGTAAAATTGAAAAGAAACAACAATACAATAAACTAGCTGCCTAAAGCAAAAGGCAAAAACAAAAGACATAAGAACAAACAAAATTAGTTAAGGCCTCTTTAAGCGCACTAAGCTAGAAACACAATGGGAAGGATTCCATAGACAAATTTTTTTTTAAAAAAACTGAGAATTTACCCCACATAGCAAGCGTGTGAGCAGCCACATTCCCCTGCCTATTCATCATAGAAAGCTAAATTCTGATCACGCCGCATTCTAAGTTCAGCTTAAGTGTAGGTTCAGTTTAAAAGGTAGCAAGAACAAATTAAATGAAACAAATGCCTAAATTTTTTAAATGAATCATAAATTTAATTGATGATAATTAAAAAAAAAAAAACACATAAAAGCACTGCAAACCACTCTTAAACTACAAAAGCACATCAGAACAACAACCTGAAATTTTCCATCAACCCTGCTATCTGAATTTTTTTTTTTTAAACTTCACAACCAGTAAATAAATAGCAACAGCAACAACAACCTGAGAAAACGAATCCCATCCAATCCAAATGGTTTTGATCAACCTCATATGTCTGAAATTGTTTTAAACACTTCACAACAAGTAAAGAAACAACAGCAGCAACAACAAATCACTTAGTCATGTAAGTTCTAATATTTTGAGTTTATTCAATCATCTAAACTAACATGCAAAAGCCCAAATCAATATAATTATTTCAGAGATGGGTAATGGAGAATGTTTACCTGGAAATCGTGATGCAGAACAACGATGACAAGCGGAGAGAGCAACTGAGCAATAACAGAGAAGAAATCAGTGAATATCGTGAAATTGATGAGAAGAGAACCAAGACTGATGAGATATGAGAATGTTTACTTGGAAATTATGATGCAGAACAACGACGGCAATCAGAGAGAGCTACTGAGCAATAACAGAGAAGAAAGAAGTGAATATTGTGAAATTGATGAGGAGAGAACCAAGACTGATGATATATATATATATATATATATAGAGAGAGAGAGAGAGAGAGAGAGAGAGAGAGAGAGAGAGAGAGAGAGAGAGAGAGAGAGAGAGTGAGAGAGAGAGAGAGAGAGAGGGAAGGGATAGGCTGGGATTTTGGTAAAACTTTCCTGAACCGCGCGAAACAATTAGCGGCAGCACAATCGTCCCAACCGCGCGATGCTCAAAAAGCAGTAGAAAATTTCATTTTCAGAATCGCGCAAATCTGCGGAATTGAAAACGCAATCCCGCAGATATCGCCTAGCCAAACGCAATGCCGGAATAGCGATTCACGAAATGGCCGTTTTATGCAATGTAAACGCCAAAACAAACGGGCCCAACAAGGGAATAAAGTGGAATGATGATAATAGAATGAAAATGAATGAAATACAATGGATTTAAGTAAGAGAATTGAATAGAAATGAATGGAAATAAATAACTTTAATTGGATGTTTTAAAATAAAGGAAGGGCCTTCACATTACAAAAAAAAGAAACATTTTTTTTTTCTTCTGAATTGTCTCGTTAAGAAGTCATTTTATTTACTTTAACTATCCACTTTTAAAATATACCCTACATTCTACTCTTTATTTTGTTAAACATTAATATATTCTCGTTTTTCTCTAGGAAAGATTTCAAATTAATTAAATTAACAACTAGGTACATGATCCCTTACTAAATTGTTTAAAAGGAAAGGTGGAGCATCCTCCAATCAAACATGGGGTGTATTGAATTCTCTTGAATGATTTGCTAAAAAATGAGCTACTTTAGTACCCTTGTAAAGAACATGTCTAAATTGTACAAATCAAGTCATATTGGGTTTGTGAATGACTTGCCACTTGACCTAATTGGATCGCATGAATGGACAATGTACTCATTATCGACCAAATAGTCGGGTCAGATGTAAATGGCTAGGGTTGTTTGTTGGGTGAGTTTGATTTGTCTATTGAGCAGGTTTAGGCTACAAATTGGGCTTAACTTTGGGTTTGTTAGTATTTTTTTTGGGGGTATTTTTAGTGCAAAATAATGGGCTTTCTAAATTAGTTTTATTTCAATGTTTTTTAACTTGTAAATATATCTCTTGGGCTTGTTGGATTGGGCCATTTTTGGGTTAACTTATATTAGCTTAGGCTTTCATACCAAACACTTACATTATTTTTATATATCTATTGGGCATTTTGGCCAGACCAGTCTAGTTTTATTCTTTCCCATATATTTAAAAAAAAAAAAAATAAACACACATAAGGCTGGGCTAGAAAAGAAAAATGCATATCACTTGTCCATTTATAAAAACAAACACCTATACAATAAAAAAAAAAAAAAAAAATTCTTACTACTTAAACTACCAAATTAATATCTCAAAAACATAATCAATCATTTACCACACCCACATAACAAGCAACGAATAATAGCTTGACAACAAATAGTACTACAATATTTCTACCAGTATATATAATTAGTAAGGCAATGAAGGCAACGTATCAGTAAGGTAATAACCACCATAGTAAACCACCAAATTAGTATGGGCGCTAGGTAGTTAGCTAGCTACAATATTCCCAGAAGTATTTATATTTTGTTACAACTATGAAATACCTAAAGTATTTCCAAAATAGCTAGGATTGAATGACAACTACTCTATAAGAGCATTCACATCAGCGGGTGTATAATAGAAAACTGGTCAAATTTACATATTTTTCTTTAAAAATACCCCACATCAGTCCTATTAAAACATTGTAGCTTTATATCCTAATATTTTTATTGATTTATCATTATTTCATCTCTCTCTCTCTCTCTCAAATAAACCCAGCCACCACCACCACAAGTAATAATCTAGATCATCCTATCACAAAACCCAATCGACCTACTAACCAGAGAACCCAAATTAAACCAATCAGTAGCTTAAACCCATCAACCCAAACCCAAAATCAAATCCAATCGACAACATAAAAGAAGAAGAAGAAGAAGCAATGATGAAGAACAACCTAAATCAAACCCAACGAAGATCCTATATCAAAAACATCACCGCCCACCCAACACTGTAACACGAAGAAGAAGAGGAAGCAAAGAGAGAGAGAGAGAGAGAGAGAGAGAGAGTTTTGATGTGGGTAGGAGAAGAAGAAGAAGTGCTAGAGAATGATAGAGAGCTAAAAGAAGAAGTTTTTTATTTTTGAGAGAGAGAGAGAGAGAGAGAGAGTGCTTTGATTAGGATAGGATATATAATGATAATAAAAAGAATAAAAAATAATTATTTAAAGAAAATAGAGTGTATAATAGAAAATCTGATGTGAGTATTTTTGCAAAGTAGTTGTGTAAAATAGAGAAAAAGTGGATTTTATGCTAAAATAGATGGAAAATCTTAAACATATTAAAAGTTATCTCTATGCATTAAAAGTTAACGAATTTTTTTTAGAAATAGAAGCATTACATTCAATTAAATAGAGAAATTAGAATCTTGGTACAAAGCTTCCCTAACTATTGGAGGAACATCTTCCATCCAAAACAAATCATGACTAATATTCCTAGAAAAATTGAGCCAACTCATGAGCAACCCTATTCCCCCCTCTCTTAGTACATTCAATCCTTACGCATTGCAAATTCCTGATCAAATGATGAATATCCCCAATTACATTCCCAAGCATAGAATGATTATCCTGCGTAGCTGAAAGAGCTTTCATAGCAGAGCCATTATCCCCTTCAATGACTAATTCAGAGAAGCCTTCTACATGCAAGTAACTCAGCTTCCTCGCTGCAAAATACCTCAGGTCCCTTAGTTGCCATGGCTGTCATAACCTCACCTTTTTCGCTCCGGATGACTGCTCCAAAGCCAGAGCTATTGAGGGTTGAAAACAAGGCTGCATCAAAAGTAAGTTTGAAGACCAAGGGTGGAGGGGGCTGCCAGGAATCTCGAGAAGACTACCTTCCATATGCAGGTCCTATAAGAGCTGATGCAGTCCGAAACTCCTCAATAAACTCCCTTGCCTAATTGTTCAACCACCTCGGATCATGGAACTTACCTCCATGCATAACCTGATTCATTTGATTCCAAATCAACCATGCTTGGACTAGCACTACCTCCATATCTTAAGACTTAACTCGATCTAACAAATATTACATTAATTGAACCATATCAGCCATATCCGACCCTCCTTTCTACAAAATTTTTAAGCTTCCCCCCCACACATCTTTAGCCGCATAACATTCCCAAAGAGCATGGACAACTGATTCCAAAAACCTCAAGCAAATTAGGCACATCGTATCATCAATGACTCTTCTCTTTGACAGGTTCAACTTTGTTGGCAAGATTTCATTACAAGCTCTCCACCCAAACATCTTAATTTTATTAGGAATTTGAAGCTTTCAAAGTGTGGCCCAAATTCCCTTCCCAATATAGCCCCTAGAACTCTCGGCTACCCTTCCTCCTCTCAAAACTTCCCTAGCCACCTTGTATGCGGATTTCACAGTAAACATCCCTTTCTTTTAGTGCATCCAGATCATAAGATCCTCCACATGTCTTCGGTTGAGCTATATTCTACATATAGCTTTGGCATCTTCTTTCTTTCTCAAACATATCCATGATAAATTCAGCCCTCCATGCATGTAAGTCTTGATCAATTAATTCAACAACAATCACTTCTTGAACTTCATCCTTACCTAGATGCAAAGGCGCATTAGTTGGGTAATTCGGTATCCATTTATCCCTTATAATTCGAATTGAATGGTCATTCCCAACTCTCCAACAACATCCAGACTTCAAGATAGGTAAAGTAGTCACATCACTCTTCCAAACAAATGAACAATATGGGGACTCCTTGGCATCAAAGAGATGAGTTCTTGGAAAATATCTAGCTTCGAGGCATTGATATACTAAAGAATTATTATCATGCAGCAACCTTCACCGTTGTTTAGCTAACATAGCTAAATTAAAAGACCTTAAATCCCTAAAACCCATTCCTCCCTCCTTCTTAGATAGCATCAAATTTTCCCATCTTTGCCAATGAATTTTCCTTTTATTCCCCACCTGTCCCCACCAAAATTTAGTACACATTGCATCTAGTTCATCACATAGTTTCAAAGGGAGTTGGAAAACCCTCATGGTGTAAGTAGGAATAGACTGAGCAACTGCTTTAATAAGAATTTCCTTACTGGCCTTAGACAACATCTTCCCCTTCGATCCCTGCAGTTTTTTCCATATCCTATCCTTCAAGTATGAGAACGTGTGATACTTTGTTCTCTCTACTAAGGTAGGTAGCCCCAAATAAGACTCAAACCGGTTCACTTCTTGCACTCCCAAGAAGTATTGCTACTGAAAAAGACCGAAGACTTCTCCAAATTTATGCACTGTCCCAAGGCATTGGCATAGGTTTGAAGTACCTCAAAGACTACCCCTCACCTCATTTTGTGTTGCCCTGCAGAATAAAAGGGAATCATTTGCAAACAATAAGTTAGAAACTTTTGTAGCCCCTCTGCAAATGAAAGCACCATGAATTTTCCCATCAGTCTTTGTTTTTGCCAACAAAGATGTAAATCCTTTTGCACATAACAGAAATAAGTATGGTGAGAGAGGATCTCCTTGACGGATTCCCCTAGATGGAGTCACATTCTCATTAGGTTTTCCATTGAGTAGAATAGAGAAAGATGCGGTGGTGATACATGTCATCACTCTCTCAATCCACTTCTCTGGAAAACCCAACTTCTGCATAATGCCCTGTAAGAATAGCCATTCCACTCGATCATATGCTCTGCTAACATCTAACTTCAAAGCCAAAAAACCTGTTCTGCCCTTCTTCCTAGCATGCATAGAATGCAAAGCCTTATATGCCATAATAACACTATTTGTAATAAGTTGACCTGGCACAAAAGCACTCTAGGTGGGAGAAATAATATCAGGAAGCACTTGTTTCAATCTATTTGCAAGTACTTTAGAAATGGTCTTATAATGACATTACAAATGCTAATTGGTCTAAATTCAGACATTTTCTCTAGATTCTTCACTTTAGGGATGAGCATAATATTGGTATGATTTAAATCAGGTAACATAACCCCATTATTCAAAAAATCTAACACAGCATTCACTACATCACCACCCACAATATACCAAAATTTTTGATAAAATAAGGCATTCGTACCATCAGGTCCAGGTGCCTTTGTTGGTCCCATCTGAAATACAGCTTCATTGATTTCATTAGCACTAAAATCCCTGGAAAGCATATTCTACATGTCTGTAGTCACTTTGGCCAAAACTGTGCTTAAGCATTCCTCCATTTGATTGCATGAACTTGCATAAAAGAGATTATCAAAATAATCAACTGCAACTCTGGCTATATCCTCCACCTTTTCCACCCACTGCTCTTGTGGATTTATGATGCCCTTAATATAATTTCGTCTTCCCTGTTGTGATGCTTTTGAATGGAAAAACTTAGTATTTCTATCCCCATGTTTCAACCATGCAACCCTAGATCGTTGTGCCTAGTAAATCTCCTGTTTTAACCAAAGATCACCCAACTGTTTACTGATCTCCAAATACTCCATCTAACTCTCATCAGTAGTGTCAACTCTATTAATTCTATCAAGCTGGTTCTGAAGGGATTTAATCTCGTCCTCCTCAGGTCTAGTCCTTGTGTCTCCCCATGCCTTCAAATCATCACCACAAGCCCTTATTTTTGCATGCACAACTGCCAAACCCGAGTCCCCATTGCTGCCAAACTCCATGCTTGCTAAACCCATGCCTCACATTCCTCCCATAACAACCAATTTTCTTCAAACTTGAAGCCCCGGTCAGCACTAAGATGTTTCTGTCTAAATTTTTGAACATGGATAACAATAGGAATATGGTCTGAAGCAAAAGGAAGAAGATGCACTACATTACTGGATTGAAAATTTTCAATCCACCCCTTCGTTGCAACAATTCTATCAAGTCTCAATTTAGTATTTGCATCACCGGGTCTCTTGTTAGTCCAAGTAAAAGGGTGTCCTTTGTAACCGAGATCTTCTAATTGACAACCCTCCAAAGCCTCCCTAAACGCAGTAATCTGGGCAATATGTGGCTGCCTTGTGCTTTGCTTTTCCGAGGAATGGAGAATAGCATTAAAATCTCCAAAACATAACTATGGACCCTCTACATAAGTCTTCAAATGTTCCGACAGCTTCCAAGACCTAAATTTTTATTGCGTCTCTGGCTAACCATAAAAACATGTCATGAACCAAGCAAAGCCATCTTCCTATATTACTTTAGCTAAAACATGATTTGCAGTAGAATTAATCACCTCTAACTTAATATCGTCCTTCCATAAAAAATTTAACCCTCCACCGGAGTCCGGATGTTTAACAATTATTTTATTTTGAAAAGGTAAATTATTGTAAAGATTATTAAAACCTTCCGTGTCCAACAGTGTCTTCATAAGAAAACACACCATGGGAGCTTGTTCCCTCACTAATTTGCGAATGCAACTTCTTGTCCAAGGATTCCCAAGCCCTTGACAGTTCCACCTTAGGCCCTCATTGCTCCCGGCAAGGGTGGCTCTCCACCCCCGCTGATATAATATTTTCAACATCATCTCCACCCCCTACCTTTCCACGCTTAGACTCCCTAACATCAAAATTCTCATGCTGCTCTTCCTCCCTATTAGGCTCACTACTTCTTTTCCCACGGGTTGGCAACAACACGGCTTTTGACAGTCCTCAAAGCCCAAAGTCCATTCGGTTGAACCTGGTCCAAGTGGATTTGGGCTTTGAATTACTAGGCCCAGCTTTAACCACTTTATGATCCTGTCCACTAGAATCAACCCCGAGCACCCCTTCATCAATTTTACCCATTGCCACATCAATTAAAACTAATCCAGATGGCTACCCCATCAACTCTCTCGTTTGCTCCACATTAGCACCCTTAAACTCCGGATCTGATAACATCCTCAAAGAATTTCCATCCTGGACGTAATCTTTTCCTCCCATGTCCATGTTATTTACTTTTTGAATAATAGGCAAATCATCTATAATCTCAGACTTAGCTTTAACACGCTTACTAGGGTTTATACTCTCCAATCCCCTCACCGGAAAAGTCCCTTGCATCAAACTGTAATTGGTAGACTCTTGGATGTTTGCTTTTTTGCAGCCCCATCACTGTCATATGTATTTTTTGTTTAGAAAGAGCATGAACACCCTCCCATAGCTCTTAAAGAATCCTCATATTGATAATTAACCTCACCTCCATTTTGAATAATAGCAAAATGTGATGCACAATGCTTTACACATGCCCTAACAAGCCACAATAATGGCAAAACAAAGGTAAACGTTCATACTTAAACGATACCCAAGTACAACCCCCATCTGAATCAGCAATAAAACCTCCTCTCTGCAAGGGCTTCATAATCAGCAAAGCAACTTTAACGGGCATACAATAATTAAGATAATCTTGCCTTCGCTTCCCTTCCACTTCCTCAACTCTACCAAGTCTACAACTTGAGGGGAGACCAAATCAAACGATGCACCCCATATTTGAATCTATAGAGAAGCATACTCCAATTTAATGTTCCCCACTATCATCCCTTTTTGCCACCTTTGAAGCAATAGCAACTGATTATCAAAAGACCAAGGACCATCTTGTAGAATTTGGGCCATATCAAACTCTATTTGAAACTTGAATTGGAACAAATTCAGACCCACCTCAATAATCTGCAAACTATTTTCCAATCTCCATGCCCTTCTCAAAAAGTTTTTTGCCGCATGTTTGTTAAAAGGTTTACATGTGAAAATTTTTCCAATAAGACTCAAACTACAACTCTCCAAGGCTTTTGATCTGCCTTCATCAGAGATAGGGATAATATCCTCTTCATCAGATGTCAACTTCATATTACCCAAGCTGTTAGCCATATCATTAGCCATTGTGTTGAGAGCAAGAAATATTGAAAAGAAAAGTCAATACTCTTAGACCTAAGTCAAGGGAGGGAGAACTTGTGTAGCACAAGAGAGAGAGAACTCCACGGCTGGGAGAGTCTTCCCTTCTAGAGTTTGGCTTTACCAACCTAATTTAAGTTAATGCATTTTTCAAATTAGCTATATATATCCAAAAAAAATTCCAAAAGGTTGTCTCTTACAAGATGAGTGAGTTTACTCCTACAATACAAGGGGGAAAAGGATATTTACTTAATATATATTAGTACAAGACCAAGACTCCAAATGTAACAGTAAGGGTGGTGCTAGTTACAACAATGCAAAGAATAACTTACTAAGTAAAGGGTCAATCATAAATACTAATTGTGGTTTTTTGCTTGAGCTAGAAGATATTGGTGGTGGTTGAGACAGAGCTTAAAAAAAAAAAGGAATTAAGACAAGTATTGTTTGAATATATGAAACATTTAATAAAGCTTAATACACAATAAGATTTTAGAAGTTAAACATATAACTTGAGACATGAAATTCCTCATTTAATGTGTTTATCTCATCCATTGATTGGCAAAGAGAAATCAAGACCGAGGCTTGAAGCCAATTATGTGCATATATAACTGTTTGAACCATGACAGGAGAGGATGGACTCCAAAATGGGTCAAGTATGCATCATTCTCTACGAAATGTTGACTTAGAAGCAACAATGGTAACAAGTACTAGCAACACATTCCGAGCCATTAAACATATAACTTGAGACATAAAATTCCTCATTTAATGTGTCTATCTCATCTATTGATTTGCAGAGAGAAATCAAGACCGAGGCTTGAAGCCAATTATGTGCATATATAAGGGTTTGAACCATGATAGAAGAGAATGGACTCCAAAATGAGTCAAGTATGCGTCATTTTCTACAAAATGTTGACTTAGAAGCAACAATGGAAATAAGTACCAGTAACACATTTCGAGCCACTTTGGACAACACTTGATACCTATTTGAAATGTTCTTCCACTATTCCAATATATCAAAATTTACAACTTTTCTTCCTTCACAATTTTCAGCCATATATTTTTCAATCTCATTGCTACACAACCTACACCTTTCAAATTGCTTAGCTTCAAGGAAATGCTCATATTGAGAGTCAACCATTGTATATGGATCCACTTGTGTCCCCTCACTCCCAATTGGTACTTGCACATTTGGTGAAGGAACAAAAGAATAATAATCATATAGTCGATTCAAATTACTCCTTACCTTAGCAATCACTTCTTGAGCCACCTTATCCCCATAAAATTTATGAAACAAAAGACTTAGAAAACCTCATTTTCTTTTGCTAATCAAGCACCACAACAACATACAAAAGATGTTGACTTTAATTGTATGTTTTTGGCTATGTTTTTCAAAAGTTAGTTTGGGGATTTAATTAGGTTAGCAATATACTATTGAATAGCAAAGATCCCATTAAGTTAACAATATTCTCATAAATGTTCTAAAATTTTGGAAATCACTCTCACTTCGAGATTTCAATCATCACTTTCTTCCTTGTTTTGAAAGTATGTCGAATAACTTGCATCCTTAAAGTCCATTTGTGGGAACACTTCTTCAAAATTTTCAATAATTTCTGACTTGGAGTCAATACTTAATCTATCCATAAAACTCTTAAAAGTTTAATTTCTATTTGGTGAGGACTGCACATATCGCACAGCTTCACGCTCCTTAGTAATAGATGTATCAAGTTCTTTCAAACCGCCCCGTCCCCCCCCCCCCCCCCCACAAAAGGAGATTTAAGATATGAGCACAACACTTTATGTTGAATACCTTTTGCAATAGATGTATCAGCTTCACTCTCACATAACTCATTCTAAAACAATCACATTCCAATCTTTAGTTACCTTTTGCAAAAATCAAATGTTGCCACTATTTGAGCTAGTATTATCCAATGTTATGAATACCGTTTTGGTGCCAGTTCTAGTTGTCTATCAGAATGAAATATTTCGATACTAGCCTATTTCGGGTACCGTTTTGGGATTTACCGTTTTATAAATATATATATTAATTAATAAAAAAAATATTTATTATTCATTTTTATTATTAAGCCAAATGTTATAAATTAATGAATTTAATATAGTTTATAAAAGAAAATCATAATAATAAAGTGATCTTTTTTAGAAGATATAAAGTGATTAGGTTAATTATTAAAAAAATCAAGTTTGGGGTTTTTTAGGTAAATAAACAAACATAGTGGGATACTTATAAACTATACGTTTTTAGACCTCTTAAAACACAACTAGATTAACCTAGTTAATTAGCCAAGTGATTACTTAGTCAAATTAAACAGATTTAGGTTAACACCAATATATCATATAATTGTAAAGTGCGGAAAATAAAGAACATAACGATATGATAACCCAGGAAAACCAAACCGGTAAAAAACCTGGGGAGGATTTAACCTAGCAATTCACAAGGTAAAACAAATCCACTATGAAAGAATTGAAATTTACACAATAGCAACTTAGACCATTAACATCCTATTGCTACCTCGAGCAGGAAACTTACTACCACGACCACGTGATAGCTCCGAGTCCATGGACTAATTTTTTCTTAGATTCATAGCAAGTACAAGCACTCTCGTGTGTCTCGTGTTCTTCAGGTTGAGCTGGAGCCTATCTCAGTCTGCCACCCCATGACTTAAGAGATTTCTACTGCCATGGGCACACCTATGGAGGGCTTCTTCGACGGGGTTGGTGTGGTGGTTGAGGCCATGGCTTCTGTTGCTCTTGCTGCTGCACAGGGAGTTCCTGCTAAGGCTTCTATCCCTTCCATCGAGTTGGTACCTGTAGATGAAGGTACTCATACTGAGAGGGTTAGTGAGTTTGCTCCCATTCCTGCCTAAAAAGGATCTGTCTCCACGATTGCCCCCTAGCTTGAGATTGAGTCTCCTGCCACTCCTTTTGTCATTTCTACGAGCAACCTTTTCGTAGCCTTATCGCAAGCCTT
This sequence comes from Castanopsis chinensis, assembly GCA_032878915.1. Classification (NCBI taxonomy): domain Eukaryota; kingdom Viridiplantae; phylum Streptophyta; class Magnoliopsida; order Fagales; family Fagaceae; genus Castanopsis; species Castanopsis chinensis. The sequence goes on from JAVQMG010000120.1 coordinate 27,627,340, forward strand.
GAAGGATGGCTCCTCCCTAGTGGTTTCTCCTTCGTCCATTCCTAGCTTCGCCACACGTGGGCCCGATGCTAACTTGTCCTCTAATGACTTTGAGGAGGTTCTTAAGGATTTTGATGACGAGCCCACCATGAAGAAGAGGATTTCTGATTCTAATAAGAAGGGTGATGGTCATGAGATCGAGACTATAGGTATGTTTTTCTCATGCTTGCTAAAATTTCTCTTCACCCTTCATCATTGCCTTCTTCTTCCCTTCTTTTTTATATTTATTTATGTAACCTCTTGCCATAACCTACATTAATCTTGTATGTTTGTTCTTTTGATTGCAGAGACTTTTGAGGAACCAGTGGTTGCTACAGACATAACAATGCCTTCAGTCACTTGTCCTGTCGAACCTGTAGCACCCATTTCTATCGTGCCTTCAGCACCAGTTTCTGCCATTCCCACAGCACCAGTTCTTACCATTCCCACAACACCAGTTCTTGCCATTCCCACAGCCCCCATTCTCATGGGCCCTTGTACGTTTTCTTTCCTTCCTCCTCTTCATTTTTCCTACTTCATGATTTCTCACACCAGGCTTTATGTTCCTTATTAGGCCCGCTTCTCAGTTTGAGGTGGGTAGCAGTTTTGCCCTGGTTCTAGACCTCGTAAGTGAGGTCGTAGCCTTCTTTACCCGTTTTGATCAGCCTGAGGTCAATGACCTTGATCTTGCGGACTTCTAGGGCTTGGGGCCTCCTTATGTTGACATCTATGGCTTCAGAGTTCCTGGGGATTACGTTTCCCTTTTAGAGGCAGTTTACAGTAGCTATGGGGACTTCATGTAGGGATTCTGTCTTGGCCGTTCTAATAGAGAGAATTTTTTTGAAGTTGTTGGGGTGTGTAATGAAGGACATTGAGCATAACTTTGTTGACACCATTTCTGCCAAGAGGATCCTACAGTGGAGGGTTGCAGTACAGGAGCTTGTGAGCGTGGGCTTTGCTGTAGAGTTCATTTTGGACCATCTTTGTGAGATTGCTCGAGCCTTCTTTATGAAGAAGGTTCAGCCAGCTGTTGATGCCATTGATACATGTATTGAGGCCTTAAGGAAGGAGGTGGCAGACTTGGAGGGTCATCGTGAGCGCTTTCTTTCTATCATTGGTAGATCTAGCCGCTTTGGAGATCAGACTCTTATTTTCAGACTTTGTTGATTATGTAGTTTCCTTTTTTTTTTCTCCCCTTATTTCTAGTACACTTTATGTTTTCCCTAGTACTTATTTGGCAAGTTTGACATAACTGCCATAGTTTGGGTTTGTAACTATGATGCTACACTTAGCTTTTGCTTTTGCTATTACTATGACTATAATACCATATGCTTATAATACTTTATACTTTTTCATTACATACTTGAATAAAGCATGTTACAATGTTGTCTCGTGACATAGTCATTTGAAAGGAAAGAAAACACAGGACTTACTAAATAAAAGGGATAAGTACATAACTTTTTCTTAAGCATAATAACGTTTTAGCCATTAGCTGTTGATAGGATCCATTAGGCTTTTGCCATCCACCTGGGCTATACGATGATACCTACTTGCATGCGTTTCTCTTATCACGAGGAGTCCCTCCCATTTTGGTGAAATCTTAGATGGTCCTGCCATTCCTCACCTGACATGGTCTGCTGCCTTCAATACAAGCTGTTGTTTTGCGAACACTTTTTTCCCTAACCATTCTGCCATAGGCTTTAGTCATCCTTTGTTTATATTTGCGACTGTGCTCTTAAGCTTCTTCTCTTTTTTCATCAAGCCCTTCTAAGTCTTCGCATCTTTTCGCCATAAAGGCTTCCTTGTCTTTTTCTTCCTTCCGCATTTGCATGACTCTTAAAGAGGGAGTCATAATTTGGGTCGGGCTTATTACCTCTGTTCCGTAGACCAAGGAAAAGGGTGAAAACCTTGTGGTTGACTTTGGCGAATTTCTGTAAGGCCATAGAGCGTCTGGCAGATGCGTCGCCCATCCTCCTATGTATTCTTGGCTCATTTTGCTGATGACCTTTATAAGGATCTTATTTATCACTTTTGCCTGCCCGTTCCCTTGTGGGTAATAGGGTGACGACCTATGGTGCTTAACTTGGTAAAATTATAGCATCTTCCTCACATCACTGTTAACAAAGGGTGTGCCATTGCCACTGATTGTCCTATGAGGCACTCCAAACCTGACAATCATGTCCTCTTTGATGAAGTTTGCCATGGCTCCTCCTGTGGCTATACAGAGTGGCACTGCCTCTGCCCATTTGGTGAAATACTCTGTTACCACTAGGATCCATATGTATCCACGTGATGGTGGATTAACTGGTCCCACTAAATCAAGCCCCCAAGTGTGGAATGGATATGAGGTGACCATGCTGTGTAAGCTCTATGGGTGAATGTGAATCAGGTTGGCTTGTACTTGTGGCAACACTGGCATTTTTTTACAAATTCTACCATGTCCCTCTTCATGGTGGGCCAATAATAACCTATTTATAGCAGGCATCTGTACAACTTCTTTTTCCCTTGGTGCTCCCCACACTCTCCTGTGTGTACTTCTCTTATCATCTCCCTTGCTTTTTCTGGACCTAAACATCGTAGTGGGTCCCCATTATATCCTTTCTTGAAAAGGACTCCGTTATACAAGAAATATCGCGTTACTAACCTCTTAAGCTTGTATCTTTTATCGTGCTTCTGTGGCGAGATACCTTCTGTCAAGTACTGTGTGAATAGACTCCTCCAGTCTTTGTTGACGAATACAATATAACTTTCTTCTCTGTCTGCTGCAAGCTAGCAGGCATCGCATTAGGTTTGGACTTAATCTGCGTCCTTACCCATGCACGGCCAGTAGAAACCTGGCCTTTGGAGTTTGTGGTAAAGATTGACTTCTCTGCAGAATCCGCAGGTCTTATCGTGCACTTCCTTCAACTTTCTTCAGGCCTTCTCCTGCCCTACGCATCTTAACAGAACCCCACCTGTCATCCTGCGATACAACTCTCCTCCTACTAAGGCATAGTCTTTCAGCATCTTTAATTCTGCCATGTCTTCTCCCTTTGTCAAAGTTTCTTTTATAGGAATCCCCCAATCTTCTTCACATTGTTCCTCTTGGAGCCTTTCCTTTAGTGTCTCGACAATTGATTCCTTCCTCTTGCTGACTTCTATCCTGGTGCTATCTCCTTAAAAAATTATTTGCAAGCCTAATGGGACCAGGGCATCCGCATACCGATTCTCGTTCCTTAGGGCATGCTCTATGTCGAACGTTGAAAACTTTTCTTCCATCTTCTGAGCCATCGTCTTGTATGGGGCTAGGTTGGGCTTCTTTAAGGAAAAGCTCCCCTTGGTCTGGCAGACCACCGGGTTCAGGTCACCTAGCACTTTCAAGTGCTTAATCCCCATTTCAAATGTTGTAGCTAACCTAGTTAGATAAGCCTCATATTCTGTTGTATTGTTTGAATAGGGGAACTCCAATTTGAATGAAATTTCCATAGCCTTGTCTTCTTCATGATACAAAACTATCCCTACTCCTCCTAATTAGGTAGTAGAAGACCTATCAAACTTCATCACCCATTGCTCTCTGACCTCATCCGCCATGGCCACCTCTCTTGGGACCTCGTCGTCCAGTGGGAATTCTTATTCTCCTGGAAATTTTGCCAACAAGTTTGCTATAGTTTGGCTCTTCACTGCTTTGGGCGTTTCCGCCTTCAAGTCGTATTGTGATAATTGTAGTACCCATTGGGATATTTTGCCGAAAAGAATTGGTTGCCGTAACAAAGCCTTGATTGTATGAGATTTAGTCATTAGCCACACCTTGTAAGCCAAGAAATAATGGCAGAGTCTTTGCGAGGCGTACACCATTGCCAGACATGCCCTTTCTGCCCTTGGATAGCGAGTTTTTGCATCCTTTAAAGCACGACTGATGTAATAAATCGGTTGCTCAATGCCACCTCCGTCTTCTTGGGAAATTAATGCGCCTATAGCATATGAGTTAGTGGCTAGGTAGAGTAGTAATGGCTTTTTGCAGATTGGAGCTTGCATAATAGGGAGGTTCATCACAATTTGCTGTAGCATTTTGAAGGCCGTCTGCTGTGTTTCTCCCCATTCAAAACTCTGCCCTTTCTTGAGTAGTCTGGCAAAAGTGGAAGCAATTGATGCTAACCCAAGGATAATCTTCGGATGTATGAAACCTTTCCCAAGAAGCTCTTCAATTCTTTCACTGTAGTTGGTGGTTTCATGGTTGCTATGGCCGTAGCTTTGGCCGGGTCCATGTTTATCCCTCTACAATGCACCAAGAAACCCAGGAATTTCCTAGAAGATACCCCGAATGCACACTTGAGGGGGTTCATCTTCAATTTGAAGGCTCTGCATCTTTCAAATACTATTCTTAATATTTGGACGTGCTCCTTTCGCCTTTTAAACTTCATGACTATGTCATTTACATAGTCCTCTAACTCCCGGTGCATCATATCATGGAATATAGCCGTCATAGTCTGTTAAGTTGCACCTGCATTCTTTAACCCGAAAGGCATCACAGTGTAGTAAAAATTGCCTATAGGCGTTCTGAAAGTGGTTTTCTCTGCATACTTTGGCGCCATTCTGATCTGATTATACCCGTTGAATCCATCCATGAATGAAAACATGGCATTTCCTACTGCAAAATCTATCAGCAGGTCCATGTTTGGCAACGAGAATTCATCCTTTGGGCAGACTCTATTGATATTTCTGAAGTCTATGCAGCATCTTATCTGCCTATTTTTCTTCTTTACTGGCACTATGTTAGATAGCCAAAGCGGGTGTTGGATAGGCTTAATGAAGCCTACGGCCAGCAATTTCTGCACCTCTTTGACTTTCTGCTGCTCTATTTCAGTGTGGAAGACCTTGGTAGGCTGAGCCACTGGCTTGGCCTCAGGGTCCACATTCAATGTGTGCACCACTAGCCCAAGATCCAATCCTGGCATCTCACTATAATCTTATGCAAAAACATCTCTGAACTCCTTTAGCAACAATATCAATTCTGACTTCTCTTTTTCTGACAACCTTGAATTGATTGAGATGGGCTTTAGTTCTTCTAGGTTAGACCCCAAGTCAATTTCCTCCAACCTTTCTTTTGCCATAATTTGTACATCCTTATCTGTCATGATTTCCTCCTCTTTCCCTTCATTAACTTCTTCCTCCGAACCTTCTTGTGTCAGGTTGCATGCTAAGCTTTTATGCTACCACCCTTGTCTAGGGCCCGCTTGCACATCACAGGTGGGCCCCGCGCACCTTTATACTTTGTATATAATCCTACCGTCAAGGCCTCGAACCCTGACACATTGTGGTGTGTCCTTTGACTTCACAGTGGGTGCTTCTTTCCTTTTCTTCTTCTGTGATAGCAGCTTCCTCAAATTGGGTTCTGGATCACTTTGGATGTCCTCCCACCTAGGTACGAAGGTACCTTGTGGTTTTGATACTAAGCTCTCCTTAGATGGTGCCCACTGGTCGTAAAACATAGTTTCTAGTAAATGAGCCTCTGCTTGCTCAAATGGTAATGGATTTACAGCTATGCGTATCATTTTGCCATTCAACCTTCCCTTCATACACTGGTGATAGGTGGACAGGACTAATCGGTGCTTATGTAATCAAGGTCTTCCCAGAAGCACATGGTACGAGACTTCTATTTTTACCACATGGAAGTGGGTCAGGGAGGATATTAGACCATTCTTCAGCCATAGTTGAATGTGGCCTGCAGTGTACTCGCCTCTTCCCCTAAATCCTGTCACTTCCATTGGTCATCCCTAGATTTTCCTCTCTGAAATTCGTGTTACTTGTAAAGTGCTTAGTGGGATAAGATTCATGGAAGCGCTTGTACCAAGGCTCTCTTGATGGTAATCTGATTTATAAATGCTACTAAGTAAAGAGGCCTCCTGTGATTTGAGTACCCCACTTCCATATCCTCATCACTAAAAGTGATCTTACTTGACTCCCGCAGGAGAGCTCTGTCACCTGCGATTTCTGTTGTTAGACATTCTATCCCTGCCCCAGAGGCAATGCTTACCAAGGCCTCTTAGCTATCCTTCGCTCTTTCACTGTGAGCCCTAATTAGTTGAACAAATTCTTGAACTTGGAACTCTTCTGTATGTTAGTAATTACTGCAGCAGGCAGGGCTGGACTTTCTTTTTTGTCCTTTCTTGGATCTGCGCAAATCTCAATAGCTGTTACACCCTTCCCTTTGTGGTTTGAGAGCGGGTTTCTTTGAACTTTAGGCTAGGACAGCTCCGGGGTCCCTTCATTGATCCTGCAATGCACTAGCCTACGGAGTGCCTAACATTTTGTGGTAGGATGTTGCACATAGTTGTGCAAGCAGTAGAAGCATGGGTCCCTCCGCTCTTCTTCTGTGAGTTCTTTGGAAACTTGATTAGGCTTAAAGATCCCGTCTGCTATCCACTTGTCCAGGAGCATATCTACCTCATTTGGGGTGCATGGTAGTGGTAGAGGAGTATCGTATTCCCTTTTGTTAGCTTTCCTCTTTCTTTTGCCAGCAGATACTGCCATAGCCTGTGGGGCTTTCCTTTTGTCAGAACTTGGCCTCATTGATTGAGCAGTCTTCCGGCTTTCTGTAACAACTGTGCAAACTAGGAGATCTCCAGGTTTTCCAAGACGGCTCTATACTCCATGATCATATTCATCATACACATTTTCACCAATGTCTTTTCTTCACAATGATCATAGCAGTCAAGTGGTATATCCCTGAATCTTTTGATGTATTCCATTAAATCCTCGCCATTTCTTTGCTTGGTTGCTTGGAAGGTCGCAAGCGTTACTGTTTCTTCTCCAAGGAAGTATTTAGAGCAAAATACATTCATCATGTCATCCCAAGTTGGGATTGATCTTGGTTTTAGACCGATGTAACAAGTGTATGCACGGTTAAATAGTGACTTAGAAAATTCCCGAAGACATAGGTCCTCGTTTGCCGCATAAGGGCCAAGAGTATCAATAAATTTACTCACGTGCTCAACAGTACTTCCCTTCCTGCCATCATAGTATGTGAAGATTCATGGTTCATACCTCTCGGGGTATGGTTTGCTGAGTATCCTTAATGGGTAAGGAGATCTCTGTGCATAATCTCTCCTTAGGTGCTCTGACTCTCTCCTGCTTTAGGAGGGCTGCTACTTCAGCCATATTGATGAAATGTTGTTTCGCATTCCGCGGAGCACCTTTAGCTGGTGTCTCCTCTTTGTCTGTCGCGTGCTCTGGGTCATGCTGGCTCCCTTTCTCCTTCGTCTTGTTTGTTTTCACCTGGTGGATCTCTTCTATCATTTGTTGTTGTGAGTGTTGCAGCGATTGCAAGACCTCAATGAAAAAGTTGGCATTGTCAATGGGGATTCTTGGCTGCGGTTGGGGTTCAGCCCCCACTCTGTTCATACCTTCTGCCTGGTTAGGTTGCTGGCGGTGAGGCGTTGTTGGCCTAGACTAGGCCTGCAAGGGCATGACACTCATGTTTCGTGTTGTTCTAGATTTTAGGGGCATTATTTGCAAGGGCTTCTGTCTTTCGTCCCTGTTTGTTTCCCAACTCCCCAGCGGAGTCGCCAATTTAAATGTGGTGGGCCTTTATGTGATTTTTGGCTGGATTGCCTCTTGCTTTATTGAGGCTTGAGTGTTCTGAATAGGAGAGTTGGGACCGGTCCAATTGCAACCCACCTTGGGCTGACTTGTGCAAAAGCTATGCCCCTTTTGCTTAAACTTTGGTCACATGCCCATGACAGACGAAACTGTTGCAAAAGAGTTTATGGCAGACAGGTGCAGGATGACAATAATAAAGACACTGTACTTCCCATTAGATGAAACAAATAAAGAATCCTTAAGAAAAGAATGATATGGCAATAAGAAAACACATTATGGGTAATGACAGGCCACAAACGCGTTGACCCCTTGTGATAACTTAGATTAATTAAATTAGCCCAGTTATTAATTAATCAAATTAACATGCAATATCACGTGGTAGCACAAACAAATCACCAAACTAAGTAATGCAGCGGAAATTAAATGACACGGTGATTTGTTTACGAATGGGAAAAACCTTACGGCAAAAACCCCACCGGGTGATTTAAGGTCACCACTCCCGAAACTCCACTATTATCACAACAAGCAGTTACAAGCAAGGAATCCCAAGTACCTTACCAACCTACAGTTGAACTCTTACCCCAATACCCAATTGGACTTGTTCTGTAGTGACAGTTTCTCCTTTCAATGCACGGCTCCCAAGTACGTGACTAACCAGATGCGCGGATCCCAGTACGCGACTTCAAACACCAACTAGAGAGAGAGTTGTTGGCTACAAAGTTCTTCAAATCATCAGAGATGAACTAGGGCACGAACTTTGTCTTTCAGATCACAAATTGCATGAACTAGAAGTTCTGAATGAATGTGGAACTTGCATCCCCTTTTACGGCCCTTAAAATAATCCTTTTATATGTCTAGGGTTAGAAAAAAAGAAGTCCCAAAGACACATTCACGGATTGGACTTGAAACAGAATTGGAAATCTGTTTTCTTTAATTCTCGACAGATAGAGGTGTCGAGAGGTGTCGAGAAGCTGTCGAGGCTCGGGGCAAAACAGCTTCTTAAGGCTCGATAGATGCATGTGTCGAGGTATGTGTCGAGTTTTAAAAACTGGCACTTCCTTGCTTGTTTCTTGGACAAACTTTGACGGCTTCAACACTTAATCTTGAACCCAAGTTTCTTGAAGTGTTTAACACATCCTAAATCTACCCAATTATAAGTAAAGTGCGTTTTGTCTAAGGATAAGCTAATTACATAAAATAGCGACATATGTTCACAGACTTGAACTACATATATCCTAACAATCTCCCCCTTTGGCAATCCGTGACAAAACCACAACATACAAATGAAGATATGAGAGAAGTCATAAATCACTCAACTCATACTCACTTGTTACATACAGTAAAATCTATCCTAACACAAACTCTTGAAAAACTTTGCAAGAAGAGAGTTTATGGCAAGAAGACTTTGACAACCTGTATTTCTGAAACACTTATAAACAAAACATATCAAGGCATCTTTATGTGAAACAGAAATAATAGATTGCATACAAGTAAAGAAACATGTGTATAAAGATAGAAAAGAAACAACACATGTAAAGGTAGGTGAAAGAAAAACATACATCATCATATATAAGAAGAGAATAAATACAATGTATGTCAATACATGATCAAAGTATCTCTAAAAAGACAAGAAAAGAAAAAGAAATACATATGATCACCTCACTACATCCCTCAATCCACACTCCCCCTAACAAAAATATCCTATGCTAACACTCCCCCTAAGCATGACTACTCTCATACACAACTACTCCCCTTTTTTGTCACGAGTGACAAAGGGTAGAGTGTCAAGTAGACATCTCATCCGAAGAGCTCGCATCTCCATCATCATCATCGTCAGAAGCATCATCGTCATCGCCATCATCATCAGCCTCAGTCTCAGTTGACACATGAGGTGGCGAAGGAGAAGCCTCTAGTGCAAAGCCGCCCATGGTCGCCTGTTGCCTGGCGATGCGACCAACACGGACGTTCACCTGATACAGCTCCGTGGAGAGTGTATCTAGGCGAGCATCCATGCGCTGTAGCTGCGCCATGATGTCTCCTAAGGTGACGTCGCTCGAAGAAGAAGCAGATGCTTGAACGGATCTGGAGGTGGTCGGATGGGTGGAAGGAGTGGCACCGTCGGACTGTCGCGATCGAAACTGTGCCTCGCTACGTTTTACGGTAGCGGCGTCTATGGCAGACATGACATGGTAAGGATCGGACGAAGGAAATGGGATGGAAAAATGGCTCAGAATCCTCGTGATAGCGGAAGGGAAAATGAGCTTATCACGGGTGGCCGTATCTCTATAAACATCTATGATGGAAAAGATAAAGTGTGAAGGAAAGTCTATAGATAGATCCTCTAAGAGGGACAACAGAAACTGAGCACGAGGCTCTGTAATAGAGTTGTAGTGAGAAAGTGGGTGCAAAACAAAAGTCATCACCATGTTAAGAAAACGAGGACCTTTAGCAAAAGGTCGACATGGTGTGTACATATGATCTCCCCAAGAGGAAGGACGCTCACAGTCCAGAGACGCTCACAGCTAGGGTAATCAGGATGATCCACCCTAGGGACATGAAGAACCTCAGAGACTAACTCTGGGGTGACAGCAAAGCGCGTACCTCGGACGCAAGAGTAGAAAAGAGGTACTGAAGAATCTATCCCGTGGATGTTGGAGTAAAACTCCTGTATCAACACGAGTGGACATGTGACCGGGACGTCACACAGTGACTCCCAAGCCCGACTGTGTATGACATCGGGAAGGTCGGTGTCGGCAAAGTCTGCCAGGACAACGTGGCGTTTCGAATGAACACCTCGTTTAGAGAAGTTCTCCGAGAAGTCCTTATGGGCTTTCTCATCACGGAACCGGACAGAAAGAGGAGTAGTATCTGAAGATGACGATCCCTTAGAACGCAGAGGGTTCTGGGATGGAATGGACTTACGTTTAGGTGCCATAGACACTACTAACACAAACATAGAGAAGGGGAAGAAAAAGAGACACACAGAAAAGTTCCAAGCAGTTCAATATTGGCAGAATAATATTGAAAGGAAAGAACGTACGCATGAAAATGCATGAACATGTGACATGCAACATAAAAACATCATGGGCTCAGCCCAATCCAAACCTAACAGCACACAACAGGTAGGCACACATCTAAATGCATGAAAATACAATTAGAATGCTAATGTGATGCAATGCATGTGGTTTTGAAGATCAAATCTATAAAACCAACCTAAGAATTTCATGAAAACCCCAACAATTTTGAAAACTCCCAAAAATTTTCAAAAACACAAAACCTAGGGTTTTAGAAAACATGAAATGCATGAAAATGAGAGATAAGACGCTTACCAAGTGATGAGAATCGAGACAAACACTTGAGAAAGCCTTGGGAAGAGGTTTGGAGGGAGAGAGAAGTGTTTTGGAAGAGAGAACAGGAGCTTTCGAGCGAGAGAGGTTGAGCGAAGTGACAGAAAAATCGCGAGGAATCAATATATAGACCTTCAGTAATTCTCGACAGCTGCAGGTGTCGAGAGGTGTTGAGCCTGCTATCGAGACAGCTATCGAGAAAAAGCACTTCGCCAGATGAAGCTATCGAGGTCATGTGTCAAGAAGGAAGAATCAATCATGAAGGAACCTCAATCGATCCAGAAGCTATCGAGAAGCTATTGAGCAAACAGAAAGTTTCTCGATCGATCCACCAGGTGTCGAGGTATCTATCGAGACTGCGATAAGAAATAGTCTATGAAGCTCGACAGACAGCTATGTGTCGAGAGGTATCGAGGAGGTGTCAAGATGCCTTTAAAAATAGTTTTTCAGAAGAAGAAAAACACAGACATGAATGCAATCATGCATGCAACTCAACCAAAGATACAATCAACACATTAAGCTCTCAAAATCATCTCTCGACAAGAATTTTGATGCACATGTATCTCAAAACACGCACACGCACATACACACTAAACATGTCTAACCAATTTTATATTTCAAAAACAAGTCCAGATAGTTAGTGAGCATACATTAACGCATGTAAACCTTGTGATGGCTAAATCACATTGTACCTGCACATGTATCAAGAATAGCAAAGAGTATTGCGTGTCGTGTGCGAAAATATCGCAAGATTGCATAAGTGTCTCAATGCTATGATGATTTGAGATATGAGAAAATCACTTTAACTCACACACAATCATAACCGTTTGATGGGGACTATCACCTTCGAGGTACATCCTATAACTCTCACATCTCCTAGAAAACACGCTTGCAACCATATTTTAAAGCATTTTTGATCTTTTTGCTTTTTATATCTTTGCATATTTTCTTTTAACAAGCATATCATGCATGGGCATACAAGAGAAAGAAAAGAAATACCCAATTATGTTAAGTTTTTGACATTGCACTTTTGCTATGCCGAAGCATACAGATGTCATTGACATTGCACTTTTGCTATGCCGAAGCATACAGATGTCATATTATGATTGGCGAGTAACAGTGGTGAGATGGTTATTTATGCCTTTCTCTTAGGATTTTTTAGTTCAACCCGTCAAAAAGAGTGATACGAGTGTTAAGAAGAAGAGATCACTTAACCTTACTCATCACAAACAAAGAGCTACAAAGCTCACTTGCTTAGTTGTGCAGAAGAATGCTCATCTAAGCTATAGGTGATACAAAGTTTAGAAAACTCTGTTTCAATGGCCATTTTAAAAGTTCACATGAACTAAATCACACAAACACACACTGTTTTTGTATTTTTCATTTTTTTTTTATCAGAAAAGCAAAAATAAACCACAAAATTGAAAACACACAAACAAAAACATGTAAAGCAAAACAATGCATAAAACTAGACTGACTCAAAATAGTAAAGAAACACACAAGTAATGCACCACACAAAAAAAACAGGAGAGAGAAGAAGAAGTGACTGAAATCACTTAGATCCCTTTGCCTTCCACACCTTGGAAGAACCTTTCCTTTTGGTCGACTCTTGAACCGGTGAGGAGGAAGAAGAATATGAACCATTCAAGTTTGAAAGTAACATGATGGCTTTAAGAATGTCTCCAAGAGGAGCAAGAGAAGATGGAAGCTGATTCTGGCTCCCAGATGCTACTATGCCATTGCTCTGTTAAGTGGCACGCCACTTATAGCAATTTGGTCGAGTGTGACCGACAACACCACAATGATAACAGAGATGTGGCTTCTTCTGTTTGGGCTTTTGAGAGTTAGCCTTCTTATTCCTAGGGTTTCTAGATTCCCTTTTCTCAATTTTAGGGGGTGCTCCTAGGATGGACTTGCCCTTGTCTACATTCTCACTAGCTAATTCAGTTTTAACATTCTTATTTTCATTTTCAATGTTATTAGCAGGTGGAACAAACACAGTAGTGCTAGCAGTAGGAGTATTAGAAAGAGAGAATTCATACCCCAATCCAGTACGGTCTGAAGAAGATCTCTGAGCACTTAGCATCTCGTCCAGCTTTGCACTTGACGTCCTTTCCAGTTGTGCTCTGACATGAAACAGCTCCGCTTCAAGCTTCTTGGTCCTTTCAACCAAGAAATTGTTTTCGAACCTCAGTGCTCCAATGGTCTGATTTGCTTCATCAACCTTTGTGGACAGCTCCTCACGGTTGAGTTCCACATCACTGAGCTTCTTGGTGGCCAGCCTATAGAGTTTCTCATGCTTCTCAGAAAGCTTGTACAGTTTCTCATAGGTGGTGTGGATATCATCTTGATCATCCATAATCTCACACTTGGACTCCACCAATTCCTTCTCTTCATCCACTTCTTCAGTAACCCCATCAGTAGGATTCACAGTGGCAGTGAAGGCATTCAAGATTCCGTCGTCTTCATCTTCAGAATCGTCCTCGGGCTCCGTGTCGCTTAGGGTAACAGCAAGTGCCTTGCTCTTCCCTATGCTCTTAAGGTACGTAGGACACTTTTGTTTCATGTGTCCGAAACCTTGACACCCAAAGTATTTTGGTCCAGCGGGAACAGTGTACTGACCGCCATCCTTGACATCCTTCTTCCCTTTATCAGAATTCTTGAGTTGTGAAGAACTGGATTGTCTATGGTTTTTGTTGAAGCCCTTTCCATTTGCATTCTTCATGAATTTCTTGAATTGCCTTGTGATGTAGGACTTCATCTTGGAATCTTCATTATCTGAAGAATCATCCGTATCACTGCTCTTGGCTTTTAGTGCCAAACTCTTGCCCTTGCTTGACTTGCCTAACCTAGTCAGCCCTAACTCATAGGTTTGCAAGTTTCCAACCAACTCAGTCAAAGGAATTCTATCAATATCCTTTGATTCTTCGATCGTCGTGATCTTAGCATGGAATTTCTCGGGCAGCGATCTAAGCACCTTCCTTACTATCTTGGGTTCAGGGATGGTTTCCCCAAGATTAAAGGCTGAGTTTACTATGTCCTTAAGCTTGGCATAGAACTCATCAAACGACTCATCCTCCTCCATCTTAATTTCGTCAAAGCGTGTGGTGAGCCTTTGTAGCTTTGAATCTTTGACAGCCTTGGTGCCCTCATAGGTTGTCTGGAGGATGGTCCATGCTTCCTTAGCAGTTTCGGTTGAGGAAATTTTCTTGAACTCCTCATTGGTGACTGCACTGAATAGGGCATTCAATGCTCTGCTGTTGAAGTTTGCCGCCTTAATCTTAGCATCATTCCAGTCGGCCGGTGCTTCTGTAGGCTTGGTCCAGCCTATCTCCACAGCTTGCCACACCTTCTCATCTAAAGACTGTAAGAAAACTCTCATGCATACTTTCCAGTATGCATAGTTAGTGCCATCAAATAAAGGAGGTGTAATAAGAGATTGTCCTCTATCCATGACAGCAGGGGTTAAATGGATCACACACAATGGATTAAACCCTAATCAGAGTGTGCTTGCTCTGATACCACTTGACAGGCCACAAACGCGTTGACCCCTTGTGATAACTTAGATTAATTAAATTAGCCCAGTTATTAATTAATCAAATTAACATGCAATATCACGTGGTAGCACAAACAAATCACCAAACTAAGTAATGCAGTGGAAATTAAATGACACGGTGATTTGTTTACGAATGGGGAAAACCTTACGGCAAAAACCCCACCGGGTGATTTAAGGTCACCACTCCCGAAACTCCACTATTATCACAACAATCAGTTACAAGCAAGGAATCCCAAGTACCTTACCAACCTACAGTTGAACTCTTACCCCAATACCCAATTGGACTTGTTCTGTAGTGACAGTTTCTCCTTTCAATGCACGGCTTCCAAGTACGTGACTAACCAGATGCGCGGATCCCAGTACGCGACTTCAAACACCAACTAGAGAGAGAGTTGTTGGCTACAAAGTTCTTCAAATCATCAGAGATGAACTAGGGCACGAACTTTGTCTTTCAGATCACAAATTGCATGAACTAGAAGTTCTGAATGAATGTGGAACTTGCATCCCCTTTTACGGCCCTTAAAATAATCCTTTTATATGTCTAGGGTTAGGAAAAAAGAAGTCCCAAAGACACATTCACGGATTGGACTTGAAACAGAACTGGAAATCTGTTTTCTTTAATTCTCGACAGATAGAGGTGTCGAGAGGTGTCGAGAGGTGTCGAGAAGCTGTCGAGGCTCGGGGCAAAACAGCTTCTTAAGGCTCGATAGATGCATGTGTCGAGGTATGTGTCGAGCTTTAAAAACTGGCACTTCCTTGCTTGTTTCTTGGACAGACTTTGACGGCTTCAACACTTAATCTTGAACCCAAGTTTCTTGAAGTGTTTAACACATCCTAAATCTACCCAATTACAAGTAAAGTGCATTTTGTCTAAGGATAAGCCAATTACATAAAATAGTGACATATGTTCACAGACTTGAACTACATATGTCCTAACAGGTAAGATTACAAAGACAAGAAACGAGATAATTATGATAAATAATGAAAGCAAAAAGAACTAAGTCCAAGGAGGGAACCACTTCCTCAACGTGGTAACTTCGCAAGAGGATCCTGCTATTAGAAATTACCCACTTTGAGGGAACGGGCCTGAATGGCTTGTCCTCAAACGAATCCTTTATCCTGACAGAGGGTAGGGTTTGAGAGGGAGAGAAGATATTAGCCTATTGTTGCATGCTTGCCATTCTACACTTCGATTCTCTCCCTTTTTTTTACTTTGATTCTCTCCCAATCCTTTTTCTTTTTTCTTTTTTCTTTTTTTAGTGCTCACTCGTGTAGTGTTATGGTGATTGTGGTGTTGTGTTTTTTTTTTAGTGGTTGTTGCCATTGTGGTGATGATGATGCTGTGCACGGCGAAAGCTCTTTATATATTGCTTGCCGTGATTGATTTTTACTATTTTACACTTTAACTACTTTTGTCTAGGTGTGGGTGTACTTCCAGACCACTTACTGGCTTGTTAGTTGCCTGGCCACCACCACTTACCTGTGCTGGCAGTGCTACACCCCATTACCAGACAAAGAATTCTACTTTGTTTGCTTGCTCACTGTGGCATTTCTATCCACACCTAGTGGTTCCAACTCATCCTCCCTTTTTTGGGTAGTATGTCATCCTAGAAGGACATTTTCCCCAAAAGAGTTTGAGCAGGAACTCCAGAATAGACCTTCCCTTCTATTGGTCCTTCTATTGGTTTTCTAGTTTTCCTGCCATGCCATTTTGTTATTCCTATCGCGGTGCTATTTGATCCCTGCCTGCTGGGCCTCTTTCGGGCTTACTGTATACTCTTCCTTCAATTAGTTACAATGTCTCAATATTGTCATTGGGTTTATAGTCATGTTGCCTTGGGCTTTCTAGACCTATTACATTGCTTGTGGACTCCTTTGACCCATTTCTTCCTCGTTGGACATCTTAGGCCCATTTTCCTTCCTTGGGCGTCCTCAGCCTGTTTCCAACTCTACATTCGCATGGACTTTTACTAACTCTTTTAGGCCTCCTTGGCCCAATTACTATATCCTTCATCCTTGAGGTTGTTGGGCTTTCATCAACCCCTTACTTTCTTACTTCATAACTGCGGGCCTGCCGTGGCCCATTTTCACTTTTCTACATCACATAATGCCCATGGGTAATGCTTTTTCCTTTGGGCTCCTGTAGGCTCATTTGCTTTTCCCATGACTCATTTGTTTATTTTATGGGCCTAAGACTCATCATTCCTACCATTCGGGCTTGATGGGTTTTTTTCTCTCAATCCACTAACTCTTTTCCTGCCCATATATTTGGGTTTCTTCTTGCTGTTGGTCTTTTCAAAATGAGCATAAACAAAGTGTAATTTCTCATTCTCTTTTAAAACAAGAGAAATTCACTTTCTATAAATACTCTTTAGAAGAAGTTGATGATTTGTGATCATCAATAAAAATTCTTTTAAGAGTTCTTTTTTGAAATAAATCTTATAATTACTAGCCAAGATTTTTTGTTTAACTTAGATTTTGTGAAAAATTGTAGTCATTGTGTGTCACATATTATGCTCTTACATGCCCACATTGCATAAGATAGCCAATAGGCAACATATAATCTCCCAAATTTGCTCCAAATATTAAGGAATCCAACATTTATAGCATACTTCTGCACATAGCTCAATTCACTTTGGCCCCAAACCTTTTTTTTTTTGGGAATAAATATAATGCCCATGTATTCATATTCCAAACCACTTATTATAGAGATAACACTTTGAGGAGACTTCAATTGAGAGTTTGATATAAGACATACAAGTGCCACTTAACCAAAGAGTTTAAGCCAATAGGAATGAGTCCAACTATGCTATATTAATAACTTTTCTTATTAGTATCTAATGTGAAAGTTCACTACTTTACAAACCACACCACTCACACAGTCACACTTGAATTTTCTAACAAATCTCTCACTTCTCGTGTGATATTTTTCCAAGTTACTTGTGGTACTGTGGTTGGTCCCTTCTTTGAATAGAAGCATTCTTCTTAAGAATCCAAGTGTCATGCATTATATCACCTGTATTGTGTCGATGTCTGGTCATTTGGCCTGTCAGAGCGTCTTTTGTGTTGGGTCCAATTATCATCAATGTTCATTTAACAAGATTATATGAAAAAAAAATAATAATAATAAGTGACTTCCATGGTGACGCAATGGTAGCTACTTTAGTATAGGAAACTTACTATCTCTAGTCAATGCATGTTCATAATATATTTCACATCTAAGATGGCTGTGGGCGTTTTGTCACGTAAGAATAAGATGACAATATAATTTTTCCTAGTTGCTGAATTACATGTTCATTCTGAGCCCCCATTGTTTAATTCTGTCATAACAAATAGATCCTTCGAGGAGCACGACACTAAAGTATTGACAAGGAATCCATCGGATTTCAACATTAAGCTGACAAGCCAGCTAAGTGTAGGTGGGTCAAAAAATTCAAATGCTATGGTGGATCTTCTTTAACTATTTCTAAACGTCTGAGCTGACTCACACCACAGTGGATGAGTTAACAACTTATCAAGATTGAAATTTGGCGGAATTGAGCTAGATTAATAGAAGGTTACTACAAGGAGAAATGGAGTGTTGGAACGAGAACCTTTTGTGCCATATATAACAGAGAAGATATTTGGAAATGGTATTATTTATGTAAAAGTACACCAAATGCTGCACTGAGGTTGATCTATATATGACCTCAGTAATTTAACTTTTTGGTGAAGCTTTGATAGGAGTGGCAGACTCAAATCATGCCTGCATCAGCAAAAGAGAATCTTATTCTTTATTTTCAAAAATGGGTGTAAGATTAGAATCATTAGATTACTCCTAGTAGTGATTTGGCAAGAATTTGAATTTAAATTAAGAATTTTTTATGGTGATCTAAACAATAAAAAAAGCCCTTTGTCTTGCTGGAACATAAAATTTTAGAGGGGATCAAAAAGAGAGGAAATAGGCACTTAACCCTCTCATCATGATACGGCTGCTCAAATCAATCATCAATCAATCAAAGTTTTATATATATATATATATATATATATATATATATATATATAAAAGCAAAGACTTCACACGAGAGTGCATGAAGTTCTGCCATGTAGCGCATTCTTTGAAATTCTCTTTATTTAATTTTCTACTTCAACAAAATTTGCATTTATATTAGAGTATTAATTCATTGAATTAGGCTATAAAATAAATGCATATATTAATTATCTATTGTTGTGAATTATTTATATTAATTCATTGAATTTATATAGAAAAGAATTTTTAGTTGGAATAATAACAATAAATTTAGAATATGACATTCTTACTCATGTTTAGTTGCTTTGACAACCATAAAAAATAAAATATTTGTGAATACATTAAAATTAATCTTAATCCTTTAAATTTCCTTACTACTTGTGGAACTAATTGTAGTATGTATTCTATGTAATTAGAAAGATTACTAATATAATAAATATGTTTATTTTGTTGTATTAATTATTTTAAGCATAATGAAATTTTAATATCATTTTTCTAAGTTTTTATGTGAGAAAAATTAGCTTTTTTATGTGAGAAATAATTGATTTAAAATATGACATTTTTACTAAAATTTAGTTGTTTTTGCAACAATTAAAATCATGTCCAACAAAAAAGGAAAATTTTTTTAGTAACACACAATAAAAAATGTAAAATATAAGAATTAAACATGCCTATTTATATTAGCTACTCTATCATGCAATTTTCAATTTGTACACACACACACAAATATATATATATATATATATATAGTATGATCAAATCACTATACTATACTACTTTTCGTGTATTTTTATTTTGTCTATATATAAAATAACTAAAGATTACAATTTTTTACGATCAAATTTATTGAAATATTTTTTTTAGACATCGATAGTTAGGGGTGGGGATCTAGATCCTAATGTTTCTATTAGAAAATGAAGTGTTAATCAGTTAAGTTACAAGATTTTTGGTACAACTTATTGAAATATTGGAAAAAAATAATAATAAATTGCACCACACATCATGCGATAACTCAACTCGTTCTAAATAATATTTCTATCTTAGAATTTAAATCATAAGAAGATCATCATCAATGCCGGTCAGTGTTTTAAATATATTCACGGATAGCATGTAATCCCTTTTGCCATGATTTGGCTTTTTTAAAATTAGTTGATGATAAATCCAATTGCAATGAACTGTTTTTTTTCTTACATTAATTGTAATGACCTGTTTAACAGTTCAGAATGGACTTCTATTTTTTTTTTTTTTTTTTTTAAGGTTTGTATCCAGTATTTATGTCTAAACCCAAAAACGAAATACAAATTATATTGCACTTAACTCTATTTCAAAGCATAAATACATGCGTCAATTACTAATACTATTGTTTTGGGAAAAATTTAATAATTTGCATCCATTATAATTTAGAATTGCTATATTTTTCAATCACAAAAAAAACTTAGGGTGTGACTCTGTAATTTAAGAGCTCACGTACATTCATGGCAGATCTAGTATCTAACATTCTAACAGTTTATCTGAGTTATGTTTATCTGAGTTAACTACAGTTAGGTCACTAAACAAAGGAGTTAACCAGGAAAGACATGAAGAATAAATAATTATTGTGCTTTGATTCAATTTCACGTGCTTAGGCACATGAGTCTGATATAGTTTAATCCCTATTTGTGGATTGCAATGAAGTCAGGAGTACAGTAATAGTAAATTCAGCATCACATGATCAGCGGCTTCCAAGTTCCAACCTTAGTAAAGAATTAAGAATATGGTATTCAAAAAACCATTCATGATTAACATGTAAGTGCTAAGGAATCTAATCTTGGGAGATTTTTCTCAACCTGCTACCCTTTTTTTCTCGAGTCTCACCCCAAAAGTTGATATGTAAATCCAGATTCGCATTTCCATGTGAATTCCTTTTTGTCATTCAAGTCTATCAATCATTAAATCTTTGGCTTTAAGTGAACGGTTTTTAGTAGACCATTGTTTTGATCTCCCTAATTTAAGTGACCGAGTTATTCCAAAATCATTGGTTCACTCACTCAATCGTAAATTAAACGAATGAATAAATAACTCAAGCCGCGTAATAATATAATTGTTTAGGTTTTAGAAAACCCAACAAATATGCTCTACTCTACGGGAAGAAACAATTCTATTATTACAACAAATTTCACAATTTTTTAAAGTGACAAATCTATATATCTATATATATATATATATATAATAGATGAAGCAGAGAGAAATTTCAATTGCAATTCTAAATTAGAATTTTAATCTATATTGTGTCACGTGTCAATGTAAATATGAAATTGGAGTCTAATTTCCCTCCATCTGTTGTAATTCCGATGTGCTTATTTTTTCCTTTTTTCTTTTTTTCCACACTCACGTATTTTCAGGTTCACCTCCCTTTCCTACATCCACGTATTTTCAGGTTCACCTCCCTTTTTTACTCCCATATATTTTCAAGTTTACCTCTCTTTTCCACACCGATTCAGGCACCTTAATATACAACTCCCTTCTTCTTCAATCAACGCTATGGAATTTCAAAAGAATCCCTCGATATCAATGATGCATGTATTTGGGTATTTCTATATCTTATATAAAAAGAGGTTCTCTAGATATTCCGATTGTACTTGTCTTTACAATTTTCATGGTTCTGGTTTATATTCTGCAAAATGAATTCCAACAATTCCTAAGATTTGGTTACTGCTTTTTTTTCATCTGCCTATACTGTCATTCCTTTTTGTGTAAATTTTTTATTGTTTAATTATATAATTTTGTGGTTTTCCTATGATTGATGTTGCATGTTTATTTTCTTTCATTTGTCTATACTTTCTTTCATTTTTGTCAATAATTTTTATTATTTAATTATAAAATTGTTTTGTTCTCCTATCATTGATGTTGCATGTTTCTTTTCTTTCTCATAACACGTTATCAGCACGAGTCTCTATCCAATTTCGAAAGAAGTTGTAATCTCATTATTCTTCAAACATCAAAGATTATTTGTGTAGTTTTCTTAACTTACTGTAAATTTTCTTTTAAGGAATTAGCACTTATCCTATTTGTTTGTCTTTACGTTTTATGTTCATAATTTTAGTGATTTTTAATTGATTAATTATTTTTTATGAGATTCATGTTATTCTATTGTTATATATTGTTATGAAATGTATGTCATGAGATTCACATTTAATTGATTAAAATATTTTGCTAAAAATGGTTTGTGATAAAGCAATTTAATCATAGCTATATGTACCGTGTATGAATCAACCTTCAATATATATGTCTATGTAGTATTCTTTCATTAGAATTTTGTATGATAAAAATATTTGTTAAAAAACTACATAATACTAAGTTTTACTAAATATGAATAAACTAAGTCTTTTAAATATGACTAAACTCATGATTAATAAATAAATAAATAAATAAAAACTAATGGTATCACTTAAATAATAAAATGTAATATATTTATTTCCATTGTTTTATTAAATTATATCTATTCCCGTACGATAGCATGAGTTATATACTAGTTATGATTAATACAACATGACATTCACAACAAATTATCATTTACATCATTTTTATTGTATTTCAATTACAACTTGTTATCATCTCAATAATTGTATAAAAAAAATCTGATTAATAATTTGTTAAGATTGAATTTTATAATGAAATCAATTAGCTTTATAAAAACTGAATTGAGTCACCTTCAATTTAAAAAGGAGCTGAGACTAATTTGAAGCCTCTTTAAGGAGAGCACAAAAACACTTGCTAATAAATAAATAAAATAAAATAAAATAATTATGGAATTTATTATATGCTTATTAAAAAAAAAAAACAAAATTCAACATTTGATGAATTTGTGCGTGGTTAGCATATTCAAAGCTAGAGGTTTTCACAGACCACGTGAAGGAGACGTGTTTTTCCAAACTCCATATATAGTACTACCCCTCTTAGTCCCTCCCACATTTGACCATCAGTGTTACAAGTTCTTAATTTCACTTCAGCCAACCTCATGAAGGTCAGTTGCACAACTTTGGCTGCCTTTTTAGCTTTGATTCTAATTGAAATCCTTGTGTGCCCTTCGTCATGTCAAAGCCATGAAAGCCTTCCAAAAGATAGAAGCCAATCAAGGAAGTTGCTAGTTTCTACGGCTTCTGTATCAACAAGTGTAGAGAAGTTAAATGGAGCCATGAAAGAGCCCAAGAAAGCTGTGGAGCCAAGCTTAAAGAAAGCACCGCCAAGTGTCACTACAAAAAAAGGGGGCTTTAGCCACGTTTCAAAAACGCAGCTATAGGCTAGGACAATCTGTATCAAGCCCCTTGCGGGGACCTATAGCTGCGTTTTTAAAAACGCGGCTATAGGCCCCTCTATAGCTGCGTTTCTTAGCTCCTATAGCTGCGTTTTTTAGCCCCCCTAGCTGGGTTTTGTAAAAAAAAGGCGCGGCTATAGACCCCCTTTGGCGCACCCAAAAAATTCAAAATCAAACACAAACCCAGAAAATTCAAAATAAAACACAACATACTTTCAAACACACCCGGCTTCAACGTGTATAAAAACACAATCTCAACAAGTGTCAAGAACACAAACCCATTTAAACATAAGCACAATAT
This sequence comes from Castanopsis chinensis, assembly GCA_032878915.1. Lineage (NCBI taxonomy): Eukaryota > Viridiplantae > Streptophyta > Magnoliopsida > Fagales > Fagaceae > Castanopsis > Castanopsis chinensis. Next base: position 27,650,443 of record JAVQMG010000120.1, read on the forward strand.
TAGCAACACAATAGCACAAATTCAAGCACAAATCCAAAAAAGTTATCAAATGGAGCCATGAAAGAGCCCAAGAAAGCTGTGGAGCCAAGCTTAAAGAAAGCACCGCCAAGTGTCCCAAATCCTACCCAGAATAAGTAGCTATAAATGGATAAAAGCAATTTTCTTCGGTTCAAATTCTCAGTTTTGAATATCCTTTTTGGTCCTGAAAACCTTTATCAATTACTAGTTCTTATTTTGTGCTTCTTATGTATCGTATAGGTTTCATTCTATTGCCGTAGGGGTGCCTTATAAGACGTATGTAGGTGAAGTTTACATGATGAATAGAACTAGAAGTTTTGGAAATTGCTTGTGTATGGATCAACGAAATTAAGAGCTGAAATTTGATCAAGCAAATGCCTGACGTTTTATTTTATTTTTCGCAATTCAGTGAATGTTTTTCCATCTTTATTTCTTTTATTTAATTTCACCGTTTTGTTGCTGACAATCACTTCAAATGTTTTGGGGTTGAGGTTTTATGTTTTCTTACTGAGGTAAGCAAACTTGGAAGCTTGCAACTATTCCTTTCAGTTTCAGAAGATGAACAATTAATATTGCAATTTCAAGAACCATTTTCTTTCCCTCCTTTCCTGGCAATGTCTTAATCTGGAAAGAGTTGCTCACTTCAAATTTGGTCGAGGCACCTGAAGTATAAACTCCACAAAGTTCATTGAAACTAAGGTTTAACCATGAAACCAAAGAAAAACAAAGTGATCCTTTTTTTTATTTTTTTAAACTTTTTTTTTTCCTCTTAGGGGTGTAAGACACTCCATTTGAGATAGATCCACTTTATGGTAGATACTAAACACTATAAGAGAGGGTTTGGATACAGCTTAAAGTTTTCACGTTTTGCGTTTTTCACGTTTCAGCTCCCTTTTTTTTTTTTTTTCAACCGGCAGCTTTACAGCTTTTAGGGGACAAAAAACACTGTTTATCACTGATCGGTACTGTTTACGGCACTGTTCACAGTATTGTTTATGTACTTTTTCATTAAAAATGGGTCCCGCAGTACTATTTACACATTTAAAAATTATTTTGATACAATATTTTCAGTTTTCAGCAATAAGCTCTATCTAAACGAACCCTAAATCTAAAAATGTATCATATCATTTAAAATTGTAGAATAATGCGGTAGTTTGTACATTGTTAAATCCAAAAAACCGCAAAGATGGTAAATTAAAGAGGATCAGAGTGTGAATGGTTTTCGGTGAAATAAAGAGGATTAGAGGGTAAATGGTTCTTTGAAATTTAGCCTTGAATTAAATCGATCAACATATGTCCAAAATTCCGTACATCTTAAGACTGTGGGCAGGCTAGCAATCACATGATCCGTTTGGGTAAGGTTATGTTAATGTAATCTTGGCTTACGCACCTTGTCTCATGCTTGAATTAGTGAGACATAAGCTTCTACTGCTCCTGATGCAATCACCAGGAGCTGCAAGTAAGACAGATGGAAAGTGAGGAATGCACGTTGGGTTGTCAACTTGTATGTTTGTTAGAAGTACTGAATGACTGTATTGTATTTCTTACTGAAAGAATATACATGAGTGTCTTTATATATAGGAGGCATATGAGTGTAGTACAAGTAAATATAAGTGCAGTACAAGTAAGAGTGTATTGCAAGAATGTGTGCTATACAAGTAAACTAGTTGGGCCTAAAGCCCATAATACTATATACATTAACAGCCCCGCTCAAACTCAAGGTGGATGTGAGACCAACTTGAGGTTGTCAACCAAAGTACGAAGGCGTCTCTTAGGATGTGACTTGGTGAAGATAACTGCAAGTTAATCTGTAAAGGAGACTGAGATTAGCTTGAGAGCACCATGGACAAGATGATAACGGATAAAATGACAATCGATCTCGATGTGTTTAGTCCGTTCATGGAAGACATCATTGTGAGCAATATGAATGGCACTCTTGTTGTCACAATAAAGAGGAGTAGTAGAGGATGTAGACACACTTAAGTCTTTGAGAAGCCATCGTAGCCAAAGAAGCTCAGATGTGGTATCAGCAAGGGCACGATATTCTGCTTCAGTACTGGAACGGGCCACATGAGTTTGTTTCTTGCTTCGCCAAGAAATCAAAGAAAAACCAAGAAGAAAGCAATAACCAGTGGTGGACCTACGATCAGTGGGATCTCCTGCCCAATCAGCATTAGAAAATGCACGGAGAACAAGAGGAGACTGAGCAGAGTAGAAAAGACCATGGAAGAGAGTGCCCTTTAGGTACCGAAAAATGTACAGAACAGTAGCATAGTGAGTCGATCGTAGAGCAGACAGATACTGGCTCACTTGGTGAACAGCCTAAGAAATGTCTGGACGAGTAACTGTGAGATAAACTAGGCTGCCAACTAAGCGTCTGTAAAGAGAGGGATTAGACAATGGTTTCCCTCCTAAGGGAGTCAGATGCGCATTAAGCTCAACTGGAGTGTCAACAGTCTTGCTATCAGTGAGTCCAGCTCTAGACAAGAGTTCAGAGGCATACTTGGCTTGAGTAATGTAAAGTCTATCTGTAGAATGAGTGATTTCAAGACCCAAGAAATAGCTGAGATGCCCAAGATCTTTCAACTCAAACTGCTGACTGAGAAAATCCTTGAGTTCTCGAATGCCACTAAGGTCATCACCAGTTATGATCATATCATCCACATACAGGAGAAGTAAAATAGTACCTTTGTCAGTGCGATGAAGAAATAAGGCAGAATCATAATGACTGGCCATGTAACCCAAGCGAGAAATGGTAGAGCTGAATTTGGCAAACCAAGCTCGTGGAGCTTGTTTAAGGCCATAAAGTACACGTCGAAGGTGACAAACTTTGTTTGATTCAACAGAGAGACCAGGAGGAGGTTGCATATAAACTTCTTCACTTAAATCCCCATTAAGGAATGCATTTTTGACATCCATTTGGAAAAGGTCCCATTTACTAGCAGCAGCAACAGCTAAGAGGGCACGAACAGATGAGATACGAGCAACCGGAGCGAAGGTCTCTTCATAATCAATCTCATACTCTTGTGTAAAACCTTTTGCAACAATACGAGCTTTGTAACACTTAATGGACCCATCAGAGCGAGTCTTAATCTTGTAGATCCACTTACAACCAACCACAGATTTCCTAGGGGGGAGAGTGACCAAGACCCAAGTATGGTTTTTAGATAATGCATCAAGTTCTTCTTTCATTGCAATCTACCATAAAAGGTCAGTGGAAGCCTCACGATAGGTGTGAGGCTCATGCAGTGTAGCAAGGGCAGTGTAACAGTGATATTCAAGCAAATGTATAGGAATGGACCTTACCCGAGTTAAGTGACGAGGTGGAATGTCTTGTACAAGATCTTCAGGCGGAGTAAGAGCAGGGGACCCAGGATCAGGGTTGGGTAGCTCATCTTCGACCTGTTCATCTTCCACCTGTTCATTAAAGGGGGAACTAGGAAAGGGATCAAGGATATCTGATGGTTGGACAGAGAAGTCTATAGTAGAATCAGGAGCAGCTATAGGAGGATCAAGAGCAGCTACAAGAGGGTAAAGAGCAGCTACAGAAGGAATATGTGCCTCATCTGGAAATAGATCTAAGACAGAAGAGAAAGATAGAGCAAGCACGGAAGTGAGAAAGCTCAACAAAGAGGCGATGTTCCCAAAAGACAACATTGCGGGAGATACGAAGACGATGAGAAACAGGATCATAATACCGATACCCCTTTTGAGTTTTGCCATAGCCAAGAAAACAACAAAGCCTTGATCTAGGTTCAAGTTTATTATGCTCATGTGGCTGAAGAAGAACGAAACAAGCAGAACCAAAGGAGCGAATGTGATGATAGTCTGGAGGTGACCCAAAAAGGCACTCATATGAAGTTTAATTTTGGATGACAGGACTGGGAATGCGATTAAAAGTATGAACAGCATTAAGAGTGGCTTCGCCCCAAAAAGGAGCAGGAACTTTGGCAGAGAGAAGGAGAGCACGAACAATGTCAAAAATATGATGGAGTTTTTGTTCGGCTCTACCATTTTGCTGAGAGGTACCTAGACAAGTTAGTTGATGAACAGTGCCATAGGAATGCAAAATAGCTTGGAAAGCATATTAAGTGTACTCAAGAGCATTATCAGATCGAAAAATTTTGATACGTTTGGAAAATTGAGTTTCAACCATTTTTGCAAAATTAGAATATACTTGCAATAATACAGAACGATGTTTCATATTAAAAATCCAGCTATAGCGAGAGTAATCATCAACAAAGGCAATAAAATATCGAGATCCACTAATACTAGAGACAGAGGAAGGTCCCCAAACATTAGAATGAATAAGATTAAAGATATCAGTGGATATTGATTCACTAGTATTGAAAGACAAAACTGGTTGTTTTCCTAACTGACATGAGACATAATCAAAATTTTCTGTAGACACTGAACCTAACAAACCTCTAGAAGCCAACTGTTGTACCCGAGAAGAAGATGTATGACCAAGTCGAGCATGCCAAAGTGCAAGGGAAGGAATAGAAGATACTACAGCAGCTGCAGCAATAGAAACAGGAGCAATAAATGGAAGACGAAGGTTGTTTATGGGAAACATACACCCAACTCTGGGACCGGTCCCAAGCTCCTGTCCCGTCCTTGGATCCTGCACAATACACCCAGAATAATCAAATATAATGCGATAACCCAACTCAGCTAATTGTCTCACAGAAAACAAATTGTAAGAAAGGTCAGGAACATTAAAGACCCCAGGAACTGAGAGTTTGGAGGTCGAAATGGAACCCATATTATGACCAGACATTGTGGAACCATTTGCTATGTGTATATTAAGAGAGTGTGGTGCATGTTTAAGTTCAGAAAATAAGGACGAGTGAGGTGTCATATGATTGCAACAAGCAGAATCCATAAGCCAAGAGGAAGGAGACATACTAGATAAAGCTGAGAGAGAAGAGGAATAAGATGCATTACCAACCAGATGAATGACATTGGCGATGATGTTTTTAAGGTCATCTGTGGACATGGTGAAAGTGCGACCTGAAGATATAGACTGTGCAGAGACGGAAGCCATTGGTTGGAAACTCTCAGTGTTAGCAACAGCGGCAACAAAATTTGAGACAGCTGATTTATTGCACTGATAGCAAGTCTCAATATTATGGCCAAAACGTTTACAAAAATTGCAAAAACGTTTTCTGGATTGTCGACGACAATTGTTGCAAAAGGAAGAAGACATGTCCTTATTCTTCATTTAGAAGCAAAATATGCAAAATTGGACTGCAAAAATGAAATCCACACGAAAAACTGAGTAAGGAGAACTTGGGCTACAAAAGTTAACGCCGGTCAACGGTCAAAGTCAACTGTCAATGGTCAAAGTCAACGGTCAAAGGTCAATGGTCAACAGTGACGACGTCAACAGATGACGTGGCGATGACGTTAGCAGAGACTGGATGCTGACGTAAGCTAGGGATGACGTGTACTGATGACGTCACGAATGGCGTTAGCTTGGAAGGTTGATGGCGCGTGGGGCGAGTGAGCTACAGCGCAGGTTCTTTGAGCGGCGTGTGAGGGCGCGTGCGGTCTCCGATGGTGTCGCGGTTTCCACAAACATGTAGATCGGTGCAAGACGATCCTAGTGGTACATGTAGAAAGTTGATCGGAGTAAGATTTGCGGCGATGCGAAAAAGGCAGTGGTCTGTGTGGAACTCCTCAATGGCGGCTACAACAGGTCCGAAACCCAAGGACAATGTCTGGAAGACGTCGGAGGTTCAACGGCGAAAGGCTGTGGCAATTGCTGTGACGACGGAAGCGAGAATGGAGTAACACTAATAAAGACAAGACTGTAAAGAAAAAGGTCAGAGCAGTGGCTCTGATACCATGTTAGAAATACTGAATGACTGTATTGTATTTCTCACTGAAAGAATATACATGAGTGCCTTTATATATAGGAGGCATATGAGTGCAGTACAAGTAAATATGAGTGCAGTACAAGTAAGAGTGTATTGTAAGAATGTGTGCTATATAAGTAAACTAGTTGGGCCTAAAGCCCATAACACTATATACATTAACAATGTTGTTGGATAGTTATTAGTAATGCACCTTTTAGGTAAAAGGTAGGCTTTCCAGCGCAAAAGTTTATTGCTTCCAGCCCTCCAAGGGCAATACAGGGAAAATATGATAGGAAGAGGCAACTATTTGCTACACCTTGTTTACAAGTACAAGATTTTCTAGGTTCTTTGCAGAAAATGCATTCAGGACCATTGCCAGATCTAGTAGGATGCTCCCAATGGTTGTAAAAGCAATGAAATTTTGTTCAGCAATGTCATGAACTTTTTGATGGGATAAATGACATGAACTTGATTATGATTATCATCATTGCGGATTGAGAGTAGTCTATAATTTACCATTGTTAGAGGATAGAGCTTAATCATAGTCTAGGCCTAATCCCAATCTTTAAAGTACAAGTCAAGAATATTATTTGTACTACAAGTTAATTAACCTTGTATGGTTAGTTTAGGGCTTAACTTCTCATAAATATTCCATATTGGGTTCATGTAACTGTAGCATATATTGAGATTATAGTGAATATATAGTCATCAAGGTTTTCTTTATTGGATGTAGGTCGTTACATTGAACCACATAAATTTCACATTCTTTCTCTTCTCTCTATGCTTTCTGTAAGGTCACAATTTGGAGCCCTAGCCCAACAAGAAGGAGGACATAGGCCCAAAGAGCTTGATACAATGAATTTGTAGAGTGTGGGCTAAAAATCTTGATTCCAATGAGCTTGAACGGTAAAGATCACAAAACCATGTAGATGAACAAGTTTATAGGATGAAATTTATTCTCGAACTCAAGCCGAGAAGCAAATGTTTATATTTCTTCTTACTTTAAAGATTCTTTACAAATATTCTCCCCTTTTCTCTACAGGACCTGTCCTCCTCTTATAGTCCCTTCTCCCTCCTCGATTCAAATTGCTCCCCTTGATACTTGTCCCATCCTCCACTTTCAAAAGTCCCTAGGTAATAGCTGAAGGCTAAAAATCACTGTTCAGGTATCACTTTCTCATAAATACGGCCAAAGACTTTGGCATAGAGCATTCAATGCGATGGTAGTAGCTTTCTCTCAGATATTTTTTTTACCTTTCTTGCCCTCTATGCCCTTTTTTCAACATATCTTCATCCCCAAGACCTTCTAAAATATCATTTTAGTTAACATGATGTACCACTTGATCCTTGATGTACTCAGCCGAGGAAGTAGTCTTCCTTAGATTATTTACATTCACCTCATCTGCCACATTTGCTTCCGGGGCTGTAAGTTTGTTAGCGTTATTACCATTAACCCGTCCTCGGATAAGCAAACATCCTCGACTCAAGCCCATAGCCCAAAAACGTATCTTGGGTCTTTTGTCCCTATAATAGCCCTTCAAAACTTCATTTTTCTTCCTCATCCGAGGATAAAATTGGAGTTTTGACCCAACGCAACAACTTCTACACATTTTCTAAATTTTTACACGTGAGAAGGTCGTTTCTCCCTTTGGAAACTGTTTTTAACGCTTTGAAACTCGCGATGCCTACATTAAATGCTTCAGGTGGCGCCCTATCCTCCACGTTCAATGGTGGGATGTAGATCCAATAGCTAGAATCTTTCCCCCAAATTTTTAGTAGGATAACTCCTGCTATATCACACCCTTCATATAAAACGTTTGAAAGGGTGTAACTTTCTCATTACTTCGCAAATCGATCATCCCTTAAGAATCCTTTACACTCTTAGCTTCTCAGAGATTCCTGAAGGGTCCTCTGTTCTTTCCTTCGTAAGTTTTCACACTCCTAGATTCTTTCTCTCCTCGGCCATTAATTTTACACCTTTTCTTTTCTAAATCTTCATTTTTATTTCATCCAAATAGGTAGATTCAAATGTTTAGTAGACACTCTGACCGGTATGGAGGGCTTCCTAGCTAAATACCACATTCCCCAGGGAGTGGGTTTGAGGTACTATGCCCCAGACGAAATATATACCACTAGGAAAGAAGGGGAAGTTGTCATTCCTATAATAGTATTTTTAGAAGGAGGAATGACACTTCCTATGGGGAACGTAACCCAAGATTACCTGTATAATCATAGATTATGCTTGGACCAATGTGCACTTAACGTATTTAGAATCTTAGGTTATGTCGATGCTCTCAATGAGCAGATGGGTTTGAAACTCACATGGCACGACGTTGTCCATATGTATGAGTGTCGCTCACTTAAGAACGCGGGGTATTACCTCAAATATAGGTCCAATATCGTTAGACTTATATTGTGTCTTCCAAAATCTAACAAAAGCATGAAGGACAACTACCTAATCGCCTTCGAGGAGTGGTACGACAATCCCCATTGTCCAGTCGAGGAGGGAACACCTGTTGTGATTCTGTAGGATTTGGGTCCCTTGGCATGGGCTTTAGTTCTTCTAATTTTATCATTCATATTTACATTGCACTTTAGTTTCTCTTTGGGTGATGGCTATTATTGGTCTAACCATATTTGGCTTCTCAGAAATTTTTGCAAATAAGCAACACGTAGCACCTTGTTTGAGTCTATCCAACGTCAAGGACCTTAACAGAGTTTTAAGATCCAAGGTGTTTGTGAGTGAAGACGAGTAGTTGAGGGCAGCCCATCTCATCCTGGGTTTTGAACCTCTATCGACTACCTTCTAAGACATTCGTAATGCAATCATCATAGGTGATCGTAGACGTAAAAGAATAGACGTCTCAAAAGCGGGATTCCTCGCCTTATGGGATCTGCCTGACGAACCTTCTGTCATCCTTTTCGCACGGCCAGTAGCTGCAATCCCCCTTCCTATACAACCTGAAGCAGCAGCCTTCCAAGAAGAGTCTACATCTTCATGCTTGTCCCTTGAAGAGGAAATAGACCAATTTCGACTCGAGGAAGTAGAGAAAATGCCAGAAGGCTGCATTGTCTACCTCTCAGACGAGGAAAGCGAATTCGACAATAGTTTTGGTATTAGAGGTTTCATAGTTGTTCGTGTGGATAGCAACGCCGAGGAAGAGGAAGAAGTAATGTCTCTGCAAAAAGGGAGGGGTTTGAAGGCTATCTTTGCTGGCAAGGGTAAGCAAACCACCGAGGGTGCTTCGGGGCCACAGCCTTCTACCAATCCTCCACCCCCTTTCCTCCTCCTTTAGGTACCTTGCTTCCCATACCCAATCTCAAAAAGAAAAGACAAGATGAAGTAGAAGAGGGGGAGCTGGCTCAACGAAAAGGGCCTAAACAACAAAAAATAACCAAAGGCCAAACGCGAGCGTCTTCTGTGGAAAGCAAGGAAGGCCATGAAGTGGCCGAGGTACGCCAAACCCAATCCAATTGGGCCTTTCGGCTGAAGTTGGATGGAGCCGCTATTCCCCGAAGTTCTACAATAAAAGAATTTCAAAAGGGGCATGCCCATTATCTAGTAGAGGCCTTAGAGCAGCCTATACTTCTGCCTAAGGATATGGCCGCCCTAAGAAAAATAAGGCAGCAAGAGCTCTTCCTGTTCCTCAAAAGGGACTTAGCTTTGGTAGGATTAGTTGTTAACTTCAACATCTTCTCTTACATTATTTTGTTATTATTTGTTTTCTGTTAGTAGTATTTTGTTACGACTCACTGGTTTGTTGCTCTTGTGCAGACTATCCAGGAGGTATTTGTTGTCGAAGAGTGGGTAAACAATGCTTGGAACGAGGCTAAAGCTGAGGCCAACCTCAGGGCCGAGACTAAAAAAGCCCTTGGTTTGGTCGAACAGGAGAAAAGGAGCTTACTGAGAAGTTGGCAAAAGAGGGGAAAGGAAGGAGGAGTGCTGAGGCTAGGTTTAAGACTGTTGAGATTCAGGCGGAGGAGCAACGCAAACAGCTCCATCACAAAGGAATAGAGCTAGCCACTACCCAACAAGAAGTTCTGGGCTTGAAGAGTGAGTTAACTTAGGCCAAGGAAACAGCTGGCACCATTAAGGAGACCGTGGAGGCTGCGTCACTGGCTTTCTACAATCGTGGGGTTGAAGAAACGGAGATTCGTCTGGCGAAGAGCTTACTGAGGTATGTAGGGACTACTGTCAACAATTATGGGCGAAAGCTCTTAATATGGCAGGGGTCCCTACTACCTCTGAGTGGAGGAAGGCCGAAAACGTATGGTATCCTCTAGATATCTATGCGATTGAAGCCATCCTTCCCCCTCTAACTGCCCTCGAGTTAGCTCTCACCACACAACCCTTCGCCACCGAAGGCTCTCTTCCACCTCCTGAGGTATCTACAGGTCCTGATCAAGCTATGGACCAAGGTGAGAGAACTAATAAGGTTTTGAGTAGGAAGGTTAGTCATGGTGATCCTCGGCCAGGAGAGAAAGACAAGGGAAAAGAAGTTGTGACCCTGTCTGAGGCCAAAGCTCCAAATACTCCCCTCATTATCAAAGAAGTGGCTCCTAAATCTAAAGAGATTGAGGCCAAATCTAAAGGGACCGAGGACAAAATAAAGGAAACTGCAGGCAAGTCTAAAGAAGACCTTCCACTGAAGACTAAGGCCTAGCCTAGGATTCCCTTTCTCTCTACCCAATTTTATGATATCTCCAGCTTACTCTATGTTTATTTTTGTGATTCTGTATATGTTTTAATCTACAATGTAATTACGCACAGTTATAATGACAAGTTCAAGATTTTTTACCTTTTGTTTTATACAGATTTTTATTTATTTGGGATGTTTACCTCTTTGTTTTAATGCGACTCATATACACAATATGAATGATTCGGTGTTTAATTGAATAGGGTAGGTCTTAATGCACAATTTGGTAATATACGTAATCTGACAAGGAAATAATCTAATTTCAAGAATGAATGAATGAACCCTTAAAACATTTGTATCATTAATCTGGATATACCCGTGTTTTCATTTGATAACTTATACATTGGGATTATATTCTTTCCAAGATTAACAAACAGTAGCAAACAAATGAACATCAAAAATCGTTCATATGCCTAAGGCATATGATTTGAAGATCCAAACGTGACCCAGGATCTTTGTAATACATAGGCAAATAATGAAAGATATCAATTTTTCCAAGGCATGTGGTCCGTGAATTTAAGCATGGCCAAGGATCTGTTTGATACTCATAGAAAGTGTTAGATATCAATTTCCCCAAGGCATGTGGTCCGAAGAGCCAGGCATAGCCAAGGTTCTGTTTGATTCTTAGAGAAATAATGGAAGATATCAATTTTTCTAAGGCATCTGGTCTGAGGAGCCAAGTATAGCCAAGGTTCTGTTTGAATCTTTGGAGATACAATGGAAGATATCAATTTCCCCAAGGCATGTGATCCGAGGAGCCAGGCTAGCCAATGTTCTGTTTGAATCTTTAGAGATTAAGAAGATATCAATTTTTCCAAGGCATGTGGTCTGAAGAGCCAAGTATAACCAAGGTTCTTTTTGAATCTTTAGAGATAATGGAAGATATTGATTTTCCCAAGGCATGTGGTCTAAGGAACCAGGCATAGCCAAGATTCTGTTTGAATCTTTAGAGATAATGGAAGATATTAATTTTCCCAAGGCATGTGGTCTGAGGAGCCAGGCATAGCCAAGGTTCTGTTTAAATCTTTAGAGCTAATGGAAGATATCAATTTTCCCAAGGTATGTGGTCTGAAGAGCCTAGCATAGCCAAGGTTCGGTTTGAATCTTTAGAGATAATACGAATGTAACTCATAAAGCAGTAGATGATATTTAGAACTGAAAAATACTTCATTAATAATAGTACCTTCACAGGTTATTTACATTCCAAGGATGGGGTACAACCCTTTCATCCAAATCTTCCAGATAATAAGCTCCTATTCTAGTTATTGAGGTGATGCAATATGGGCTTTCCTAGTTTGGTCATAGTTTTCCCCAAGCTGAATTTTTTGCCGTACCCAAAACTTTCCTTAACACCAAATCCTTTGGCGCCAGTGGTCTTAACTTAATGTTCGAGTCATAACCTTGTTTAAGCTTGTGCTGGTAGTATGCTAGTTGAACCATGGCATTTTCCCTTTCGTTCCTCAGCTAAATCCAAACTATTTTCTAGCAACCCATCACTGCTGCACAGATTAAAAGAGCTCGTCTTCAGCATGGAAAAATTGGTTTCAAGAGGAATTACTAACTCAGCCCCATATGTCATTGAAAAAGGAGTTTCTCCTGTGGACCTATGAGGTGTAGTCCTGTAGGTCCATAGAACGTGTGGCAACTCTTCCACCCATATCCCCTTAGCATCATCCAACCTTTTCTTAAACCCATTAACAATTACCTTGCTAACAGCCTCGGCCTGAGCTTGTCCATTCCCTTGCGGATAAGTCAGAGTAGAATATCTATTTGTAATACCAAGATCACAACAATACCTTTTAAAGGCCTTACTATCAAACTGAACACCATTATCCGAAATAAGGGTGTGAGAAATCCCAAACCGGGTGACAATATTCTTCCAGACAAATATTCTTGCATCCAGATCTCTGATATTTGATAATGGCTCGGCCTCAACCCATTTAGTAAAGTAATTCATGCCAACCAGCATAAATCTCTTATTCCCAGCTTCCTTGGAGAAAGGTCCTACAATATCCAAGCCCCATTTAGCAAAAGGCCAAGGACTGGATAAAGGATTGAGGACTCCCCCTGGTTAATGAATGTTGGGAGCGAACCTTTTATAATGATCACACTTTTTTACATACTCCAATGCTTCCTTCTGCATATTAGGCCACCAATATCCTTGAGTGAGGGCTCTATGAGACAAGAATCTTTCTTCTGTATGACTTCCATAAATCCCTTAGTTCTTCTAGCAGCAACTCTGTTGCTTTAGGGTGCATGCACAGCAGATATGGTCCAGTAAAAGAGCGCTTGTACAACTTTTAGTCCTCGGATAACCAAAATCGAGAAGCATTCCTACGTACCTTGTCGGCCTCAGATTTCTCCTCAGGTGAGGCATTCTCTTTAAGATACAGCACCATAGGGTCCATCCAACAGGGTCCCACTTTGATTTGATAAACTTCGACTACGCTTACATTTATCTTAGTAGGCGTGTACAAGTCTTCCACCAGAATAACCCGAGGTAAACTCTACACCGAGGATGTTGCCAAGGTGGCTAGAGAGTCGGCATGTGTGTTCCTGTTTTTGGATATTTGCACCAAAGTGAAAGATTCAAAATTTGATTACAATTCTCTGACATGACTTAAATATTCCTACATTCTTGAGTCTCTAGCTTCTAGCTCCCCTTCCACCTGGCCTACAACTAACCTTAAGCCCGAGAACATCTCCACATTCTTGCCTTACATTTTTCGAACCATACTCATCCCTATTAGCAAGGCTTCATACTGGGCTTCATTATTTGTGGTTGAAAAACCCATTCTTAAAGACTTTTCGATGACGATCTTATCTGGAGATATTATGACCAGCCCCACTCCAGATCCTCGTTGATTTGCTGCACCATCCACTTACACCTTCCATGACAAAGACTCCTTCAGGAAGATCATGCCAATTGATTTTTCATCCACGTCTGATCTCTTCATTTGTTCTTCTAATCAGGGCTCAGCAAACTCAGTCACTAAATTAGCAATAAGTTGACCTTTCATAGAGGTGCGTGGCATGTACTTTATATCAAAAGCCCCTAGGATTGTTCCCCACTTGGCAATCATTCTCGTATAATCAGTGCTCCGAAGTAGAGACCTGAGCAGGAGTTGGGTTAAAACCACAATTGTGTGAGACTGGAAGTAATGGGGAAGCTTCTGAGTGGCATGCACCACTGCCAGAATGGCTTTTTCCAACAATAAGTAGCGAATCTTAGCTTCGTGTAACGATTTGCTTACGTAATAAACTAGTCTCTGAACACTGTTGTCGACCCTTATTAGCACCAAGTTAACAGCATGGGAAACTACAGCGACATAAGCAAACAATACCTCATCTACTTCCGGCCTAGACAGAATAGGTGGTTGAGAAAGATACTCTTTGAGCTGTTGAAAGCCAAAGCACTCAGTCCATTCAAATTCTTTCCACTTATTTAGCAGCTGGAAGAAAGGCTTACATTTGTTCGCGGACCGAGAAATAAACCGATTCAAAGCAGCCATCATTCTTGTCAATCTCTGAACTTCCTTAGGATTACGAGGTGGTTGCAAACAGTTAATAGCCTTAACCTAGTCAGGATTAACTTCAATTCCACGATGTGTAATCATGAAGCCTAGAAATTTACCAGACCCCACACCAAAAGAGCATTTGGAAGCGTTTAGGCGCAACTTATACTTCCTTAATGTCTCGAAAATGTTTTCAAGATTTCTCACATGCTTAGACACCAATTTACTCTTTACCACCATGTCATCCACATAAACTTCAATGCTCTTTCCCAGTTGAGACTCGAACATTCTAGTCATCATCCTTTGATAAGTAGCCCTTGCATTTTTCAAACCAAAAGACATTATTTTATAATGATAGTTTTTAGTAGACGTAACGAAAGCTATTTTCTCCTAATCATCTAGAGCCAAAGGTATTTGGTGATATCCTTGAAAAGCATGTAGGAAACTCATTCGAGGATGCCCAACCGTGGCATTCACCAACTGATCAATGCGAGGCATAGGGAAAGGATCCTTGGAACATGCCTTTTTCAAGTCAATAAAGTCTACGCAGACCCGCCATTTGCCATTTTTCTTCTTAACTACCACCGTATTAGCCAACAAATCTGGATAAAACACTTCTTTGATAGCTCCTGCTTTCTTGAGTTTACTTACTTTTTCATTGACAACATCAGAATGTTTTTTAGACGATCGCTGAGGTGGCTACTTTCTTGGTACCATAACAGGGTTGACATTCAAATGATGACAAATGAAGATTGGATTGACCCCCGGTGCCTCATAAACATTTCAAGTAAAGACATCAAGGTTTCCCTTAAGGAACTTCGCCAATTCCTCCTTCTCTTGAGGAGGCAGCTGGGTGCCTATCTAAAAATACTTTTCTTTATCACACCAATAACAACTCGCTCTAAGGCTTCACACTCTGTTTCCACCGATAGATCCCTTGATAACCTCGACTCCTTTAATTGCTACAAACATGATCATCTGATGCCGATGACCCCACTCCAGACTGATGTCTAACTGCAGCCACCATACACTGCCTCGCCGTAGATTGGCTTCCAATCAGCTCTTCAACCCAGTCCCCAAATGAATATTTCACCTTCAAATGCAAAGTGGAAAGGACAACCCCCATGGCATGAAGCCAAGGTCTCGCCACAATGGCCATGTATGGAGAAAATGCATCCACCACTATAAAGTTGACCTCTACAACTTCTAACCCTGTCTACACTGGCAACTTGACTTGTCCCATTGGTATGACCATCTTCCCATCAAAACCTACTAGAGGTGAATCATAACTAGTCAAGTCTTCTGGTTTTAATCCTAAACCTCTATACAGGTCGGGATACATAATTTCTGCCTTGCTACCCTGATCCACCATAACATGCCTGACGTCATACCCCCTATCCTGAGTGTGACCACCAGAGCATCATCATATGGCTATATAGTTCCAATCTTATCATTCTCTGAGAAACTCAGTTCCAATTGTGGTGCAACCTTTGCTCTCTTTAGCCCAAGATTAGAGTTCTCGGGTAGTGGTCGAGCCACAATCATTACCCGAGATGGGCACGAATCCGCCTTTCCAGGGATTGCAAAGATGACATTAATGGTGCCCAATGGAGGCCTCGAAGAGTTGTTCCTATGAGTACCTGAACCTGCATGACTAGCTTGGCCATTAGGCCTATATAGGAACTGTTGTAACTTTCCCTCCTTAACCAATTGCTCCAAATGATGCCACAGATTTTTGCTGTTCTCGGTGGTATGTTTGTGCTCCTGGTGGTACTGACAATGAAGGTTCTGATTATGTCTTGCGGGGTTTCCATTCATCTTGTTAGGCCATTTGAAGTATGGCTCATTCTTGATATTCTCTAGAATCTGATGGACTGGCTCTCAGAATACTGTGTTTATGGCCTATGGCACAATACCAACCCTAATTTGCTTAGTGAAGTCTCGTCGAGGACGATTTTCATTGTATTTGTCTGACCTGAAGTCCCTCTTGTCTTGAGAGACCACATTTGCCTTTCCTTTACCTAACTGCTGGTCCTCCTCAACCCACTTATATTTATCAATCCGGTCCATCAGCTGGCACACGCTACTGACTGGTTTCCCAGTTAATGACTTCCTCAAACCATGTTGGGCGGGTAAGCATACCTTGAAAGTTCTAATGGCCACATCATCAAAGTCCCCATCTATCTCATTGAACATCTCTTAATATCTATCTGTGTACGTTTTTAAGGTTTCACCCTCTCGCTTGGCCATGGAAACCAAAGAATCCAGAGGCTGAGGGACTCTACTACATGTAATGAAGCGAGATCCAAATGCCCGAATGAGTTCCTTAAAGGAATTAATGGACCTTGATCCCAGTCCATCAAACCATCTCATTGCAACAAGCCCTAAGCTAGATTGGAAAACCTTGCACATCAATGTTTCATTCTTGGAGTGCACAACCATCCTTTTGTTGAAATGGCTTACGTTTTCCACAGGGTCAGTTCAACCATTATACATGGTGAACATTGGCTGAATGAAGCGCCGAGGAAGCTTTCCCCCTTCAATCTTACATGTGAAGAGAGACTTAGAAATTTGATTCAACGCCTTACCTATAGCATCAGTTCCTAAACCCCTGGTCGATGAACTCCTATTCCTGCGATTATGGTGGCCGTCATCTTCATACGAGTAAGACTCACTAGGGGAGTTTTCGACCTTCGTTTGTAGCTATCCCCCTCATTATCATTCTCACCAGAAGAAGAGTCAGAGATGGATTGAATCCGCCTCCGCCGTTCGTGACGTAACTTTCTTTCCAAACTGTTAATTTCCACCTGCATGGCCCTAGCCCTCTCTTCATGGGAGATTCTACTTCCACCTCATGATTGGCTCCTGCTCGTATGGGTAGTATGTACACTCCCCTCTCGATCTCCACCTTGTTCAACAGTGTGAACATCATCTTGACGCTGAGACCCCCTAGACTCTATTTGGTGTGGACCTGAATTTGCCATGAACAGACTTTAGACTCACTAAAAATCCAAAATTTCTCACAGCCTGCGCCAATTGTAAGGTCACAATTTGGGGCTTCGGCCCAACAAGAAGAAGGACGTAGGCCCAAAGAGCCCGATACAATGGATTTGTAGAGTGTAGGCTAGAAATCTTGATTCTAATCAGCTTGAACGGTAATGACAGTGACCTAAGATTATAAAACCATGTAGATGAATAAGTTTATAGGATGAAATTTATCCTCGGACTCAAGCCAAGAACCAAATGTTTATCTTTCTTCTTACTTTAAAGATTCTTTACAAATATTCTCCCCTTTTCTCTACAGAACCTGTCCTTCTCTTATAGTCCTTTCTCCCTCCTCCTCAATTCAGATTGCTCCCCTTGATACTTGTCACATCCTCCACTTTCAGAAGTCCCTAGGTAATAGCTGTAAGGCTGAAAATCACTGTTCAGGTATCACTTCTTCATAAATACAGCCAAAGACTTTAGCATAGAGCATTCAATGCGGTGGTAGCAGCTTTCTCTCAGATCTTTTCTTTACCCCTCTTGCCCTCTGTGCCCTTTGTTCAACATATCTTCATCCCCAAGACCTTCTAAAATATCATTCTAGTTAACATGACGTACCACTTGATCCTTGCTGTACTTAGCCGATGAGGTAGTCTTCCTCGAATTATTTACATTCACCTCATCCGCCACATTTGCTTCTGAGGCTGTAAGTTTGATATCGTTATTACCATTAACTCATCCTCAGACAAGCAGACGTCTTCGGCTCAAGCCCATGGCCCAAAAATGTATCTTGGGCCTTTTGTCCCCACACTTTCCTTCTCCATACTTTCATAAAATCCAACGGTTATGAAGGCCCAACAATATAATGATGAGATATGTGTCATGACTAGAAATAATATGATTGTGTATCATAATATATGCTTAACTTAGGTGAAGTAAAGGGGCTTGAATAAAGACAACTTTGTGTTAATATTATGATTGATGCTAGAATTTCTATAAATTTTACTACATGAGGCATACAAATTGATGTGTGATAAAAAAAAAAAAAAAGTATTTTAAACATTCATTCATTAGGTTGTTGAAGTCTACTAATCACATTTATTGTTAAATCAATTTGTAAACATTTTGCAAAAAAATATGCACTATTTTTCAGCATTTTCCTAAAATTATATGGACCAAATTAGTATTTGATGATACCTCTATTTCAAGGAAAATTATTGTGTACTCCCGGAATACCATAAATGCGCACTCCTTCTTACATGAATGGTGAGCCCCACTAATTAAATTCATGGTGGGACTCACCATTCATGTGAGAGGAAGGAGTACGCATTATGGTACTCC
This sequence comes from Castanopsis chinensis, assembly GCA_032878915.1. Classification (NCBI taxonomy): domain Eukaryota; kingdom Viridiplantae; phylum Streptophyta; class Magnoliopsida; order Fagales; family Fagaceae; genus Castanopsis; species Castanopsis chinensis. The sequence goes on from JAVQMG010000120.1 coordinate 27,668,860, forward strand.
GGAGTACCTAATAATTTTTCCTATTTCAAATAAATAATCATTTGTGGCATTGGTTTGTTCAATTGATAAAGTTCATTAATTGTCCTCAAATAAAGGATTGTGCTTGTATTTCTCTTATATAAAAAATCGATTGATATCTTGACGTGATAATAAAGAGTAAAATACAAAGTGGATCTCATAAGTTCAAATATATCTCCCCCACCCCCCAACACTCACACAGCTCTACTTGATGTAGCCTATCATAATAGGTTGTAATATTGAACCATGATGGAAATGAGATGTAAGTTAACACAGCTCTAATTATGGAAGAAAGTAGGACTAGTCTTTTTGATGATGTGTTTAAAGATAAAATGATAACTCAGATGAAGATGTTATAGAGAAAGAATTACATAGTTCATTTTATTAGAAGGGTATTTGAAAATTTTTAAATATTGAACTATAAGATCACTTTTTTATTTTTATTTTATATTATATAAGATCAGTGTTTTTTTTTTTCTTCTGTAACCTTATTATATAAACGCTTTAATTAGAGAAAGGAGAGAAATGTATATTTTAATGGGCTAGATGAGATATATCTGATAAGGTCCAAATCAATTGTGGGCTTAGCATTGGTCTTAGTATCGAAACAAGTTTACTTCACTAATCAAACAAAGAGTAACGAAAGTACAAAGAAAATGGTGAATCATGACTGAATTAGATTGGGCTCAAAATTGTAGTGACAAAGCCCAGATAATAGTGGATGACACCTTTTAATGAATTTGGGTATATCAAATTTATCAATTAACAAATTCCCAGTTGATCCACAAGATTATTTTGGTCTGAGCTTTAATCCATAGTAAGATGCTATTTCTTTTCTTGACACGAACTCCTAAGCTAGCGTGGGCCCTATAATCCCTGCATTTTGAAATTCTGCGTGGTGAAACTGTGGCGGATCTTCTACTGTGTGTGTGATCAGAAGCTTTTGGTTAAATCTAGACATGTTTTAACGTTAAGGCTGAATATGGCTGACAAACGACAATGGACAAAAAGGGTTTGAACCAGCAATTGCTGCTGTAGTGTTCTTGTGTTTCTTTTCTATATTATCCTACTTTTGCTATACTAGTAATTCTAATAATTAATCTATGAAAGACTAGTGCTTCAACTCATACCTTGCGGAGTTCCAGTTAAGTCAGGAATTTGTCCTAAAAAATTCTACTACCTCGTAGAATTTAACAGTTTTTATTAAAATTTTCTATATGGTAAATTATAAATAGTAAGTTTATGTGAAAGTGATAAACAACCAATTACAGTCTACCATGTAAGAATGTTGTGGCGTTTTATGTTGTATTAAAATTTTACTCCTTTGCCATTGGGAGGCCAAAAAAAAAAAAAAAAAGATTATTGATTATTTTTTTAATATATATTCTACATCCTTAATATGTATATAGTCTATATAAGTACTTTAAAATAATTAAAATGTAAATTAAACACTTTATAATCTAATATGTGCACTACGTATATTTATTAAATCTAACAAATGTGCTAATATTGATAATTTTTTTTTTGTTGATATTTTTAACTTATGTTTGGTTAAAAATCATTTAGGCACTAGACTTGTACAAAAAATAAATAATAATAGCATATATATATATATATATATATTTTTTTTTTCCTTTATTAATTAATTATTTGAGATAATTGTTGGCTCTGCCATTTGTTGTAATTGGCTAACTGCCATTGCGAGAAAAGTACATTGATGAGTATCACTTGTGACTCAAGCTTTCCCTAAATTATTTGAGGCAATTGTAACTATGTGTTCATTATCTATACTATTTATAAGAGACTGGACTTTTATATGGTTTAAAAATACCTATAAACCTTACATTTAATAAGGGAAAAACTCGAGGATAACTTGGTAAAAATATATCTCCAACTCTACTTAAAATGTCTACTAAATAAGATGCTCTCCTATTAATTCATATCTTTAAAACAAATTTATCCAAAATTAAAAAAAAAAAAAAAAAGAAATTACGATACTAGACTGAAAAAAAAAAAGAAAAAGAAAAAGAAGAAGAAGCCTAATCACATGCACAAAGCACGGGTGATGAGGCTAATAATTTTATAAATGTATTATTAATTTAAGTAATTGGTATATACAACTTATTACTAGTTACAACCATCCCCAAATGTGGCCCTACCACTCTTTGCAAATGCCATTACAAGGGAAGTGTTTATTTTTTTTCCCTTTGATGAGATAGTCGAAATACCTATATATTAAATATGAAGCTCTCACAACTCAAGCAATCCACGCCCTCCATTTGCTTCCCCAAGCACTAAGTGTGTGTTTGGTTGGGGTGATTTATGAGGGGATGTAAAATGAAAGGGGAAGGGGGGGATAGGACGGATTTTGGGTGAATGGGTTGTTTGGTTGGAAGGGAAAATGGAGAGAAAATGGTGGGGCTTGAGTGTTTTCTCCCTAGACCCACCATTTCATTGTCTTCTCAAATTGGGGAGAAAATGTTAGCTGAAGATTGAAGAGCAGTGGCAGCTCCAGGATTTCTTTTCAGAGGGTCTTTAAATAAAACAAAATTTAATACAAAATAAGAATTTGAATATATCGAGTTATCGACAAAAAAAAAAAAAAACACAAATACATGACATTTTACTATTTCCTTCTACAATTTTCATATGTTGACATCGTTGTGTTTTCATTATCTATTGTCAATGTGGATAGGTGTAATAATTTTATTTTGCAAAGTTTGCATAACATTTTGTAATTTTATGCAATTGCCATTATCTATTTGTTAATATTTTTATAATTTTTTTAAAACTAAATGAAAAAACTTAACCCACGTGCATTGCATTAATTATTGACTCAAAGAGCCACAAGGTATGATTGTTCCAATAAGAGGTTTAAGGCAAGGGGACCCTTTATCCCCTTACCTCTTTCCTTTTGTGCTGAAGGTTTAAATGCTCTCCTTAGAAAGGCTGCTGGTGATGGACATTCATGGTTTCTCCATTAGTAGGCGTGGTCCAAAGCTTACTCACCTCTTTTTTGCAGATGACTGCTTATTATTTTGTAGGTATAATCTGGCCGAGTGTGACAAAATAAAGGAGTTATTGGCATTGTATGAAGCAGCTTCAGGTCAAATGGTGAACAAGGAGAAAACCACCCTTTTCTTTAGTAGAAATATGGATGAAGCTACCCAGGAAGCAATAAAAGAGTCACTTGGTCTCTCAGCAATTCAGCATTATACGAAGTATTTGGCTTTACCCTCTTTTATAGGAAGGGGGAAGAAAGCAAGCTTTACTCAAATCAAAGAACGAGTTTGGGCAAAAATGCAAGGTTGGAAGGAGAAGTTACTCTCTTAAGCAGGGAAAGAGGTAATGATCAGGCAGTTATTCAATCAATCCCGGCATATTCTATGAGTGTTTTTAAGTTGCCGATCAGCTTGTGCAAAGGTATTGAAATGATGATCCGAAAGTTTTGGTGAGGGCAAGGTGAGACAAAGAAGATACATTGGGTGAAGTGGAGTACTTTGTGTTCCTCAAAATCTATAAGGGGTATGGGATTTAGGGATATCCAAAATTTTAACAAGGCGATGCTTGCGAATCAGGTTTGGAGATTTTTGAATAACAAGGAATCATTGCTCATTAAAGTGTTTAGTTCTAAATACTTCCCATCGGGTAACATTTTGGATATCCCAATACCTTCGAAATGCTCCTATGCATGGAGAAGTATTTTATAATCGAGGGAAGTCATTCAAAAGGGCTGTGTGGAGAATAGGAGACAGGCGGATGATTGATATTTGGAATCATATTTGGCTGCCGGAAGTGGGACAGAGTAGGGTGATTTCACCTAGGAACGGTGCAGGGGTGGAGAAGGTGTGTAAATTGTTTCATCCCAACTCGAAAGACTGGGATTCTGGGCTGATTCAGAATCTTTTCCATCCTTGGGAAGCGGAGACGATCATGAAGATATATGTCAGTGAAGTAAGTACAGAAGATGTGCTGGTTTGGCCACTATCTCCCGATGGTAATTACTCGGTTAAGTCCGCATACAGATTACTTGCTACAGAGGTGACCAACGGTCTCCCTTCCTAGTTGGGTGGCAATTGTACTTTGCTCTGGAAGCGTATTTGAAAGATTCATACGCCACAGAAGATCAGACACTTTATATGGCGAGCAGCAAAAGACTCCCTTCCCACGAAACAGAACTTAGTGCGAAGAAGAATCCCAGTGGGCGACACGTGCTCTCTCTGTGTGACTATCAGGAAACAACGATGCATGCGTTATGGCTTTGTGACCAAGCCAAATCGGTTTGGAAATCGAGCCCTCGCTTTTTCGGGCTGTATCGGATTGCACATAGAAGCTTCATGGACCTCCTTGACTCTATTTTTGAACAGGGGTCTAGTTTTTCGGTTGCTCTCTTCTCAACAATCGCTTGGTGTTTGTGGCAACATAGAAACAAGCTTTGAGAGCACCAACCTACGTGGCCCCTTCAGGAGATAAGCTGTAGAGCAAAAGAGTTGGTCGTAGAGTTCTTTGAGATTCATCAGCGGCCTCCCAATCCGGTGCGACGTGTCCCCTGTGTCAAATGGTCACCACCACCAGTAGGCCTATACGAAGCCAATTTTGCTGCAACCTTATTTGACAATAGTGAGCTGGCTGGGATCGGTGCGGTGGTTCGGGACAGCTCAGGTAATATCATAGGAGCGTTGAGTCAAAAAATATCCAGACCCCAATTTGTGGAGCATGCCGAAGCTTTAGCTGCATGTAGAGCTATGACCCTGGTGAAAGAACTTATGCTATTTCAAGTCTGCTTTGAAGGGGATTGTCAGCGGGTCATTCATGCTATCAATGCGCCTGGAGCCTATCGCACACTATTTGGTCATATCATAGAAGAGATTCGATGTATTAGCTCATCTTTAGTAGAATTTTCTTTTCTACATATTCGTAGGGAGGGTAATAAATTGGTCCATGCCCTTACTAGAAGAGCAGTTTTAACTGCTGACACTGATGTATGGGTAGAAGAGATAGCTAACAACTTGGAAGATGTATTCCAATCTGATTTAGTTCAATAAATTCACTTACCTCCTTCTCAAAAAAAAAAAAAAAAAAAAAAAAAAACCCCAATCAAATGCTTGAAGAATCACTAACTTCACTTTTTTTTTTTTCTTCTAATCACTAACTTTATAACAAAATTTTATTATAACATGATAACAATACACACACATATACAACCCTCTATATTTTCTAATTATTTTATTATATAAAGTTATATTATATTTATATTATACGCGCACACATTCACACAAATATCATTATAACAAAAATAAATAAATAAATAATGCATGCAATCAGTATCAAGCACACATTCACACAAAATAATATATAAATTTATAATAAAAAGAGATATACTTACAACTCACAAATACTCACTATTTACTTTTGAAGTCGTAAATAGAGAAAAGAGATTCAAGAGACAAAGATATATGATTTATGTTATTGGTTGGTTTTGGGATGGATTGATTTGTGTTGTTTGTTTTTGGGCTTAATTGATTTGTGTCCGAGTGCACAAGATTTAAGTTAGTGTCTGCAAAAATATTTTTAAAGGTAAATTAAACTAATAAAATAATATTTTATACATATCAATTTTTTTTTATCAAGTCAGGGGGTTCAAATGAACCCCCCATAGCATTAGTAATGCCGCCCCTAATGAAGAGGGGCTTAGATGAGAATTTACCCATCTGCCCCTCTCCTCCCTCCACATAAGGGGTTTTTTTTTTGGCTTATAAACTATTTTTTTAATGTAATGGGAGTTTTAAAGTAAATTTATAATTATAATTTTTATTTTTTTCATTTTTCTTTTCAATCAAATAAAAGAGTTTTTCATTTATCTATCTCCGACCAATCACATAAGAGGGAAAACATTTTTTTTTTATCCCTCGGTCCACAATTTTCTATTTTTTCACTTTTTCACCTCCAATCAATTAATGCTTAAGGCTTGAAGAGGTACCAACTCGCCCAAATGGTGCCGTGGTACGAGGGAAGTTGTTTAAAAAGTATCACTTATGGTCTATTTGGATGAGGGAGAGGTAGGGGAAGTAGAGTAGAGTAGATTTAACACAAAATTAACTTATTTTTAGCAAACTCTACTCTACTCCCTTTCACTCCTTTTCCTTCTCCCCTCTATTCAAACAGGCTTTATGGTTCAAGCCTTCCCTAACTTACTTTAATATAAGAGTAAAATTCTAGTGAACAACAATAAATGAACAAATAAATAAAAGATTGGTGAAGTCACGATTTCAGCGCAAAAACTAATTTGTGTGTAATAGTCATGTCTCAAATTAAAATTCCAAGAAGTTACGGGTATTCACTTTTATGTAAAGGCAGTCCATAAAAAAGGAAACAAGGAGAACAAAGGAACCAAAATATATGGTTCTTCTGGTCTCACACACTCTCCGTCTTTCTCTGATGCAAAAGCAGCTAAAGAAGTTTTGGAATAAAGAAAGAAAAACTCAAAGAGATATAAAGAAAGCATCATTAATTATGCTCCAAGGGCCAAGGCCCACCTCCTTTTTTTTATTTTTTATTTTATAGTACTCCTACGGACTCAAAAGTTTGCTTGACTAGTCTTAGCCTCTAGGCTCTAGCTACCTCATCCACCAGTTTCAGCAAGTTTTCAAAATTTTTTTTTTATGAGAAGCAATTTTTCATTTTATGTCTTCGTCAAGCAAGTAAGCAGATGTTACCCTTTTTTTTTTTTTTTTAGGGTCCGTTTGGATAGAGCTTATTTTTGCTCAACTGAAAATTGAAACTGAAAATACTATAGTAAAATAATTTTTTAATGTGTGAATAGTATTGCGGGATCCACTTTTAATAAAAAATTGCTAAAAAAGTACATGAACAGTGCACGCACAGTGCACACACAGTGTGCGCACAGTGTGCGCACAGTGCGCGCTTGCTCTTTGTCCTCCCAGTAGAACAAAAAAAGAAAAAAAAAGAAAAGCTGAAACGTAAAACGCCAAACGTAAACGTAAAAGCCGGATCCAAACAGATAATTAATAAAATATTTGGGATGAATGATGTTACATTACATTAATTAGGTGAACCAAATTAAGTTGCATTTGTATTCTGCAACTTAATTATACTAATTGTTGGATAAAAATCTGGTTTTGTATCTCATACAAAACACATAGCGGAAGCAACAAACAATGATCTATTTCATTCATGATTGACAACATGCACTCTGTAAATTTCAGAATTTAAGAACAAGATAGCGTACCTTGGTATGGAGAATTTCAAAACAAAGATTAGAAGCACTTGGGAAAACTTTTAATCTTCACTCCAATTCCACTTTACGCCCAAGATGTGTGATCTCTCAATCAGTTTCCGAAGGGAGAACGAAAGTGTGTCTCACACTCTCTCTTTTCTCTACGAAAAATCGCATTAAAAAATTCTGTATGTTTCTCCCTTTATAATTAACTGATTATTTAATTGGGCCGGCCTATTGGGCCTTTCCAATTGGGCTTTAGTGTGTGGCTTGGAATGGGACTAAAAGGGACTAATAAGACACTAGCTCCAATGGGCCTTGGGCTTTTCCGTCAACTCTTGACAAGTCTAAAGTTACCATTAATTATACTTAATACCACTATATAAATATAATTGCACTCTAGGCCTTATTAATAAATTATATCCCAAGACTTTATTTTATACACAACCCCTTCATAAAATATTCGTAGTAATACAAAATCATAAATATAGACTGCCACTTTGTAAATTACTACATCTTATCCTTGAGTACCCGGTTTAATCCTTTAAAGTTATTCATCATATATTTATGAAATCCAATTTCATAAATATATACTTTAGTAATTTCTTACCAAAGTGGTTAGGCCTAACTCTCTGAATAACCAAACCCATTAAACTTATCTCAAGGGAATATTTTATATCTCTGTTAAGAGACTATGAATTCCATCTTGAGAATATATGTTCCATCAACACTAAATGTGGTTGCCCAACATGCTGAGGTTTTGACCGTTACTTTAGATCTCACTCCTGATATATCAAAGCAACCTACATCTCATGATCGGTCCATTATTCTCTCAGGATTAAGAGTTTATGCAAATAGAAGTCGTGAGATTTATTATTCATTTGACAGTCGTTAGGAGAATAATAAATCTCACAGCGGTCCAGTTCAATATGTCTTAACTCTTAAAACATATCAACATATCAACTAGAAGTCACCACTTCCATGATCAAGACAAATCATCTTAGTTGATACGTTATAGTCTTCGCAGATGAAATGCCCAATTTCATCACCGACTACGAACTATAAATTCTGAGTTTACAAAGAACTTGTGATTTATATCTTCTGTGACTAAATCACATAAATCACATACTATACATCTCATGGACTATATAATAATGTCCAAATATTCATGTTACCATTATTTTAGATAAGAAATAAACAACTTTATTAAACACAACATTAAGTCATACATAATGTCATACATAGCATCATACAATAGGATTTAAGGGCATATATCCTAACAATATCCCACTTGCCCTAAAGACTATTGTGCATTAATCTAACGCCCATTCCCTCCAAATGTGACTCAAAAGTCCTTTGAGGCAAGGTTTTGGTAAAAGGATCTGCTAGATTATTTGCACTTTCAATCTTTGCCACCACAACATCTCCACAAGCAACAATGTCTCGAATGATATGGTACTTCCTCTCAATGTGCTTTCCTTTCTTGTGATTTCTTGGATCTTTGGATTGGGCAACCGCTCCACTATTATCACAAAACAATGTGATGGGAACTTGCTCCATTCTTATAACACCAAGATCAGAAAGGAATTTCTTGAGCCAAACAGCCTCCTTTGCTGCTTCACAAGCAGCAACGTACTCGGCTTCCATGGTGGAGTCCGCAATGCAAGATTGCTTAACACTCCTCCAACTTATGGCTCCACCTCCCAAGGTGAAAACACATCCTGAAGTGGATTTTCTGAAATCTAGATCCGATTGAAAATCTGAATCTGTATAGCCAATGGGAATCAAATCCTCACAATGGTAAGCAAGCATATAATTTCTCGTTCTCCTAAGATACTTGAGAATATGCTTTACAGTTTGCCAATGTTTTGGTCTTGGATTTGATTGATATCGGCTGACCATGCCAACTGAATAACAAATGTCTGGTCTAGTACAAAGCATGGCATACATGAGACTTCCTACTGCAGAAGCATAAGGAACTTGTCTCATCATATTTTCTTCCTCTTGAGTCTTAGGCCGTTGGTCATTAGACAGAGGAACTCCATGTCTGAAAGGAAGCAATCCTTTCTTGGAGTTTTGCATGCTAAACCGTTCTAGAACCTTATCTATATATCCAGCTTGTGATAAGCCTAACATCTTATTCTTACGATCTCGCCAAAGCTTGATCCCTAAAATAAAGTTAGCCTCACCCAAGTCCTTCATATCAAATTGGCTAGACAACCAAACTTTAATCGATGACATTACCCCTACATCATTTCCAATGAGTAGAATATCATCAACATAAAGCACTAGGAACATTACTACTTTGTCTCGATGTCTTTTGTACACACATGGTTCATCAAGATTTTGTTCAAAACCAAATGACTTGATTGCTTGATCAAATCTGATGTTCCATGACCTAGATGCTTGTTTAAGTCTATAAATGGACCTATTCAACTTGCATACCATATGCTCTTGGTTCTTTGCTATGAATCCTTCTGGTTGCATCATGTATATTTCTTCTTCAAGATTGCCATTAAGAAACGCAGTCTTGACATCTATTTGCCAAATCTCATAATCATAATGAGCAGCAATGGATAAGAGAATTCTGATAGATTTAAGCATGGCTACTGGCGAAAAAGTTTCATCATAATCAATGCCTTCTTTTTGTGTGTACCATTTCGCCACTAGTCTTGTTTTAAAGGTTTCAACCTTTCCATCTATCCCTCTCTTCCTCTTGTAAACCCATTTGCAACCAACAAGTTTAATGCCGTTAGGCGCCTTTACAAGATCCCATACATGATTGGAATACATAGAATCCAATTCAGATTTCATAGCTAAGACCCAATGATGTGCATCTATATCATTAATTGCCTCTTCATAAGTGTAGGAATCCGATTCTGCCTCTTCTGAGATAGCTTCATAGGTTTCTCCCAAACCTATAAATCTTATAGGAGGCCGAACAATTCTCCCACTACGACGAGGCATCTGTGTACTAGGCATCTCATGAGTAATATCTTGTGGTGTATCCAATACAACCACACCATCCCTAGTTTCATCCACTGGTTGTTCAACTACAGGTTCATTCATTTCAGCCAAGACAACTCTACTTCTAGGATTAAAATTATTCACATAATCATCTTCCAAAAATTTGGCATGGGTGCTAACAAACACTTTGTTATCCTTATGATTATAGAATAAATAATCCTTAGTTTCTTTTGAATACCCTAAAAACATGCATACTTCAGTTTTAGTTTCCAACTTATCAGACTTCCCTTTCAACACATATGCTGGACATCCCCAAATATGAAGATATTTCATACTAGGCTTACGCCCACTCCACAATTTCTTAGGTGTGTTGGGAACAGATTTTGGTGGAACTAAATTCAAAACATGCATAGCAGTTTTTAGCGCATATCCCCAAAAAGAAACTGGTAAAGTTGAGTAACTCATCATGGACCTAACCATTTCCAAAAGAGTCATATTCCTTCTTTCCGCTACACCATTTTGTTGGGGAGTTCCAGGTGCAGTCAATTGGGATACAATCCCATTCTGAATTAGATAATCCTTGAAATCCCCAAGAAGGTATTCGCCACCTCGATCAGATCGAATGGCCTTTATGCGTTTACCCAATTGATTTTCAACTTCAGCCCTAAACTCTTTGAACTTGTCAAAGGTTTCGGACTTCCGTCTCATTAGGTACACATAACCATATCTTGAGTAATCATCTGTAAAAGTGATGAAATACTCATAACCTCCTTTTGCTTGGGTTGACATAGGACCACATACATCTGTATGAACTAATTCAAGCAACTCTTGGGCTCTTCTACCTTTTGCATTAAAAGGTCGTTTGGTCATTTTACCTTCCAAACAAGATTCACAAACTGGAAATCCATCAAAGTCCATGGGCTGTAAAAGTTCATCTTTGATTAGTCTTTGAATCCTATTTGAATTAATATGACCCAAACGCAAGTGCCATAGATATGCATCACTAGTAGAAGGAAACTTTCTCTTTAATGATTTTACATGAGAGCTACTATCTATTTCAGAATTGTATAATTCATGCATGTTAGGAGTTAAAATATAAAGACCATCCACAATATTGCCAGAACAGATAAACATTTTATCCTTCTTTATTACAACATTGTCTTTCAGGATAACACAATATCCATGTTTACCTAAATAAGTTGCAGAAATTAAATTCCTACGAACATTAGGTACATACAAACAGTCTTCCAATATTAACACTCTAGACTTAAAACACAAATTATACACTCCAACAGATACAGCCGGAATCCTGCTCCCATCAGCCAAAGTAAGAAATAGTTCTCCCTCATTCAACTTTCTGGTCTCCTGGAACCCCTGCAAAGAATTGCAGATATGATTAGTACAACCTGAATCCAAACACTAGGAATCTGTTGGATTCTGTACCAAACATATTTCAAGAAGAAAGGAACTCTTATTACCCTTAGTTTTGGCAGCCTTGAATATTGGACAATTCCTCTTCCAATGTCCTTTCTCACCACAATGGAAACACTTTCCTTTACTTTTCTTTCCTTTGTCGGCAACCCCTAAAGCAATTTGTTTACCAATTTTCTTAGTGAAGTCCTTCTTCTTCTTCTTACCCTTGCCTTTCGACTTAGGTTGAGAAGTAGAACCTTCACCCACATTGGCTTCAACAATAGAAATACCAAGGATGCCTTCCGCCGCCACTAACTCATTCATTAATTCAGACAAAGAGTAAATCTTTTTGTTCATATTATAATTGAGTCTGAATTCCTTGAATGATTCTGGTAGTGACTGGAGTATCATATCCACTTGGGATTCTCCATCAATGTCGGCACCCAAAACTTCTAATGTGTTCAGATTAGCAATCATCCTAAGACAATGCTCCCTTACTGAACTTCCTGCAGCCATTTTGGTATTATAAATTTGTCTCATGGTTTCTTGCCTTGCAGACCGGCCTTGCTCACCAAACATCTCCTTCAGACTTTGCATGATGTCCGAAGCATGTTCTACGTCCTGCATTTGATGCTGTAGAACATTTGAGATAGAAGCTAGGATGTAGCACTTGGCCATTTCATTAGATTTCTGCCAACGATCATATCGCTGTTTTTCCTCAAGAGGAGCATCTAATGAAGGAAAGCTAGGACATGGTTGAGTAAGCATATATTTATGCTCTTCAGCAGTAAGAACAATGTCCAAATTCCTTTTCCAGTCAACATAGTTGGATCTAGTCAGTTTGTTTTGATTAAGAATAGCAACAAGTGGGCTAAATGATGCCATGATTTAAATATGAAAATAATAAACATGAATATAATAAGTAAACTGGACATTATCAATTCAGCATATAAGCATACAATATGGAACCTTAATAAAACCATAAAATAATATATGCAACGACAACCCAATCCATGTGTATAATTCCTTGGTAGCAAGTTTATTATAAACACATTAATTGGTTAAGAACTATTCTCATTATTAGTGTTATCATGATAACTCTTATCAAATACTAATAATATGCCGTATTACCTTCAGCCTCTAAGTAATAATGACATAGCTCCTTTGGAGGTTAACATTATACTTAGTATAGTGTATACCATTATCTAGAATCATGTGTAGCCACATTTTTTCTCCCTTTTATAGTGTTTAAAACTTGTAGTACCATGAAACAAAACACCCTCCTTTGGGATCGTGAGACATATACGCCAAGACGAGGTGTTTGTCCACACTACTTTAAACGGGTAAGTTCAAACTTGCAGTACTATGAAGTAAACACCCTCCTTTGGGATCGCGAGGCATATACGCCAAGACGAGGTGTTTGTCCACACTACTTTAAACGGGTAAGTTCAAACTTGCAGTACTATGAAGTAAACACCCTCTTTTGGGATCGCGAGGCATATACGCCAAGACGAGGTGTTTATCCACACTACTTTGAACCGATAATGGAGGCTGTGAGATCCAACCCTTGTATCTCTCTCCCACTAAAAATTTTAAAATTAAAGTTTTTTAAGGTCAAGGGCCATAATAATGCTAGATACTTGAAAAACACAATCCTAATCTCATTAGGAATAAATTTCATTAAACTAGCATTAACATATATAAATATATATAACGTAATAAAAATTTATATAACGTAATATATATAAATATATATAACGTAATATTATATATATATATATATATACACAATATGGCCAATATCATCTAATGTATAACATGCTTTCGGTACAAATCATGGCATGAAACAAAAAAAAATAAGCCATGCAATTGAAGACCGAATCATGCAATAAGAATCCAGCCATGCCATAAAAGTCCGAGCCATGCAATGACAATTTTGGTGGAATCACGTTCAAACCATGCAATTTGAATCCAATCCATGCATTTATTGGTCAAACGGTGCATTAACTATCCAAAAGTTACTTGTCTTCATAACTACCATACAATAACTACCTTGAATAAATGCAATCCGTACAACAACTACCACAAATAAATGCAATCGGCACATTACATATCTTAATTACGGTAGTTATTCCACTTACATGAATTTAAAATCATGGCACAACATCATAATTTGATGTAGAAAATTGAAACCCAAAGATAACGGTTTTCTTAAATTCTAAAATTCAATCACACATTATACAATCATGATATGAAAACCTAGCTCTGATACCAATTGTTGGATAAAAATCTGGTTTTGTATCTCATACAAAACACATAGCGGAAGCAACAAACAATGATCTATTTCATTCATGATTGACAACATGCACTCTGTAAATTTCAGAATTTAAGAACAAGATAGCGTACCTTGGTATGGAGAATTTCAAAACAAAGATTAGAAGCACTTGGGAAAACTTTTAATCTTCACTCTAATTCCACTTTACGCCCAAGACGTGTGGTCTCTCAATCAGTTTCCAAAGGGAGAACGAAAGTGTGTCTCACACTCTCTCTTTTCTCTACGAAAAATCGCATTAAAAAATTATGTATGTTTCTCCCTTTATAATTAACTGATTATCTAATTGGGCCGGCCTATTGGGTCTTTCCAATTGGGCTTTAGTGTGGCTTGGAATGGGACCAAAAGGGACTAATAAGACACTAGCTCCAATGGGCCTTGGGCTTTTCCGTCAACTCTTGACAAGTCCAAAGTTACCATTAATTATACTTAATACCACTATATAAATATAATTGCACTCTAGGCCTTATTAATAAATTATATCCCAAGACTTTATTTTATACACAACCCCTTCATAAAATATTCGTAGTAATACAAAATCATAAATATAGACTGCCACTTTGTAAATTACTACATCTTATCCTTGAGTACCCGGTTTAATCCTTTAAAGTTATTCATCATATATTTATGAAATCCAATTTCATAAATATATACTTTAGTAATTTCTTACCAAAGTGGTTAGGCCTAACTCTCTGAATAACCAAACCCATTAAATTTATCTCAAGGGAATATTTTATATCTCCGTTAAGAGACTATGAATTCCATCTTGAGAATATATGTTCCATCAACACTAAATGTGGTTGCCCAACATACTGAGGTTTTGACCGTTACTTTAGATCTCACTCCTGATATATCAAAGCAACCTACATCTCATGATCAGGTCCATTATTCTCTCAGGATTAAGAGTTCATGCAAATAGAAGTCGTGAGATTTATTATTCATTTGACAGTCGTTAGGAGAATAATAAATCTCACAGCGGTCCAGTTCAATATGTCTTAACTCTTAAAACATATCAACATATTAATTAGAAGTCACCACTTCCATGATCAAGACAAATCATCTTAGTTGATACGTTATAGTCTTCGCAGATGAAATGCCCAATTTCATCACCGACTACGAACTATAAATTCTGAGTTTACAAAGAACTTGTGATTTATATCTTCTGTGACTAAATCACATAAATCACAAACTATGCATCTCATGGACTATATGATAATGTCCAAATATTCATGTTACCATTATTTTAGATAAGAAATAAACAACTTTATTAAACACAACATTAAGTCATACATAATATCATACATAGCATCATACAATAGGATTTAAGGACATATATCCTAACACTAATTAGGTCCTATACCAGCAGCATCAACTGTCAATTTGTCAAAGTATCAGAAAACTACAGCTTCTTGGAATTGAACCCTTGGAAAATCCATTTCACAACCAATGAAAAAAGGTAGCTTATTAAGCACAGAAGGCGAGATCCTAATTCCTAATTTAGTATAGTGTAGTAAGTGAAAATCAATGATAATGATCATAGGATACGGTAATTGGCTGTATGTGCCGTTGTACCTACGTGCATTGGGATGCATGTGACATCATTAACGTTTCATCAAGTCCATGTGCTTCTTCTTTGCTTGAGATTCATCAAGATTTTCCCTTTTATAAAAATTGCTTAATATCTACATCTATACATCGATATAATAATAGCGGCAATGCCGCTACGGTGCTTTTGCAATGTTCATCGAGTGTAAATCACTGCATAGTACTGTAGTGGTAACAGTGATTTCGTGTAGTGATTTTTTTTTTTTTTTTCAAGTATTCCGTTTGTGTAATGTGTGCACAGTGCCTTGGCACAATGCATCCTGTGCAAAATACTGTGCAACACTGTAGCTGCAACAATGTTTTGATTTACTTGTTTTTTTTCGTAATCGGTTTTTTTTTTTTTTTTTTAAATATTGATGTAAGCTGACATTTATATTGTTATATTGACATAACAAATTTCACAATATTTTCACAATTATTAACATGTCAATTTCTTACAAGTCAAAATAAAATAATTAAATTAAATGAGATTGATTTTTTTTTCCAGTAATCGGTTTGTATTTTTTTTTCTTTTAAATATTGATGTAAGCTAATATTTATATTGTTATACTGACACAACAAATTTTACAATTATCAATTTTTTACAAGTCGAAATAAAATAATAAAATATGAGACTGTAACCAACCACAACTGAAAATAAATGTTATAAAAAAATGTTATAACACTTATTGTTATCACAATATATTGTAGTACTGTAACTACAACAGTGCTTTGGTTTATTTTTTACATTTATATGTATAAAAAGCGCTAATGCGCTAAAGCTACAGTAACAAAAATAGTAATTTGGTTTGTTCAATCATTGCACTGTTTCGTTGCCTCTTTCTTTCTCTCTTTTTTTTTTTTTTAAATTTTTTTTATTTTATATATATATATATATAGCTGTTAATTAACACAATAAATTGCCATAATATTTTTCATTATTGTTGAGGTGTTAATTTCTTATAGGTCAAAATAAAATATCATGTTAGAATTAATCACAACTAAAAATAAAGGTATTGTGAAAAAGGAAGTGTTATATCTACAATATTTTTCATAACACTTTTATAACAAAAGTGTGAATGCGTAAAACTATGGTAGTAGCTACCTTTTTTTTTTTTTTTTGGTTTGTTCAATTTGCACCGTTCATTGGCCAAAATTTTTTTCGGTAATATAGCCCGGTCAATTTTTTTTTTTTTTTTTTGATATATAGCTGCTAGTTAACACAACAAATTGTCATAATATTTTTCACAATTGTTGAAATGTCAATTCTTTATTGGTCAAAATAAAATATCATACTAGAACTAACCATAACTAAAAAAAAAAAAATGTATTATTATACTGATACAACAAATTTCACAATTATTGAAGTGTCAATTTCTTATACGTTGAAATAAAAAAATAAAATATAAGATTGTGATTAACTACAACTGAAAATAAATGTTTTGTGAAAATGTTGTAACACTTGTTGTGTGAATGTGTAAAAACTACTATAGTAACTTTAATACTTTTTGATTTATTTAATATGTACTATACATCACTTCATTAGCCCCCCCCCCCTTTTTAGTCATTGGTTTTTGCCCTCCTTTTTTTTTTTTTAATATTTATATGAGCTGTCATATATATTGTTATATTAATACAACAAATTTTACAATACACAATTATTGAGGTGTCAATTTTTTATAGGCCGAAATAAAATATGAGACTGTAACCAACCACAACTGAAAATAAATGTTTTGTGAAAATGTTACACTTGTTGTTATCACAATATTTACACGATTGTTGTGATCTTAGTTTCTTGTAGATCAAATAAAAAATTGTTAAGTCCACAACATTTTCACATTAATTTCACAACAAATCATAGGTGGTAAGCTACTATTGGTGGATAAAAAAGTGATCTGAGTCATGGGTCCATTTTAAAATTAGTAACAACTTGTCATCTAGAATTTTTTATGAAAATATTACGGAGATAACATTTTTATAAAATAAATAATAATATATCAAACTGAAACTTACCACGAGTGAAAATAAAGGTATTGTGATATTTTGTTGTGTTCATCTACTTCTTTTTTGGTTTAACCAAATTTGATGAGCAAAAATTCATTGTTTTATGCACAATTTTTTTTTGTTGGTTTTTTTGTTTGTTGTTTTTTTAATGCATAGTTTAAATTAGTTGTCCCAGTTAAAAATCAATAACAATTTACCATTTTTGGATTTGTTGTGAAAATGTTGTAGATGTAGCCTTACTCAAAAATAAAATTATAAAATATCATACCAAGGCTCACCATAGCTAAAATAAAGGTATTGAGAAAATATTGTGACATTTATTGTATTCTTGACTTTTTTTTTTGTTTAGTCAATTTGTTGAGCTAAAATTCATAGTTTTATGGACAATTTTCTTGGGTTTTTTTTTTTTTTTTTTTTTTTTTTTTTTTTTTTTTAACACATTGTTTAACGTAAAAAAACACATAGTTTTACCCCCAAAAAAAAAATTATAGAAAAAAGGTACTCTCTCCCTTTATGTTTGGGGTAATTTCATCCCTCAATTTAAAAATTGAATGATTTCTTCCTTTATATTTTGTAGACAAGCATATAGTCCTTGATGTTATTCTCTTAGTAAAGTTTTAACAAAATCTTATGATTCCTAGAATATTTCATTGTGCAATAACTAAAACGCCTCACAAAATTTTAATGTCCCAAAAATTTTCTTCTTATATTTTGAGTTTTGTGTTAGTAATACTTAGAAAGTAAAAATAGTAATCTATGGTATTCTATTTGTTACCTAAAGAATACTAATTTATTTGAGGTTTAAATCTTCTAGATTTATAATTTAATCTAATAAAAACTTCAATGGCAAATGTCTTTTGTTATTTTTTTTTAATTTGTTTTCTTTCTTAAAAAGGTGTTCATTAAAAATTAAGTAAGCTAAGCATCGTAGTTAGACTCATAAAATAAAATGATAAAGAAGGAAGTATGAATAACAATTTTTTTTTTTTTTTTTTTTGAGAATGTGAATAACAAAATATTCATTGCAAATGGTTGTAGGTATTTAATTTGATGAAGGGTTTCAATTGTAGTATATATAATCATTTATTGTGAATATTTAATATTGTGACAATATTTTATTAAAACTTTGTTATTTATTGTTGGAAGATGTCAACATTTGTTATCATTCTTAATAGAATTTTTTTGTGAGTAGATACTATTTTTAGTATATTAGTTCTAAGAAATTATCATACTAAATAGATAATTATATATTAAATAACTATTCTAAATTTAAAAACATGATTTGATACTACTTAGAAAAAAAAATTCTATCTAAAGTTTCTCACTCAAGGGGTAGCACGTGCCTTGCACGTGCAACCCTTACTGGTACGGTATAAAAATAGAACCTATAATGTTTTGGTCTTTTTTTTTTTTTTTTATATATTTATTTATTTATTTTCGATTTTTAAACGTTTTTCCTTTGTAAGAAGGATATGGATGCTGTCGCTTTGCTGTGACTCTGTACAATACAATATAAAGAAATTGATTCGGCCACATTTTCGATGACTTAAAATATATGTGAGAGGTGCCAGTCTAAAAATAAGCTTTTTACCTCACTTTCTTATTTCCAATTTTAATACAATTCATCTGTGGAAGCAATTAATCATATGCCTGGTTACTGAGCTTTCTACTGCACCTTCTACACCTTGACACAACTTGAAGTGGGTGGAGTCGGCAATATTTTACGGAAAATTAATCGTTGTAACGTATAGCGTAAGGTAGATAACTTGGTCAAAAAAGTCTATAATAATACGGACTTTGTTATGTCATAATTTGTATACGTGTAAAGTGATGATTTGAAGCAATTTAAAGGAAAAACTTCACAAGTCTGTTTTGATTATTTTTTGTCCTTTGGTTTTATGCGTAAGTAATATAATTTATTCACAAATTGATAATTGATTGCAATGAGACAGAGTTTCTCTAAAGTAATCTCTAAAATTAAGAGGCGAATTTCTTGAAAACTCGTATCACTATTCATTGATTACATAGATTTGTACCAAGTTTTTTCACTTTTTGAGATTTTCTTTTTGTACCAGATGAGTTTTCAAAATTCTAAATATACAAATTATTTTACAATTTTTTTATAAGTTACTGATGTGATAAATTATTATTAATAAATGAAAAACGAAGTTAAAGATGGGATCAAATAAAATTAGTGAAAATTTACTATAATAAAATTTGTTAAAATAAGATAAAATAGTTTGTGTCTATAAAATTACTCATTTTTAATTTTTTGTGTTAAAATATGGACATTTTTGCATTAATAATAGATATAAATATAAAATATATATATATTTTTGGGATAGTATGAAATAGTTGATATAAATGTGTGTGAAAGGAAATTTGTGTTTCCAATTGCAGGGAGAAATAAACAGAATAAAGAAAAGAACAAAATGTTTTTGTTTTTTTTTTTTTGTTGAGAAACAACAAAAGTCATTTAAACGGCGCATTCATACAGAATTATATGAAATGGCTCAAATACCAAAGACGAAAACATCAAACTGGGCTCCACATTGCCACCACGCCTATGTCTAGTAGGTAGGGAAAGTGAGAGAGACCACAAACCTACTCCGGATCTAAGTGATTGCCAACTATATACATAACCAAAATCCATACTTGGTCCAAAGTTTACAACGCAAAAATCAATTAATCAACCATGCGATGAACTGTAGCAAATCATACGTACTCTAAAGATATTCACAATCAGCATGATCATGGAGTTAAAACCATGATTTCATGTTTTAGAAAAACCTAATTTTTACTATTGTTTCCTACTATGTTTTACACTTTTCTATAAGATATTTATATTTTTAACGTGATCTGAAAGAATATGAATGTGATAATGTTTACAATTTTGTATAAAATATTTGCATTTTCAACGTCATTTGAAAGAGTATGAACAAAAGCGTGTCAAATATTATTAGATGTGAAATGATTATTGCCGAATGGTAATGAAAAATATAACAAGAAGGCCCAAATGAGAGGGAATCCAATTAATAATATTTAAGAACATAATTTGCAAGAAAGTCATGGGCACAAATAGATATTTGGTCCTCCTTAACCTTTTTCATTTTATTTAATTTATGTTTCTTTATTTGGAGAAATTATTAGGTCAGGAGGATTGCTGATGAGGTCTCTCTGATCCCTCAACTAATAAAATGCTGTTATTTATACGAAAGTGACATTATTTGATAATTTTTATTTTTTATGTTGATTAAGAAACCCACACATACATTTACATAAATAACATCATCTTATTAGTAAGGAATGACCACATCAACAATTTTGCCAACATAAATAATAATTTTTCCTTTATTTCGTCAGTCCACGGGAAACCCGGAAAACTACCAACTAGAAATTAAGAAAATCATCCCCAAAATTTATAATAAATGTGTTCTCACTCACCTAAACTAAACTACTCGACAGTACTGTTACGGCCCTGGCTTGGTAGAAATCTTAAATTATTTTGGATTTTTGTTAGCCTTAAGCCTATAACTGCCTGACCTATATTTAAAAAAAGAAAAAAGAATAAGAAAGTACAATAGAAGTTGTCCATGTGGTCTGGTGTAGTAAGTAGATCATGCAGTCTGTGCAGGCACACTCTATAATCTCTAACAATCCTTCTTTTCAAAATGCAGTTTAGGAAAGTTACCAATTAACACTATAAAGAGAGCGAGAAATGATCAAATTTTCAGGAACTATATTTAATTAAAACATTTAAAGGACTTCAAAAGTAGGATGCTCCCAATAATTATCATTGAAAGTTGCAACCATTTCAAAGAGAAGAATTGCACAAATCCCTACATCCAATCATGTACAATTCTCCATATACCCCATCATCCAAGTCAGAAGAACGATCCAGAAGTAGAAAATAAAAGTGAAAAAAAAGAAAAACTGAATCCCAATTCTCACCCAAGTCTTTTCCCACTCTCTAAATTTTAACATAAAAGAATGGGAAAGTAGAAAATACTACACCAAACACCATATTTTTATATCTCTTGGACTCACATGCAATTCCATGCATCCAGCATTAATTTTTGTTGGTGTGAATGAATCACAAATCACATGCTTCTAGCCATCATTTCTTGGAATCTCCTATAGGATTCCTGCTTCTCCAACTTGAACTTTTCGTGGCAGCTTGCAATGAACATCTCAGCTAGCTTATCAATCTCATTGATATCAGTCTCGGTCTTTGAATTGTCATGAACCTTTTCTTCAAGCCATTGGAGGTACCCAGAAAGCCGTGACTCTCCACAATCCTCACCTGCTTGGTCCGTTGAAAGCATAGAATTCCACGTGGAGTCATAGTACAAATGGGTCTCATCATCTAAAACAGGAGCTGGTACAGGAACCACATGGGAAGAGCACCAATTATAGTGTAACCTAAATGACCCAAAGAATAACTTGTTCTTGCTCTTGTTGGTCTTGTTGTGGGGGTATGTGAAATTGATGGGTTGGATTTCCTTGACAATCTCAATGACAATAGATTTGGCCTTGGAGAGAGCTCGAAAGGCGCGGCACACGTGTGAAAATATGAGAGTGTGAATTAGGGTTTTGATCTTGTTGAAGCTTAGAGTAGAAGATGGTGGTTTCATTGAGAAAACTTGAAGAGGGTGGAGAGTTTTGGGATTGGATGGGCTAAACATTTTGGTGTGTGTGTGGTGTGTGGTGTGTGTATAACTGTAGACTTGTAGTATGGGTGAGCCTTGTTGAAATGGATATATAAAGAGCTTTGATTACCACTATTACCCCTGGACTTTCTGTTTATTTCTTATTGTGAGGACAGCCAACCAACTTTTTTTTGGATTATGGGGGTGAGGTCTTTTTAATTGTCTTGTCGGGATTTTGATATTGACGATGTGCAGGACTTAAAATGTGAAAGATATATTTTCAAACTTCAATTAAAAGGTCATATTGTATGAGACCCGCTAAGATTTTTTGAACTTTGTGGCAATCATGTTATTTGAAAAGATACAACAAGGTTGTTTTGGGAATTAAATTAACAATTCCACAGTGAGGTCTATAAGATATGTCTGGCTCCAATACCAGTGGATTATTAAATCTTATTATTAATTATTGACCCGTAAACGGCGATTAAGGCTTAATCGTCGACAAAATTACAAGCCCAAGGAATACTAAAATGGTAACTACTAACCAAGTAGAATATATGATCATTAATTTCTAGCTTATATTTTCTGGATCGAGCACTATTCACCAGCTTTCATTAATTATCCAGGCGTTTTGGTATATAAACTTATCTTAATGTCTAATCAATCCAAAACCCAAGAAGTTTTGTCAAAATTTGCTTCTAGACGAATCTCAATAAAAATGAAAACACCAAATCATGATCATATCTTAGGAAGTCATGTGGTTTTGTTTGCTGCAATTTTTCGAAGTACAAATGTATTCTCAATTTCATTTAATTAAGTACCATATATATGAAGTTGTTTAAAGCTCAACCAACTAATTTAACTTCCAAGTTACCAAAGTAGGGCTTCTTGCAGACTTATTTAGTAAAGAAGCGTTGAGCCATTGACCTCTTGTATAATATGGAAAACCAAATTAAAGATGATAAGGAAGACACGTATTCAAGGAAGCTAGAAAGATAAAAATTAGTCATAATCCTTGCTAATTCAACTCTATCCTCCAAATATTTTAAACGATACAACAAATAAAACAAAAATATAGGGTTGGTTGTAGACTTTGGTTAAAAACGCATTGACTATTCGAATGGCAAAGAAAAACGATGGCAACATATATACAAATAACATAAATAATTGAAGAGACTTAAACATGATTGGTATGGCATTTTTCCTCGGAAATTCCTAACTCTTTCCCACCTTTGAGATATATGTGATACTTTCAATCTATGTCTGTGAGGTATATGTGGTCGTCATGCTCATACGTACTATAGCTTTGCTTTCCTTCAAACTTGTGACTAATTAAAGTGACAAATATGGCAATTACTTGCGCTCCTTAACTTGTATTTCACTAACAAATGCAAGTTGCTTGGTTGTGATAAAATTGAATAATGTTTTCTATGTTTTGTTGGTAGTGATTTGGGTGCGGCTTAGCTAGTGGAAATTAAATTGTGCCGAATGAATTTTCGGGGATTGATTATCCATTTCACGTAGCAATCATATGGCATATTCTGTACTCCAAACAGAAGGATCTTGAATCTCGAAATTCACATGACAATCATATATATGATGAATTGTTGAGTTCTTGTAATTACACTGCAGGGAATGACCAAGTATGCAATACAATAAATGCTTCTAACGTTAGGGGTTGTCTCAAAACAAGCAGGATTTTATTCTTACTTTTAAGAAAAAAGTTATTAAAGGAATAAAAATGACTAGAAATGTTAAAATCACTTTTTTTTAAGCCTTAATGGTGGAATTTGTCAAAATTAAGGCGCACCTCATAGCAAAGTAATGACTTTTGATCAGAAGACCGTTCTCTTTTAGTTAGCCAAATTTCATGTGACACAGTCACTCAAATAATTCTATTAGCACCTCTTGATCTTGTGCCGTGATTTCAGATACCTTTGCTGCTCCATGAAAGTTTGTGTAGTCTATTCTACATCAATTATGGACATAATAGATTGTGATTAGTGTAAATATTATGTTTATACTTTATATATAACTATCATTAACATTATTATTATATATAAATTACAAAATGTGACGTTAATGGTGTGAAATTTGTTGTGACATTAGACTTAATTAGGATATTCAATAGTAGTCGTCCTAGTCATAAAGGTTAGTCTTAGGCTTCATTAAAAAGAAAAAAGGTTAGTCTTTGGCTTGAATAAGTTATGATGTGTGTCATTCTCTTAACCTTTAGCACTCCATGCTTTATGTTACTATTTCTTGAGCTTTTTATTTTTTATTTCCTTGGTAAAATTGCACGTAGAGTTGATGTGCAAGGACACTCTAAAATCAGCCAAGATAGGTTTCAATCTCTATTTCTTTACTGGTTTGAAAATTATAAATTTAATATTTAGGTTACGGATTGCACAGGGACGTGGTTCAGTTTTTTTTTTTTTATTATAAGCATACAAGCAGGCCATAGCTAATCAAAATTTGGATAAAATTGTATGAACTGAACAAACTATATATATGAAGCACATCGCATGGTAGAAATCTGAAGTACAGGTACAAGGTAAGGTTCGTGTGTTTCTTCTGTGTGTGGAGAGAATCTACACAACATCAACAAAGGAAATAAAGTAAAGGAAGTGGTAACAGTTGGTAAAACCCTCATCCAACTTTAGTCTGTACCAAAAGATTTATTCAATCACATTTGGAAGATTGGAATACATTTCCTTTAATATATTCCTTCAGAATCATTTGTCACCATCATGGAAAGTCCCATGTAACTAAACATTTCAACTTTCCATGTTCTGCGATATTTTTATAATCTCTCTTCGATAGTGTGGACAGAAATCTCTAAAGACTCTTCTTCTACATGTCACCCACAGCTAGTTGACAAATCACTCTCTATTGTCACCTAATAATACATTTTAAAAAAAATTTCTTTCCAAGAAAGCAAGTGACGAAATGAATGGATAAAATGTACAAACAATTAAGTCCTAAACTTACCTCCGTAAGAGTATTCTATTCTTGAAATTCCTAAACACTCATAAACTCATGTAGAAGAATCATTTTGTGCTATAATTTTTGGATAAAGTTTGGCTACAAATGAGTTTATAGCCAGTGATTACAACTTCCTCTATAAAACTTAATATGATATTATTTTTGAAAATCTAACTGTTAAATTTCATGTTTTTTATGTTCTTAAGGCGCATATCAAATTTTGAGCTAATTGGATTTTATTTACTATTTAATCCATACATTTCTTTTTTATGCATAATTTTAGATTTAGATTACAAAGAATGAAAATTTAAACATTTAATTGATGATATTGAGATCTTCTAGAAATTTTGCAAGTATGGAGGATATAAAATGTAATCTGATAGTAGATTTGTTAAAATTCATACATAATAAAAAGATATTGAATAGAGTCATAGTTATTAGCTACAAATTGTATAGTAAATATAATAATTCAACAAAGACTTTTTCTTTCTTTCTTTGGTGCTAAAAAATTGGAAAAAAGAGTAAAGTGGAGTGAAAAGAACTCATTAAATAATATTTTAAGCCCACCCAAAAGTATCTGGTTAAATTAATTAAATTAAATGTAGTGTCACGTGGTGTTGTAATTCATTTGATACCTTTAGTATTTTTAATGTCCACGATTTAAATTTCTATATCCATAACTATTGAAATATATAAATAAAAAAAAAAACGGAAAAGGAAGGAATGCATCATAAAGGACTCAATATTTCTATCTTGTAAAAAAAATATTTTTACATACATAGCCTCAAACATCGATAAGCAACTCACTATTTGATTTATTGATTTTTATATGATTTGGGGCTAGTCATACATATATAAAGCAAACAGAAAGGTTGTATTTATATGGAGACTTTGATTCAAATTGTAAACAAATCCATGAGAGTCGCAGAAAAACCTTTCAAATCTTTTCAATCCCAATAATTGAAACAATTTTCTTCTTGCTGTAGTTTTAATATTTGTAATGAAAGTTCAACTTTAAACAATATGAGTAAAATAGATGAAATTCAATGTATACGCTACATAATGACTCAACCCTTTACCGTAATGGATCTTATCCATTTCTTGGTTTCTTCCACTTATTGAAAAATAAATAAAAAAGTTCAGCCTCTTGCCTATTTGTCAGCCTTCTAATGATGGATTATCAAAAGTAAAAATAAAAATATAAAAGAGCGATGAATCTTAAAAACTGTGCTGTAATTATTTTGGTTTTTATTTTCCCTCTGAATTAGATCTGCTCCATGGCATCAAGGGTGGCCCAGTGATCTTGGTGGCCTCTTTATCTTTCTCATATTCCTTTTTCTTTTTGACAAAGTTATTCGAAAATATAGATTTTACAAATGTAACTCAGTGTGTTATTTGGTGGAAGGACGCTATCATCCTGTTTCTTGAGCTAATAGGATCTAGAAAAACTATCTTTGATGGGAACAAGTACAACCATGCACTGTGTGTTTTAATAACTAGACGAATTGAATAGGGCTAAATCTTTAAAGAAGATCTTGTAAATTTTTACTGTATCTCTAATTCTCCTTTTCCTGGCCCCAAATTTAGCCAAAAGAAAATATTCGATCAAAATGAGTATTTTTAAGTTTACAAAAGTTCTTTTGCTAATGAAAAAACGAACACAGGCGTGCACTCAAAGAAATTGGTTACAAAAACAATACATGAAATTAGTATGCACTTGTTCTTTGGCTACCGAGTCATGATCCATTGAACATTTCAAGATGATGCAAAACTTAGGCACATAGATAAGTTGTTCAACCTTTCTATATGTGTTTGGAAATGTTATACTTAGGTAAAAAGAGTTCATTATAATCATTATAAGCTTAATCATGACTTCACCCCCAATGATGAATTGCACATGGTAAAGTTCAAGCCAAATCATGCATGATAGAAGCAAAATCGGACATCATTTTCAGCTATGGATTTGATGGTCTCATCCATATAAATGTCTGATTAGAGTGATCATGTGTCTTACATCAACATATGAAGTGTCATTCGTGACTCGTGAGCAATCAAAGTTCCAAAAAACAAACATAGACGACAGAACACACAGATTATTAAATATAACTGGACAAGACAACACGGACCACTTAAAACGTGTTCTTAGACTTGGAAATTGAGGCATTGATCACCACTGTTGTCCCAATAAAATGAATACCAAAGCTTAAAGGAACGAATTTTCAACACACAAGATAACTTACAGTTTTCCTGTTTTAGACAAATTAACATTTTCAGGGCAAACTCGACCCGTGCAGTGTACCTTGTCCCTGTTATTAAAGATTTCCAGCAATGACTCTTACATTACAAGTGACTTAGTCTTTAGCAATTTTCACCAAAAAGACTTATTAGTCTTACTGTCTTAGCGGTTTTCTAGTTTGACCGTTGTTTTGACATGAATATGGCCAACCAAAACGTGATCTCTTACTCTGACTCTCACATTTCTAGCGAGAAAAATTCCATGAAAAGTTTTGCTAGCCAAAAAAAAAAAATGATTACCAGCGTCATAGGATGATTTTTCATCGGACAATAAATGACTAATTAAAGTATAAATTTCAAGTTATTTTATTTTATTTTTATAACTTTTTATAACTTTTTTTTTTAAAGTTAGTGATATATTAGCCCATTACCATAGGTTCAAGTCCAATCCTACTTGTGTGCAAGTCAAGTCTCTTATTTGTATTAGAAGTCTATTAGTTTAGGGTTTAGCTTACTATATATATTTATGCTATAATTAATTGAAATATGGGATTAGTACTACTCTCATATATTAAAGATATAATTCTTAAGAGTTTCCTTCGTGAACGTAGGAAAACCATGTAACGCGTGTGTTCTTGTATTCTCTATTTTATGTTTCTTCTTCTATTTTATGTTTCTTCTTCTATTTTAACATATTCAATATGGTATATCAATGCTAATATTTAACTTTTTTAATAAAAAATAAAAATAAAAACAACAAATGGATGTGGGAAATCTAGAGTGTTGAAGCATATTTTATGAGAAATGTTATGTACATAATATTTTTATAATAAATTCTAAGTGGTAGATTGTTAGTAGCTATTGCTAGTGTACAAAAAGATAATTTCAATGCGGGTTCAAATTAATACCTGTTAAAGACATATTTTTGTGTAATTGCCATATCTTTTGACAAAATGCACTTTACTTGTATTTGGATAAATTTAAGAAGGTTTAAGATGATCATTACAAGTGGTTAAATTGAAGACATGAAAATTACTCAAGAACTGCTCAAGAAAAGTGTAATCTGCAGGTCTTGATAACTCCTCAACAATCTGCTGTGGAGTTAGTCACGTACTGAGATTCGTGCAAAGGAGTAAGCCGCATACTGGGATCCGCGTATCAATTGGTTAGTCACGTACTAGGAGCTGTGCATTGAAAATGAGAGATTGTCAGTACAAAACAAGTCCAATTGTGTATTAAGGTAAGGGTTCAACTGTAGGTTGGTATAAGGTACTGGGATTCCTTTACTTGTAACCGCTTGTTGTGATAATAGTGAATTCTCGGGAGTGGTGACCTTAAAATTACCTGGTGGGGTTTTTGCTTTGGAGGTTTTCTCCATTTGTAAACAAATCACTATGTCAACTTTATTTTTCGTTGCATTTTATTTTAGTTGATGATTTGTTTGTACTGCCATGCACATTGTACGTTAATTTGATTAATTAATAAACTTGGGTAATTAATTAATTAATTCATCACAATGGGTCAATACATTTTGGGCCTATCAAAACCAATAACACTTTGTTACCTATGATTTGTTATGGAAGTGTTATAAATATATTATGAAGGTAGTACTTCTCATATTTTGTACTACTATGTTTTTTAATGAATAGATTATATTATACAATAGCCATTATAGGAAGAGTCTTGTAACATATAAATGGAACTCATCAACATTTGACACAATGAGGAAATGTTCAAGCCCAATCAATTCTTGTTAGGACATATGTTGTTCACTTGATATGAACATATGTTGTTCTTTTTATGTAATTGGCTAATCCTTTGATAAAACACACTTTACTTGTAATTGGGTAGATTTAGGATGTTTTTAATATTTCAAGAAATAAGGTTTCAAGATCAAGTGTTAAAGCCATGCAAGTTTGTCCAAGAAACAAGCTGAGAAGCGCTCATCATTAAAGCTCGACAGCTGCATCTATCGAGCTTTAAGAAGCTGTTCCAACCTCGTGACTTAACAGTTGCTCGACAGCACTTCGACACCTCTATCTATCGAGGTTTAAGAAAAACAGATTTTCAGTTTTGTTTTGATTCCAAGTCGTGGATATGTCTTTAGGCCTTTTGTTCTCATAACCCTAGATATATAAAATGATTATTTTAAGGGCTGTCAAAGTAAGCACAAGTTGCATAAGTATTGAGCAAAGTTTGTTCAAGCAATTTGTGACCGGAAACAAGGTTTGCCCTAGTTCATCTCTTTGTGAAGAAGCTGTTGTGTCTTTGCACCGTAGGGTTTTGTAACCAAGCATCTTCTTGTTCTTCATTGTGAGGATGAACTGAAAAACTTTACAACCAACATCTTTCTCAAGTTGGTGATTGAAGCGCGTACTGGGATCCATGCAATTGGTTAGTCACATACTAAGAGTCGTGCATCAAAAGGAGAGATTGTCACTACAGAACAAATCCAATTGGGTATTGGGGTAAGGGTTCAACTGTAGGTTGGTATAAAATACTGGAATTCCTTTACTTGTAACCGCTTGTTGTGATAATAGTGGATTCTCGGGAGTGGTGACCTTAAAATCACCTAGTGGGGTTTTTGCCTTGGAAGTTTTCCCCATTCGTAAACTAATCACCGTGTCAAATTTATTTTCCGCTGCACTTTAGTTTATTGGTGATTTGTTTGTGTTACTACACGTTTGCATGTTATATTGGTTAATTAATTAAACTTGGCTAATTAATTGATTAATCCATCACAAGGGGTCAATTCATTTTTGGCCTATCAAGTGGTATCAGAGCAGGCACACTCTAATTAGGTTTTAATCTTGTGTGTGATCCATTGACCCCTGTTTGTCATGGATAGAGGACAACTCTTATTATCCTTCCAATATTTGATGGGACTAACTATGCATACTGGAAAGTATGCATGAAAGCTTTTTTGCAGTCTCTAGATGAGAATGTGTGGCAAGTTGTAGAGATTGGTTGGACCAAGCCAAAGGAAGCGCCGATCGATTGGGATGAAGCAAAGATCAAGGTGGCAAACTTCAACAGCAGAGCACTGAATGCGTTGTTTAGTGCAGTCACAAATGAGGAGTTCAAAAAAATATCCTCCACTAAAACTACGAAAGAAGCATGGACCATTCTTCAGACAACCTATGAAGGAACAAAGGCTGTTAAAGATTCAAAGTTTCAAAGGCTCACTACAAGCTTTGAAGAGATAAAAATGGAGGAGGATGAATCGTTTGATTAGTTCTATGCTAAACTCAAGGACATAGTGAACTCTGCCTTTAATCTTGGAGGAACTATCCTAGAACTTAAGATTGTAAGAAAAGTGCTCAGATCTTTGCCCGAAAGATTCCATGCCAAGATCACTATGATTGAGGAATCAAAGGATATTGATAAAATTACTTTGATAGAGCTTGTTGGAAATCTACAGACTTATGAGTTGGGTTTGTCTAGAATCGGAAAAATGAGCAAGAGCAAGAGCAAGAGCATGGCTCTGAAGGTCAAGAGCTGTGAAACGGAAGAGTCTTCAGATGATGAAGATTCTAAGATGAAGTCCTACATCACCAAGCAATTCAAGAAGTTTATGAAGAATGCCAACAGGAAAGGCTTCAACAAGGACCGTAGACAATCTAGTTCTTCTCAGTTCAAGGACCAAGACAAAGGGAAAAAGGATGCCAGGGATAACAGTCAGTACACTGTTCCTACAGGACCTAAGTGCTTTGGGTGCCAAGACTTCGATCACATGAAACAGGAGTGCTAACATACCTCAAGACAATTGGGAAAAGCAAGGCATTTACTGTTACGCTAAGCGACACCGAGCCTGAAGATGATTCCGGCAATGAGGATGACAAAATTGTGAATGCCTTCACTGCCACAGTTAATCCTACTAAGGGGATTGTTAAAGATGTGGATGAAGAAGAGGAATTGGTGGAATCCAAGTTTGAGAAGATGGATGATCAAGATGACATTCACATAGCTTATGCTAAGCTATACAAGGTTTCAGAAAAGCACGAGAAGCTGTATAGGTTGACCACCAAGATGCTTAGTGATGTGGAGCTTGAACGTGAAGAGCTTTCCATAAAGTTTGATGAAGCAAATCAAACTATTGGAGCACTAAGGTTTGAAAATAACTTCTTGGCTGAGAAGACTAAGAAGCTTGAGGCAGAACTGTTCCAAGTCAGAGCTTAGTTGGAAAGGACTTCAAGCACTAAGCTCGATGAGATGCTCAGTATTTAAAAATCTACTTCAGATTAAACAGGTCTAGGGTATGATTTCTCTTCCTCTAATATTTCTTCTTCTAGTGCTACTGTTTTTATTCCTTCTAGCAATAATGTTGAAATTGATAACACTAATGTTAAAATTGAATTAGCTAGTGAGAACATAGACAAGGGTAAATCTATCTTAGGAGCACCCCCTAAGCAAGATAAGAAGGGAGTTAAAAACTCTAGGGCTAAGAAGGCTAACTCTTAAAGGCCCAAACAAAAGAAGTAGCATCTCTATCATTACTGTGGAGCAGCTGGTCATACTCGACTGAATTGCTATAAGTGGTTAGCCACTTAAAATAGCAACAGCATGTTGGCGTCAGGAAACCAGAATCAGTTTCTGTCCTTGTTTGCTCCTCTTGGAGATCTTCTCAAAGCCCTCATGTTCCTTTTGAACTTGAACGGTATTTGATGATGCGAAGAAAATCAGTAGGCTGGATGCTTCGGATTAGAAAGGATTACTGGTTGTCTGGAAGGCCTGAAAAAGAAAGAACAGTGATCAAAGGTGACCGAGGTTGCCGGCCAATAACCTTCCGATGACAAAGTCAGTTTTCTCTCTCTATTACTTTTTAGTTTCAACTTTTTAGGAATCATAGAACGTACCTTTTCTTGGTCTGAATCAGTGTTTTTATAGTGTCCTAAGAGGAGTTATTGGGTTTGTAACCTCCCCCTGATTTGAGGAGATGTGTGTGTTCGAATATAACTTCCTCAACTGTTTAGGAGTTACATTCTTTATGCGTAACGGTCACTGGGAGTTACACGTACGATACGGAGTTGTTTTACACACTTGTAAATTTCCTAAGTGTCAATGTCTCATCTAGAATTCCTCGTCCTAAGACCCTTAAGTCATGCTTACCTCATCCTGAGGCCCCCAGGTCGTGTGTATCTCGTCCACAAGAGAGGTTCTTCCTTTCCCAGGACGAGATTATTGTGAACGTGGTAAGTGGTTCCCTTGGATGACATCCCCTGATGTTGACCTTTGACCATGCAACGCCTCGTTCCTGCACCCTACTGGTCGTGGACGATCTCCATGGACGAAATTGGAGTTTGTATTTTATCATACCCCATCAGTTGCCCCCTTGTCCATGGGTCGTCTAGGAATTACATCCACTGGTGTCATCAATTGGACACGTGTCATTATGTTAGCTACTGTAGGTGCCACATGTCATGATCCAATTAGTGACCAGTCAGGTCAGCTTGTTTTTCGAGGGACGTGCCATTTGTCACATTTTGGCTGGTTGCGTCGCTTCGTGTACTGGGGTCAGCGCCTATAAATAGTGGAATTCCTTCACTACCCTCCTTATTTTCTCAAATTTTCTTCCTTGACATTCTCATCTTAGTGCCTCGTCTAGAAGTTCCTTGCGTCCATAGTCTTCCTCGTCTAGATCTAGGTATTTTCTCCATCTTCGTCCTAAGGTTTTAAGTTTTTCTTAAAAAATGTCAGTGGTCCTTTCTTCGTCTAGTGATAGCGTTGACAAAGCCATAGAAGAGTATCAAGACCCAAGTAGTTTTAGTGAGTCTAGTGATAGTAGTAGTGATTGTAATAGCAGTAGCGAAGGAAACACCATGGACGAGTACGCGTTTGGCGTTCCTGGTATTCCTTTAGAAGTATTTCAAGAAAGCCTTAGAACGAGGGCTGAGTCTGGTTCTAGGGCTGGCACAAGCGCTCCTTCGTCTTCTGCTCAAGACGAGGAAGAAGTGGTTTATAGTTGTGCTATAGGAGTAGCTTCTAAGACAGACGAGAGAAAGTTAGGTCTTCTTAAAACTTGGTACCAAATCCTAGAAAGTATATATCCCAGGGTTCCTGTGTGTGATGAGTGGTGTTGTCAACCCCATTTTGGTGTTGGTATTTATGAGGCTTACTTCTTGGGGGTTTTGAGGTTGCCCCTAAATGCCTTTGCCAGGGAGTTGCTTTCTAGGTTAGGCTTAGGTATTTGTCAGTTTAATCTTAATACATGGAGGCTAATTGTCTCTATGCAAATTTTGTGGAGGGAGGTATTTGAGGGGGATCGTCCTATCACTGTGGAGGAATTCCTCTTTTGCTATAAACCCTCAGAAATTTCCCAATCCCTTGGCTTTTATCAATTCACTGCCACAGGGAGAGATTATAGGATAATTAAGTCTTTAGCCACCTCAGATAGGAAATGGAAGATGGAGTTCTTCTTCCTCTCTGGCCCTTGGGCTGGACGCCCTATTGAGGTTAACAGGGATCCATTTCCTTCTTATACTGGAGAATTAGGGAACTTTCGTCCTGAAGGTATGGCTAGCTGTCCCTTTATTTCTTGTTATACTTTTTATTGTAGTCGTCTAACCACTCTTCTTTTTTTTTTTTTTTTTTTTTTTTTTTTTTGCAAGTGTTAAATGGCCTTACTTAAGTAGGTTTTATCTTGAATGAGTCCAGAAAGTTTGTCTACACCTTGAGAGGGACTTCCACTCCTTGGTCACCCTCCAACGCCTCGCTACCTAGGGACTTGGTCCTGAGCCTTCTTTAGAAGCTACAGCTTACGAGCACACAGTTTGTAGACGTAAGTTTTTACTTAGATTGATTTTTCTTCTCCTCTTTTTTTTAAAGTAATTCTAATAACTTTCTCTAATGCAAGAATGGCTACCATGAAGGAGAACATAGGGAAGGAGATAATGGACGAGGAATTGGGGCCAGAGGTTCAGCCTTAACCTCATCCTGTCCTTGGGGAATCTCAAGCTCGTCCTTCCACTGGGGACAAAAGGAAGAGCTTGTCCGTTGGAGTTGATATAGGGAATCTTCCTAGCAGGTGCAAGGAGAAGAGGGTTAAGCGAAAGTCATCTAAAGCTAAGGACGTTGAAACTCAGGACGATCAAGCTGAACCTTTCCTCATCTCACTTGGTGATTCTATCCAAACTCTAGATGTTGACTCTGACCCGAAGGATCCTTCGTCCACGCAGATTCCGTCCAAAGTTAGCCCTCCTTCCTCGTCCTAGCCTTCTCAACAAGTACCTCAGAACCTTCTTTCCAATGAGGACTTGGCTTGGGAACGGTTTGAGAAGGCTGTAGCGAACGAGGATGTACCGGCATGCTATAACATGTCCTTAAAGGATTTTGAACGTTCTGGCATTCATGACCTTTTTAAGGTATGTCTCCTTTTTTTTTAATATATTATGCATGTCTCGTCCTGTTAGTTGTGTATGTACATGTTATAATAAAATTTTAACTGGTGCAGGCAATATCAAAGCTTATTGTTGCGTCCAGGTAGGCTACTGACTTAGACAAGATGAGGATTCTGCTAGAGAGGACCGTCCAAAAGGGGAAGGATGATTCTAAGAGGTGGGCTGAGATGACTGCCAAGGCTAAGGAGGAAGCAAAGAAATTGAAGAGCAACGTCAAGGAGTTGAAGACAGACGTCAAGGAGAAGGACGCTCATCTTGAACTCCTCCAGAAGAAGAACGATGAGCTGAACGCCCTTCTTACCAAGGCTAAGGGAGATGCAGTTGTAGAGTTTCAGGCGTCCATTCAATTCACTAATCTACTGGACACCAACTATGCAGCTGGGTTTGAAGATTTCAGGATGGAAGCAGTAGAGGAGTTCCCTGAAATTGATTTCAGCCTTATTAAACTTAACCTTGGTGGAGCTGCTTCAAGTTCCCTCCTCCAAATGAGCTCAGAAGACGCCAATGTTGAGGACGATGCCACTACATTTCCGCCTTAGGACGAACCTAATGCCAACCCCCCTCCTGTTTAATACGAGTTTGTAATTTATTCAAATGTTATTTGCTTTTTCCCTTTTTTTTTTTTATTGAAATGTATTGGAGTACAATCATCTCGTCTAGACTGTTATGGACGAGTTTATTAACATTTGCCTTTTGAGACTTAATTTGTAAGGGTTTTTGGACGGTGGTCGTCTACCCTTTTCAAAACTTCAATGAATGTTTATTTTTATTCATTATTTGTTATTGTATGGACGTGTTTGCCCTCTTTGTCACTGCTGTGATTGAAATTTGCATACTTTTTAAGTATTAAAGGGTCGTCCTTATACTTTTCTTATGGATGATGCTATTAGTTCGTCCTCGTGTTTTTCTATGGACGACGCTTGAGGTTCATCCATTCGTTCATTCTTCATTTCATTTTTTGGTGGACGATCTATTTACACGGACTTTTCAACATAGCAATTATAAGTTTTGTCAGACATTTGCCTCGTCCATAGGCTTAGCTTTTGCCTTTTGTCAGACATTTCAGTGTTTAACTCGACCTAAAACACCTAGATTTCTTAGTCAGATGCTCGTCCATGGACTTGTGTTTTACTATATAGCTTTTTGTGCCTTAGCTTATTTTTTACTTTATCCTCGTCTTGAGGAAAACTTGTGAATGTTACATCCCTGTATCCAGGGATTTTCATTCGTCTTAGGGTGTTGCCCCCCTTGTGGGTATTATCATGGGAGTCAGATTTTATGCATAAAATACATTGAAAATCCAAACCATATCATTATATAAACATTGTTCACAAATATAGCACCTCCTTAGAAGCTAGTGCCTTATGAAAGTACTTAGGAAAATACTTAAAATACGTAACCTCGTCTTTCACAAACTTGTCCGTAGACGGTGCAAAAGTTTAAGAACTAGTGCACTTTTATTCTTAGTACACACCATAGCAGTACCAAGAACACATAATAGTAGACATTATTAAACGCATAGAACATAGCAGTAGCGTCGTCTATAACTGTAATCTCGTTCTTGGTGAACTTCGTCCAAGCTTATTACTGATAGTACCTTCTC
This sequence comes from Castanopsis chinensis, assembly GCA_032878915.1. Lineage (NCBI taxonomy): Eukaryota > Viridiplantae > Streptophyta > Magnoliopsida > Fagales > Fagaceae > Castanopsis > Castanopsis chinensis. The sequence continues at coordinate 27,705,284 of JAVQMG010000120.1, forward strand.
AGGTGCTCCACATTCCAAGGATGCTCTAACTTCCGTCCATCCAGAGCTTCCAAGTAATACGACCCTTGCCTCTTACAGTTGACTACCCTATATGGTCCTTCCCAATTGGGTCCTAACTTTCCATGAGCTAGGTTCCTAGTTGCCAGGGATACTCTTTTAAGAACGAGGTCCCCTATACTGAAGCACCTGGGTTTCACCATGGCATCATGCTGCCTGGCCATGAGATTCTTGTATCTTGCTGTCCTTTGCTCTGCATCCATTTTTACCTCATCAATGAGATCGAGGTCAAGACGAAGTACCTCTCCATTTTCTTTCTCCTGATACTTCATCACTCGATGGTTAGCCATATGAACTTCTGCAGGTATGACCGCTTGACTTCCATAGGCTAATTTGAAGGGGGTATCTCTTGTCGGGGTTCTCACAGTCGTCCTGTAGGCCCAAAGAACACCTGGTACCTCATCTGGCCATATCCCCTTTGCCCCCTCAAGCTGAGTTTTGATGATTTTCAGCAAGGATTAGTTTGCTACCTCTGCTTGTCCATTTGCCTATAGGTGGGAGGGTGAGGAATAGTGATTCTTAATTCCAAAATGTTCACAAAAACTCCTGAATGTTGTGTTGTCAAACTGTCGTCTGTTATCAAATACCAGCACCCTTAATACTCCGAACCTACACAAAATATTCTTCCAAACAAAATTTTTAACGTTTTGCTGAGTCATTTTTGCAAGGGGTTCGGCCTCCACCCACTTGGTAAAGTAGTCAATCCTTACTACCAAAAATTTCACTTGTCTGGTTCCCGAGGGAAAAGGACTTAGGATATCTAGTCCCCATTGTGAAAAGGGCCACAGGGCCATCATTGGGGTCTGGTACTCCGACGGTTGCCTAGGGACGTTGCTATAGCACTGACATTGGTCGCACACCTTGACATAAGCCTTAGCATCTGCTTGAATCATAGGCCAGTAGTAGCATGCACGAACGATTTTATGGACTAGCGATCTTGCCCCTGAGTGATTTCCACATGCTCCTTCGTGAACCTCCCTCAAAACATAATTGGATTTGTCTGGAGCTAGACACCTTAGGTAGGGCTGAGAAAAGCCTCGCTTGTATAGCACTTCGTTTATGAGGACATACTTGGCAGCCCTGACCCTCAGTTTTCTAGTTTCGTTCTTGTCTTCCAGAAACCTTCCATCATTGAGATAAATTATTATTAGACTCATCAAATTTTCTTCCCCTCCAATTTGCTGTATTTCTGGGAGGTCTATGCTTGGCATATATTGGACCTTGCCATACTCGTCCATAATTCTTCCTGCCGAAGCTATCCTTACCAAAGCATCTGCTTCCATATTCTCCTTCCTTGGGAGTTTAACAAAACTCACTTTTGAAAATTTCTGTACAAGCCTCTTCACTTTGCTGAGGTATTTCTTCATTCGATTTTCCTTGGCATCGCACATTCCATTCACTTGATTAATGACTAGCTGAGAATCTCCTCTGACTATTAATGACTCCACTCCTAGGGACTTAGCCAATTCCAGCCCTTTAAGTAGGGTTTCATATTCAACTTCATTGTTAGTGGTTTGGTACTGTAGATGGGCTGCATATTCCAACTTATCACCCTCTGGGGACTTAAGTATGACTCCAATCCCTCCTGCATACATCGTGGATGATCCGTCCACATTGATAATCCACCTTTTTGTTCCTTCGTCCTTGTCTAGCTCGTCTTGGCTTGGTGTGAACTCTGTAATAAAGTCCGCCAACGCCTGTGCCTTTACTGCATTCCTTGGCTGGTATTTGACATCAAACTCACTGAGCTCCACTACCCATTGGACTAGCCGTCCTGCGGCTTCCAATTTGGTCATTGCTGTCTTTAGGGGATGATCTGTTAGGACAATGATAACATGAGCTTGAAAATAGTGTCTCAGCTTCCTAGAAGCCGTGACTAGGGCAAAGGCTAACTTCTCCATCATCGGGTATCGTCCTTCCGCTCCTCTAAGTGCCTAGCTTGTATAATATACTGGCTTCTAGATCTGTCCTTCTTCTCTGACCAACGCTGAGCTTACAGCGTGTGGGGACACCGCCAAATATAAATACAGTTCTTCACCAGGTACAGATGGACTTATTAACGGAGCCGTTATGAGGTAAGTCTTCAAATCTTGAAAGGCCCTCTAACACTCGCCCGTCCATTCAAACGCCTTCCTTAGGACTCTAAAGAACAGCAAACACTTGTCAGTAATTTTCGAAACAAACCTGTTGAGGGCAGCAAATAGTCCGGTAAGAGACTGGACTTCTTTAATGTTCTTCGAAGGTTCCATGTCGAGTATTGCCTGGATTTTGTCCAGATTCGCCTTAATTCCTTTATGTGAAACCATGAACCCTAAAAACTTTCCCGATGAAACTCCAAAAGCACACTTGCTCGGATTTAGTTTCATGTTGTATCGCCGAAGTGTATCAAAGGTCTCTTGAAGGTCGTCCAGATGCTTCCCCTCGTCTAAACTCTTTACCAGCATATCATCGACGTAAACTTCTACATTTCGCCCAATCTGAGGATGGAACATGTGGTTCACCAGTCTTTGGTAAGTCACCCCCGCGTTCTTCAAACCAAAAGGCATTACCTTGTAGCAAAATAATCCTTGGCTGGTAATGAATGAAATCTACTCTTGGTCTGCCTCGTCCATCTTTATTTGGTTGTAGCCTGAGAAGGCATCCATGAAGCTCAGCAGCCTATGACCTGCTGTCGAGTCCACCAGCTGGTCAATGCGTGGCAGCAGATAACTGTCCTTTGGGCAAGCCTTGTTTAAGTCAGTAAAGTCCACACACATTCACCACTTGCCATTGGCCTTCTTTACCATAACTACATTCGCCAACCAGTCCGGATAGTAAACTTCCTTGACGAACCTCGCAGTGATCAACTTCTGGACTTCTTCTTTGATGGCGTTGTCTCGCTCAGGAGCAAATACCCTTTTCTTTTGACGCACTGGTTTGGAGAAGGGACATACATTCAAACGAGGAGTAATGACACTTGGATCAATACCTAGTATGTCTTCATGACTCCATGCAAAGACATCAAGGCTTTTCTTCAAAAACTGGACCAGTGCATGCTTCGCCTCTTCTTCCATGCTCGCCCGTATTTTAGTGAACTTCTCGGATTTACTATCGTCTAAGGGGATATCTTCTAACACCTCAACAGGTTCCGCTGTGATTCTTCCCTTGTTCAATTGTTTGTAAATTGGAAGAGGAACGCTTGTGGCATTGTCCTCCAATGAAGTTATTGACAAAAATCTTACTCAACTCCATAAATGATGCGACAGAGTTCAGGGGTATTTTGCTAAACCACACCCTCGTTGGTCCCTTAAGTGTGGTAGGGAATGCTCTGCACATAATCTCGTCCGGAACTCCTTGAAGGTGCATGGTGGTCTTGAAAGTAGCAATGTGATCACACGGGTCACGATTTCCATCGTATGAATCCAAGGAAGGCATTTTAAACTTCGGGGGTAAGGGATGACTATTAATGGAAGCCGTGAATGGGGAGTCCATTCGGTGAACCAAGTCTTCTACGGGGTTCGCCCGTCTCATATTCTCATTCATTTCATCCATAGCTTTTCTCATCCATTTCCCTCTCCAACTGTGGCACTCTTCTTGAAGCAGTACCTTTTGACTGACCTTCGGACTCAACGTTTTCTCCTCTACCCTCTTGAATTTGGGCTCGTTCCTCTGCATGCCCTTCATGGTGTGGCCTCCTTAAGTTGATCTCCTTGTTTAACTCCTGATTTTGGCGGGTCAATTCTACCGTAGCAGTATCCATGGACTGTAATATGTTGAACAGAAGGCAATTGCACAACAGGCGTTGACTGACGATCGCGGTAGTGATTACTAGAAGCATCCCTACTCTCTTAATGGCCTGGGCTGGTAGCCCTTGATATTGTCCGATCCATTCAGCCTTTTGTCTGAGAACAACGAACGATCGAACGAAACGAAAACAAAAATTATTTTCTTCAAATTCCCACAGACGGTGCCAACTGATGATGTGAAGAAAATCAGTAGGCTGGATGCTTCGGATTAGAGAGGACTACCGGTTGTCTGGATGGCCTGAAAAAGAAAGAACAGTGATCAAAGGTGACCGGAGTTGCCGGCCAATAACCCTCCGATGACAAAGTCAGTTTTCTCTCTCTATTATTTTTTAGTTCTAACTTTTTAGGAATCATAGAACCTACCTATTCTTGGTCTGAATAAGTGTTTATATAGTGTCCTAAGAGCAGTTATTGGGTTTGTAACCTCCCCTTGATTTAAGGAGATGTGTATGTTCGAATATAACTTCCTCAACTGTTTAGGAGTTACATTCTTTATGCGTAATGGTCACTAGGAGTTACACGTATGATACGGAGTTGTTTTACACACTCGTAAATTTTCCCAAGTGTAAATGTCTCGTCTAGAATTCCTCGTCCTAAGACCCTCAAGTCATGCTTACCTCGTCCTAAGGCCTCCAGGTCGTGTGTATCTCGTCCACAAGAGAGGTTCTTCCTTTCCCAGGACTTCTCGTAGAACTTCTCGGAGAACTTCTCTAAATGAGGTGTTCATTCGGAACGCCGAGCTATTTTGTCAGACTTCACAGACATTGACCTTCCCGATGTCATCCACAAACGGGAATGGGAGTCACTATGTGACGTCCTAGTCATATGTCCTTCCATACTAATTCAGGAGTTCTACTCTAACATGCATGGAGCTGATACTTCAGTACCTCTCTTTCATACTCGCATTTGAGGTACGCCCACTGTAGCTACACTGGAGTTGGTATGCAATGTGCTTCATGTTCCGAGGGTTGCACATCCTGACTGCCCCGGTTGTGAACATCTACAGACTACCCCGGTAGCTACACTGGAGATGATTTCTGCTTTCTATGAGCGCCCAACTGATTGGGGTGAGCGTTAGTTCACATTATGTCGACCTTTTGCTACAGGTCCTAGATTCTTGAACATGGTGATGATGTTTGTCTTGTATCCTCTCTCTTACTATAACTCTTTCACAGAGCCTTGTGCTCGATTTTTGTTGTCCCTTCTTAAGGATCTTTCTATAGATTTTCCCTCACACTTCATCTTTTCTATCATAAATGTTTATCGGGATATGGCTACTCGTGATAAGCTTATCTTTCCTTCTGCTATCATGTGGATTTTATGCCATTTTTCTGTTCCTTTTCCCTCTTTCAACCACTTCTTCGTTATGTGTGCCATTGACTACGCTACCATTAAATGGAGCGAGGCGCAGTTTCATTCGAGGTAGTCCAGTTCGATAGCTCCTCCCACTCCTTCGGCTCATTCTACCTTCGTTACCTTCACTTCAGCGGGAGGTGTGACTTTGGATGCGATCATGGCGCAGCTTCAGTGCATGGATGCTCACATTGGTACACTTTCTACAGAGTTATATCAGGTGAACACTCATGTTGGCCTTATTGCTAGATGGCGGGCTTGCCTTGGTGGCTTTGTGGAGTCTCCCTCTCCTCCTCCCGAGGCATCCGAGACACTTGATGATGGTTCCGGCGGTGATGATGATGAGGATGAAAATGCTAGCTCTTCTAGTTTTGACGAGATGTTTACTTGACACTCTTACCCTTTGTCACTCGTGACAAAAAGGGGGAGTAGTTTTGATATGAGAGTAGTCACTCCTAGGGGGAGAGTTAGGACATAGGAGATTTTTGTTAGGGGGAAAGTTTGTTTTTTTTTAGGGATGTAGTAAGGATTACATGTATCTTTTCTTTTCTTTCTTGTTGGAGATACATTGTTCATGTACCTAGATCTTGTGATCATTTTTACATATATGATGTTTATCTTTGATATATATGTGATGATGTATGTTTTATTCATCTATCTTTACATGTGTTGTTTCTTTTCTTTCTTTATACACATGTTTCTTTATACACATGTTTCTTTATTTATATGCAATCTATTATTTCTGTTTCATACTAAGATGTCTTGATGAGTTTGATTAAGTGTTGAGAAATACAGATTGTCAAAGTCTACTTGTCATGAACTCTTTTCTTGCAAAGTTTTTCAAGAGTTTATGTTAGGATAGATTTTATTGTATTCAACAAGTAAGTATGAGTTGAGTGATTTATGATTTCTCTCATATGTTCATTTGTTTATTGTGGTTTTGTCATGGATTACCAAAGGAGGAGATTGTTAGGATATATGTGGTTCACTTGATATGAACATATGTTGTTATTTTTATGTAATTAGCTATCCTTTGACAAAACGTGTTTTACTTGTAATTGGGTAGATCTAGGATGTTCTTAATACTTCATGAAATAAGGTTTCAAGATCAAGTGTTAAAACCATGCAAGTCTGTTCAAAAAACAAGCTGAGAAGTGCTCATCATTAAAACTCGACAACTGTATCTATCGAGCTTTAAAAAGCTGTTCCAGCCCTGTGGCTCGACAGCTGCTCGACAGCACCTCGACACCTCTATCTATTGAGGTTTAAGAAAAACAGATTTTCAGTTCTGTTTTGATTTCAATCTGTGGATATGTCTTTGGGCCTTCTGTTCTCATAACCCTAGACATATAAAAAGATTATTTTAGGGGCCATCAAAGTAAGCACAAGTTGCACAAGCATTGAGCAAAGTCTGTTCAAGCAATTTGTGACCGGAGATAAGGTTTGCCCTAGTTCATCTCTTTGTGAAAAAGCTGCTGTGTCTTTGCACCGTAGGGTTTTGTAACCAAACATCTTCTTGTTCTTTATTGTGAAGATGAACTAAAGAACTTTGCAACCAACATCTTTCTCAAGTTGGGATTGAAGTCGCGTTCTGGGATTCGCGCAATTGGTTAGTCACGTACTTGGAGCAGTGAATCACAAGGGGAGATTATCACTACAGAATAAGTCCAATTGGGTATTGGGGTAAGGGTTCAACTGTAGGTTGGTATAAGGTACTAGGATTCCTTTACTTGTAACCGCTTGTTGTGATAATAGTGGATTCTCAAGAGTGGTGACCTTAAATTCATCCGGTGGGGTTTTTGCCTTGGAGGTTTTCCCCATTCGTAAACAAATCACCGTATCAAATTTATTTTTTGTTGCACTTTAGTTTATTGGTGATTTGTTTGTGCTACCACGTGTTTGCATGTTAAATAGGTTAATTAAATAAACTTGGCTAATTAATTGATTAATCCATTACAATGGGTCTATACGTTTTTGGCCTATCAATTCTTAATAGTCCTTTGTCCTTAACAAATCTTTTGTTGGAATTTGCATCGGCCAACTGTCTCAAGATTTTGAGTTACAAATATGGGGCATGGTACCATGAATGTGAAATTATGGTTTAGTCATAGGTGCTTCTTAACCTTTGTTTTAGGAAGAATAAACACAGCATGTCTATGTTGAACACGTGTTGGATATTAACTCGTGTAATTTATGGTTGCTTGCGTGTACGCTTGGCATCAAGTGATTTTTTAAAATTGTTAATTTTATTTTAGACATGGTCTCAACATGGAAGTGACAAAAAGGTGCCATTTTTTTTCACCAAACACAATTTTATATATCAATTAGGCTTTAGTGCTACAAAATTTCAATCAATCTACAAAATTGTTTAGTACAATCTATTCATATTTTCAAATTAATTTTAGATATATTTTCAATTTAAAATATCAGTTTATTCATGGATTTTATTTATTTCTAATCTTAGAATAAACATAAAATATGTTTCAAAATGTATATTTTAGAGAGAGTTGTAATCTATGGCGTCTGCTGCTAATGATATCTCTTTTTAATCAGACCAAGGCACCAATCAGTTTTTGGTGTAGGTGGGGATTGAACCCGAGATCTCTTATTCAACCATCAGAGGCTTTACCAGTTGAGTTAATTGGAACCCACTATTTATTAATTATTTAACTGTTGAGTCCTAATAGCTTTTAGAATTTTTGTGTTACTATGTCCCATGCCCATGCTTCTTAGCCTTTGTCCTCGGGCTATAATTCAAGGCGCAAAATTTCTGCATGATAAACGAAAATGGAATACTTGAATTCGAAGGTCCATTTATTTCAATAGTTTAGAATCACATTTATTTAAAATGCGACTCTTTTTCTTTTTATATCTTTTCTAGGTTACAACTTTTTCGAATCTCTCAATTCAAAAAGTTCAAAAACTAAGTTGATGAAAGCAAAAATTGTCAGTTGGGTCACTCGTCTAATCTAGAGCTTTTGACAGGCTTCTGAAATATGAAAGAGAAATAAAGTTGGTCGAAGAGACCGCCAGAGTGAGCAGCCCCAGTGAAGGAGCCTCCGATGCTTAAGTCATATCCGCCCATATATTTTGTATATAGATAAGATTTTGTAGTCTTTTTGACGTACCTTAGCAAATGGACAGATTGTCCCTTTTATAGGTAGCTTGGGTAGTTGTTGTGCTCATAAACATCTTCTTGTACATAATTACAGGTAATTATTTCCCTATGTGTAACGGTTTTCGACTTAATGGGAGTTTATAGTTAATGAGTAACGATCGTCGTTAATGTGTTAATGTGTTGAATGTGCTTCAGCGGTTACACCTTTTTCCATGATGGTCTACTAATGTGCAAGGTCCAAATTTATGGACGACCCATATGATTTTTCTGGACTCATTAATTGCCCCTCATTCCCAAGTTTAATTTTGTGTTGGTCAGGCTTATGGAATTTCCTTGACTTGTTTAGATTTAGACTTTTTTTGTCTTTCAATCAATAGGTTTGTCGGGGATGGTGGTTTATTTATGACGACTTCTTAGTGTCTGCCTTTTGAAGGCCCTTTTGATGTTCGAAGGATCATTGCTTGATCTTGTGAATAAATTAATTTCTTTGGATGACCATTTTTTATCATTGCTGAAGAGCAAGGTGATTTATTTGGACGACCATTTTTTTATCATTGCTGAAGAGCAAGGTTACTTCCTTGGATGACCATTTTTTATCACTGCTGAAGAGCAAGGTGATGTATTTGGATGACCATTCTGGATGCCCTCTACTGAAAATGGCGATCATTTGGATTGATTATTTCCTTGGACGATCCCTTGCCATCAGAATTTATTCTTGTATAATGAATTTGATCCTTATTGCTTTGGACAATTTAATTCTTGCACAAAGAATTTACTGTTTAACACTTTTACTCATGCATGAAGAATTTATCGTTGAATGATTTTACTCTTGCATGAAGAGTTTATCATTAAATGATTTGATTCTTATATGAAGAATTTTATCATTATTACTTTGGAAGATTTAATTCTCACAAAGAATTTGCCGTAGAACAATTTTACTCTTGCATGAAGAATTTATCGTTGAACACTTTTACTCTTGCATGAAGAATTTATTGTTAAATGATTTGATTCTTATATGAAGAATTTTATCATTATTACTTTGGACGATTTAATTCTTGCACAAAGAATTTACCGTTGGACGATTTTACTCTTGCATGAAAATTTATCGTTAAATGATTTGATTCTTATATGAATAATTTTATCATTATTATTTTGGATGATTTAATTCTTGCACAAAGAATTTACAGTTGAACGATTCTACTCTTGCATGAAGAATTTATTGTTGAACGATTTTATTCTTATATGAAGAATTTTATCGTTGTTACTTTGGTCGATTTAATTCTTGCACAAAGAATTTACCGTTGGACGATTTTAATCTTGCATGAAGAATTTATTGTTGAACAATTTTGCTCTTGCATGAAGAGTTTACCGTTAAATGATTTTATTCCTATATGAAGAATTTTATCATTATTACTTTGGATGATTTTATTCTTACACAAAGAATTTACCGTTGAACGATTTACTCTTGCATGAAGAGTTTATCGTTAAATGATTTTATTCTTATATGAAGAATTTTATCATTATAACTTTGGATGATTTAATTCTTGCACAAAGAATTTACTGTTGAATGATTTTACTCTTGTATGAAGAATTTATTGTTGAATGATTTTATTCTTATACGAAGAATTTTATCGTAGGACAATTTAATTCTTGCACAAAGAATTTACCATTGGACGATTTTACTCTTGTATGAAGAATTTATCGTTGAGTGATTTTACTCTTATATGAAGAATTTTATCGTTGAATTTTTTGGAATGGTTACTTCTTGAGTATACTGACGATCACGTGGATTGGTCTTGTAGCTTCTTCGAAAATTTTGTTACTTTAGGCCTCATTGAGATAATGCTACTTTGGACCTTCTAGAGGTCATGCTATTGTCTACAGTAAGTAGCATATGCGCTTCAAGTCTAGGAGACTCAATTGAACTTCTTAGATTCATGATGACAAAGCATATGCTACTAATAATATAGCGTTATTTTCTATGATAATTGTAAAAAATTTATAGCAATATTTTCAACATGTTCTACACATTTGTACTAGGGGTGTCAATTCGGGTTAGCGTGTCGGGTTCGTGTCGTGTCGAGGTAGGCGTATTCGACTAAATGGCTCAACCCTAACTCGACTAAATGGCTCAACCCTAACCCGACCCATTTAATAATTGTGTTATGATTCTTCAACCCTAACCCGACCTGTTAATAAGGCGGGTTGACCTGACCCAACCCATTTGACACACTTAATAAACGAATCGTGTTGGGTTGACAAGAATGTAACACAATCCATTTCAACTTGCATAATATTAGATATAACATTCACCTAGAAATAATTTTTTTTACATCTCAAAAAGCAGTGCATACATTTCAAGTCTTAAACCCACATTCAAAATAATATAGTTCAATAAAAATATAACATTCATCTAGAAATAAGTTTTTTACACTCCAAAAGAAGTGCATACACTTCAACCCAAATTCAAAATAACAAAGTTTAACAAAAATAAAATAACATAGTTCATAACCATGATTAATCCTAACTATGACCACGATTATCATCCCTAGATTCTTTGTTGATGTCTAAATTCATAACATCTTCCATAAGCTCATCCAATTTCATTTGTGCAAGTTCTATGCCCAAATATATATATATATATATATATATATTAGTAGTTCTAGGGTCTGTAAAGTTTCAATTTCCAATTTTATCCCTTGTAAATTTTTGTAATTACTCGCTTTCTTTTTAAATTTAAAATATATGTTGGATATTAAAGGTATTTAACAAATCTAAAATAAAATAAATATTTATTTGTTATACAAGTTAAATAGGTTGTGTTAAGTGGGTTATTTCGGGTTAACACAAATAAATTAGCGTGCCAAATGTGTCTATTGCGGGTTACACAGGTTGACCCACTTATGACACGTTTTTTATTGTGTCGCTTTCAGGTTGACCCGTTTATGACTCAAATCCATTAAAACCCAACTCTAACCCTAAAAAAACCCGTGTTGGGTTCGTGTCGTGTTCACAGGTTGGGTCGAACATTGACTCCCCTAATTTGTACTAATCATGCAAGCTTGATATGTATTTAGTTCCAATAAAGAAAGAAAGAAATGAGTTACCTCGATAGAAGACCTTAAATATCGACACTATTTTTGTACTTACCTTGATTTTTTCATTGTTGTAGTCTTCTTGATGGCTCTCTCTCTTTAAAGATCTTTGATAATAGCTTTATTTTGCATATTTATATAATTACTAGAAAAGTATTATCATACTTATTTTGAGTTAATTCATGCATTTTATAGTTGATTTTGGAATAATGCTAAATATTCAATTTTGTGCTTAATTGAATTTTAATGCGTGAATTTGTCTTTTGTAGGAAAATGAAATTAAATAAGTGGATTTGTGCAAAGAAGAAAGCTAATGGACTTTAATTTTACAAAGGCCATGATGAAGTCAAAGAAGGCCAACTCAATTAAATTTAAGTCTAATTGGAGCAAGGAATCAAATGAAATTTGCACCTAATCCAAGCCCTATTCAGATTAAGATTCCAGCTTGCACACTAGTTAGTATTTGGAGCATAACTTTCGGCTCAGAGGTCCAATCGAGATGATTCAAGTTGGGTTGGAACGCTAACTTAAAGGGGTAGACTTTGTAGTTTACCAAAAGTATGAATTTTGAAGTTAAATGGGCCAAAAATGTCAGTTAAATGAAGCCTAAAAACCTAAGATTTTCTCCAAATGAGAATTCAACTTGTAATAGGATTCCTTGACCTATTTAAAGGTTCTTTAGGGCAAAATTCAGAGGAAGAGCTGCTATAGAACATAATTTAGGTTTTCTTAAAGTTTTTTGTTTTACAGTTTTTAGAATTTTATTTGTGTTATGGATTGCTAGAAGGCTTGCTAAGGCAAGGGGTGAAACCCAACCGTTTATTTGTATGTTCTTAACAATTATTTATTGGTTTTAATGCTTATATTTTTGATTGTTTTACTAATCTAGAAAAGTGTTTAGTTCTGTATAATCCTTTGATTTATCGTAGACTCCGGGCACGTTAAATGCTTAATATTCCCTGCGAACTAATTCATTAGCTTTGTTTTGCCTAAAATCAATCAACTACATGAAACTACCTTAGACAATTAATTCTTAAGTTTTTATTGTTAAATCATCCGACTAAGATCACCATTCGTATGAATTTTAGTTGAGTTATAAATAAATATTGCTAAGGCTTCCAATAGGTGTGTTGTGTGTGGATCCCTAAACCTTAGCGCTTTAATATATTGTTATTTTTTCTCAATTTAAATTACCTTTACTAAACTATCAAAAATCTCTTCAGTTAAACTTTATTATTTTAGTTTTATTCTATTGTGGTTTGCTAATCAACTCCCTTTTCCCTGTGGATTTGATCTCGGACTTTCCTAGTTATTACTTTGCGACAATCCTGCACTTGGAAGTATTATTTAAGTCGCAGCAATCTCTTTTGTTAGGCTTAACATGTTTGAGGCCTATATCATTTTTGCTCTTTTTTTTTTTTGGTAGGTGCTAGAACTAGGCCACATTGTTGCCCCCATTCAAACATGAAAGGTGCAATTCCTGTTTGTTGACAACAAGAGGAATGACTTTTTCTTGAATTGAATCTATTTGCCTTAAGGGCTTTTTCTAGAAATTGAATATCCAAACACACCTTTGCAAGGACCCTATAACAAGCATGCTTGGCTTGGAACCACTTTGCTTGCATGGAGAGTGATTTAGATATGTGTGTGATACTTTTAGTACCCTTCTAAGCTAATTTCTTTTCAACAAGCTCTTCTTTGTTGGCTTCAAAGCTACTAGGGCTTGACTCGCCATTTGTGATGTCAAAGGAATTTTAACAACCTTTGGTTGTATTTCCCCTTTCCACTTAGTTTTTGATCTCTTTCTTGGCTTGTTTTTCTTGACAAGTTCTTATTCTAAAATTTATAATCTTAAGAATATAGGTACAATCAAGCTAGTCTAGTTACAATAGTGAATAGTTTAGTACTTTTACTGTGTGAAGTGTTAGACTTAGAGCGACATTGTCAACCAAGAAATTCACAAATAATATTAACCTCAAATGTATACAATTTGTTGTGGCTTAATATTTATTCTTATATAAATGAAGTGTAATTTAGTTCATGCACTGAAGTAGTGACTCGGTTTACAAAAGCATGATGCTTTAACGTACAAAAACCACCAAAGATTTCATGAAACCATGTGGTGGGATTTATGCATCAATTGTAAAAGCATGTTGGACTACTATACGGAAGGAAAAATTAGAACTTCAAACGCATACATAGCCAAACCATTTTGGTACAGCATACTATATCTTTTTCGTTTAACGAATTCATATGGACATAATCTGATACTATTTTGAAAGTAGATTATATGTTAATATGTAACAATTCGAAACATGTAATTTCTCAAAGTCAAAGTAGCATGTATAATTGGGAAAATTTAAATCATGATCGTTATGTGTGAATCTATATGCTCATAAGATTTCTCCTTAAGCAGTCCTTAATTGCAATACTTAAGCACCATAAATTCATATCCTTAACCAACAATATAATTGACTGGTTTCTAGGTAGATTTATTCATCATGTAAAGAAGATAACCAAGGATTTTAATTCATAACTGAAATATTATCTCTTGTATTTGTTATTTATTCGGCTTCTAATATATAAAGTCGATTGCTTGTTTACTGATCCTTTCAATTGCATAGGAATTAATATTAAATTAAACATGAGAGGCACATGATGGCACATGCTATTGGTGAATAACATGGTGCATGGGCTTATTGCCCATTCATCTTATTACCCATTTAGCCTTATGACTTATAAGTCATGCACATAGGCTAGCTTTAGGGTTCCCTAATCTTCTAATAGATGGACAGCCTAGATTTATTAATTATAAGAAATCAAATTGAAATTATCAGATAATATGGCAGGCAATATGCTGGTTTGAAGAGAATGTTCCCATCTTTGATCTCCTTTTTTGCAAGCTCTTCTTGATAAGTTCTCTTTAACACTATTCATCGTCTTTAGACCGCATAACTTCACCGTACGTGGTTTTCCAGTCAACTTTATTTTTTATACATCCTCTTTTATGGATGTTTTCAATCTCATAGATGACTGCTACAAAATTAGTTTTCTTTGACATGTATATATAATGTTTTTGCGAAACATACGTAAATCATACGTAAATCATGACAGTTTTCACAAGGTGCAGTTGTAGCAGAAAAATAAAATATTTGTTATCGTTAGTTTCCACCTATCTAATATTGATTAGATTTGGCTCGGTCTGGCTCATTGGATTTTGTCTTATGTCCAAATTTAGTTTTTCTAAATTTGGTAAGATAGTAAAATTTGACTTTAGCCTCTTTAGTATCTAAACTAAAAAATTATGATATAATTTCGATGAGATCAAAAATTTTGGCTTCAACTTTCTCTAATGCCGAAAATTAATATTTATTATCTTTGGCATGGTAGTAATATTTCACTTCCTTTTTTTTTTCTTAGCAAGTTGCATTAGGAGAAAGTAGTGAAATAAAAAGCCACAATTAATGGCATAATGCATGAATATCAACCAAGATGCTATCAGTATACCAATTATTTATTGCTATAAAGAGACACAAATGATCTCTTTGTGTTATAATAGGAAATGTAGTAAAGGTGTAAAACCATTTTTATGGCTATAATCAGGATATCAATTAGGCCATAACATATAATATTTGGCTTTAATGGCAAGGATCTTAAAGGCACCGGTTTGACTTCTTAGCCACTGATCTTCTTCGAATTATGTAGGCTGTAGTAACAGGGCCGGCCCTTCTACTAGGCCAATTAGGCAATTGCCTAAGGCCCCCAATTGGAAGAGGGGCCCCAAAATTTTAGGAAAGAAGGGATAGTAGGGAAAAAAAAAATTGGTTTCAGATGAATTTAAAAAATCCGGCACATCCTTTTGACCAAAAAACAAAATTTTTTTTATACCCTATTAAACATTGGTAGCACAAAAAATTGTTTTGGTCTAAATACAATCAATTATCCCAAAAATAACATCATTATCCTCTAGAAAAACCAAAATTCAACAAGATAAACTACAAATCCGGTCTAAGAAATTAACCACAAAACAATCAATAATAAAAATAAAAATAAAAAAACCTCAAATCCCTAAAATTTTTACTGTTTCTCTTTATCATTCTTGCTCTACTTTTTTTCTCTCAACTCTTGCTCTCCGCCTCTCTCATTCTTTCTCTCCACTATTGTTGACTGCCTAGCTCAAGTTTCCTTTGATCTAAATCATTCAATCACATCTGATTTGAAAACTCTGAGGAGTGAGGACTGCCGAGTGTTGAGCTGACTGCCTTTTAATTTTTTTGCTGCTGCATGCATTTTGATTCTGCAAAACGAGTTTTGACTTTTGAGGTATAACTTATAAGGCTTGGCTTTCTCTATTTTAGATTTGTTAAGACTGGGTTGTACATGTTGAGTTATGACTAGACGTTTCACATTTGGGCCTTCAACGATTTTTTTTTTTTTTTTTTTTTTTTTTTTTTTTTTTGTTAAGCCTGTGTTTTTTTTTTTTTTTTTGTTATAGGTGTAATAGGATTTGTTTTATGTTTTTTGTGGGTGGGTCTTATTAACAAGACTTGTGTGGCCATCTTGGCATCTTCTTGGCTGGGTTGGGCTGTGCTTTTTTTTTTTTTTTTTAAATTTAATCTTGTGTTGATATATATATACATACATATATATATATATATATATATTAGTTATTGGTAATATAATGAATAACTCTTTATTGATACAGGTTGAGATTGCTAAAAACTTATTATTTGGTGAAACTACAACAATACTTTTTATATAAATCAGGTTCTATTTCTCATTTGCTCTACACTTGAAAGTTATTTTTTATTTTAGTCTTTATAAATATATTGTTTGATTAGAAATGTCTACTAGAAAATATGTATCTGGATATGAAAAACTTAAAAAGAAAAAAAGAAGAAAAATTAATTGAGTCTCGAAAAGGATCAATGGATAAATTTTTTATTAGTAATAAACAAAATATAACACAAAATTTAGATGAAAATATCACATATGAGCAAAAAATTCACCAAAAAGAGTTAGAAAATAATGAAATGATCCAATTGCAAGATAACAATGATGTTCAATTTTGCAATACAACAAATCTTGATAATGAACTTCAAAAGAATTTAGAAGAAAATGAAAATAATGATGAAAATGTCACAAACGAACAAGTTCACCATAATGATGTTCAACTAGAAAAAAAATGAAAATAATAATAACATATTGAATTATATTCCTTCAAATATTTATGATCCAAGTAATTGGAAAATTATTGACTAAAATTAAGAGATTTATTAGTAGAAAGAGGTCCAATTAGAGACAATGATATAATTTTTCCAAAAGGTGATGACACTAGACATTTTTCTACTATTCATTACACTCGAATATTATCAAATCGGGAGAAGCATGATAGAAAATGGCTAGTGCATTCAAAAGATATGGACCAAATATTTTGTTTTTGATGCAAGCTATTTGACTCTAAACGTATTAGCCAACTACGTAATGAAGGAACTCGAGATTGGAAAAATATTAGTTCTAAAATTAGAAACCATGAAACAACTAGAGAGCATATTACTAACATGAACACTTGGCTAGATTTGAAAATGAGATCGTCGAAAAATAAAACAATAGACTTTAAATGAAATATTTTATAATATAAAAATATTAAATAAATATTAGTTTAATTAATGCATAAGTATAAAAAAGAACTCATTTTAGTTCTCGACTTAGACCCCAAAATGTCTAGGGCCGGCCCTGCGTAGCAATTAAGGTATTCATTACCCTTGGCTTCCACACATAACCAATGTTGATTGGGTTTAGACTTTCTTTCCTTGTTTTAAACTTAATTTCATGTTTAAAATTAGGATTCTAAATTTGGAAAGATAATAAAATTTGACTTTTGCATTTTAATGTCCAAAATTATAATTTTAGTAAGATAATAAATTTTCTCTAATGTTCAAGCATTGAGATTTATTACCTCTTGCAAGGCAGTAATATATTGACTTCATCTTTCCTATTTAGGCAAGATACGTTTAGGAAAGAAAAAGGGTGATAACTAGCAAGTGGAACCATACATGTGTCAATATGAACATAGTTGAATTTTGTGCCAAACAAGTGTGTCTAACATCAGACATGCAACTAAACAGTACATGTGAAATTGTGAATGATAAAAATGGGACTCGCACCACATTGGGTTGACTGTATTTATCTTAAGTAGCATGTATATATTCATATATATATATATATATATATATATATATATGTGTGTGTGTGTGTGTGTGTGTGCGCGCGCGCAATACGTCTCATCAATTGTAGCTTAAATTTTTTTAATAAAAGCCTTTAGCCAAGACTATGATTCCCATTCCTTCCATTTATATGTCACCATATATAGCAACCTCGGTATGATCAATTTGAGATCTAGAATAAATATAGAAAGACAAAGCTATGATTTGGGACTACCATTACTATGGTTGACTTGAGCAATGATACTCAAAGGAAGGCTCAGTGGGTTAGGCCATATATCTTTGGGGCGATTTTATCTTTACTCTTGCTTCTTACTTTTTAAATAAAGGTTTAAGAATTACCTTGGGTTCTTGATGCGAACCATCTCATTCGTGCCCAAGATCTCTGACCCACAGTAACATGATGACAGTTTTTGCCAAATCACGTCAAGGTGATTTGACTTGACCTCCAAATCTCATGTGCTCGTCCTTTTAGGGTGGAAGGCACTGGAAGAATACTTTTGTAGCAGGTGGATCTGCTTCTATTGGAGGATCTTTACACAATATTCCATCTATCTGACCGAGACTGACTATGGTATCATGGTGTTCATATTTTTTGAATGAACTAAGGGACCCTTTGTCATGGGAAGAAAACAGATACCTATAAGTTTGGCCACATGCTTAGATTACCATCTTAAGGTAATAAAAAAAAATAAAAAAAAATCCCAATGTCTTATTGGTATGTAATTTAAATTAAAATAAAATTGTTTCTCACAACAACAACAACAGCAATAAAAGTAATTCTACAGACATAATAATTTTTACATATTTAAGTTGATAAATTTTTATTAGTTTTCATTTGGACCAACCATTTACGTTACTTTATCATATATCTAGATTCGGTACAATACCCTATGTAAAAGAGTAACTTTTTAATATTTTAATTCTATACCTTCTCTAATAAAAAAGATTGACAAGCATTTGGATTTCTTAGTCTTTCAATTTGCTCCTTTGGACATTTATCTATTTTGGAATTTGATTATCAATGATATGTATGCTAATAGGCTTTGTTATGAGACATCTGATGTTGCTCTATTTTGAGCTCCTTCAATTCTATTTGTTTATTACCAAATAATAACAAATAAATAAATAAAAGACAACTGAGATGAATGTGTCCACTGAAACGGGAGATTAGTAAATTTGATTTTTGTTTTCGAGTTTTTTGCCAAGAAAGTGCAAAAAAAGCATGAAAAATTGTGATTTGACCGTAAAGCCCAAATTAGCTACAAATAAAAAATAACATAAATCAAATGTACAGTGACTCCGAAATAATATAATATTTTGGCCAAATTATTATTCATGTTAAGGGGGCAAGGGAGGCTGCTTAAATTATGGAGAGTGCCAGCTACGTTAGAAATTTCATATGCCTAAAGACCACCAGTGCAAAATTGGGCTATTGTATTTGTAGATCATTACCCCACTGGACAATGGTCAAGCAATAAAAAAGAAAAAAAGAAAAAAGAAGACTATATATATATGTATATATTCATTCAGAATTGGGTAAATGACATTGGTCGGATAGAGCAATAAAAAAAAAAAAAATAGAACAACCTTGATATGAATCATGTTACCGATGTACAGGATTAAGCAAATAGTCACACAGCACAGTACAGATGATGAGTTACAAAAATTAAAATATACGATGCCCTGACCAATTTCTAAGAAAATCAGGAAGATTAATAGATTATGGGACTGTAGTCTGTACGTAAGTTACAGATCCAAGATATATATATATATATATATATATAACTTAACAATAAAAAAAATGTGGTACCTTTCGAAAGAATATAAATAAATGTAGCATGCATATATATATGGAGTATCGTGGGTAATTCAAAGAAATTGCTCAACTTATTAGCTGTGTGTCTATTGTCTAGACACACACACTACAAAAAAACTGGCCTATTGATGCGTGCCAAAATCACTGCAAAAGCCCCAAAAACCGCCACTAAAGGTCCATTTGGCCTATTGCGGTGGTTCTACCCGCCAGCCTTGAGGTGCCGCAATAGCTCTATTGTGGCGGTAACAAAAAACGCCACAATAAATCGCTCATTTAGCGGCGCTTTTGGCCTATTGCGGCGGGTAGAAAACTGCCGCCAGATGAGGTTACATTCGGGTCAAGTGACCTTTTAGTGGCAGGATAGACCCACTGCTATAGGTGACAACCTTTAGCAGCGGGCATTAAGCGCCGCTATAGGGTTTATTAAACAACAGGCTCTACACATCTTTTTGCGGCGGTTACACCCGCCGCTATAGGTTTTTTTTTTTTCTCTTGGGTTCTAAAGCCACATTTCTATTACAAATAACCTGTAATAATTTTAGCTCCACTAAGACAATACCACAAATTTAACCAGATAACACCACAATTGTCTCAAAACTAACATTATATTAATATAGAAATATATTATTAAATACATAACATTTTCTATAACCATCATCATAAAATTAATAAAAGAAAAGATGTGGTCATGTGTACACAGAAGGAGTGCCATCACACATTGCGTGCTACAAGGAGTGCCTTCAATCCACAAGGTAGGTGGATTCAATAAAATCATAATTAAAAAAAGAAAAGAAAAAAGATCCCCGTTTTATTCCTGAATCATTCTCATGGACATCCACACAACTAAGAGTAATATTTTGATAAATATCATTAAGCAACCAACACATATTTAAGTGTTTGCCAATGATACATGGCACTCAATGCTTGTTATAAAACCACATTAACAACTATGTTGAACTTAGGATACCTCATCAACATGGGCACAACAATTCTTGCAGCAAATTAATATTCACATTAAATTGAAGAAACCAGTGATTCTAAACTCACATTTTGTATGTAGACAGACCATCATTCCCTTCTCCAAGTCTAGCTACACAACAATGAAAGAAATTGCATACGTTAGGATTATAATGCAAAGTTACCAAGTCAAAATACATAAAGCTATTATTTTTATCCATGCTTCCAGAACATATCCTTCAATGCATTAATGGGAAGACAACAAGCTCTAGAATTGAATAAGGAGTTCTATCTCATTCTTAGATTTTTTTTCCTTCTCAATTGGTAATTACACACATTTAGTAAGTCATGAACAATAAAAATTTCTCTCGAAATATGCATTTTTATGAACCAAACCCATTTAGAATAAAATGGAATAAAACTACTAATCCTCACTTTATTCTAGATAGAGAAATTGATGAAGTTGGTATCTACCAAAACCCGATATGGCGGTCCCAACAAGGTGTTGTAATTGAAGAAAAGTGCTGATGAAATCTTCGGCCTATATCACACAAAATTAAACACATTACAACACAATATAAACCCTTACAAATCCCAAAGCTCCTATACCCAAAATTTAACACCAAAAATCTATATATATATATATATATGTATATATAGGCTTTTATAAATACTTAAAAAATTAAGAACAATATAGATAATAAAAATATAGGTAAAAATCCTTTTTTTTTTTGGTAAGTTACATACGTTTTTGAGGGTCAAAACATAGTTGTAGAAGCACCCTAAGTATGTCTTACAACCGTAGTACCATACCTATTTCCTTTTTGAAACAAACATCAAAAACAAACAAACAAACAAACAAAAGAGCATTTTACCATATGGTTAAACAAGAACTATATATGAGTAATCGTTGCCTTGAATCATTGGGATAACTCAAAGTAGAATGTCACCCAGCCATCAACTCTAGATTTTCTAATATAGCCATAGCACATGCTCCCCACACCCCCCCCCCCCCCCAATATCCAATATATATATATATATATGTGTGTGTGTGTGTGTGTGTGTGTGTGTGTGTATATATATTGTATAAGAATCATGCACCTTCAAATGAGAATCAATAGCAACTACAAGTAGAAATTTAATCTAATAAACTAAGAATTATTCCAAACACTACATTTTTTTTTTTTTTTTTTGGGTGAGGAAATGAGTATTCAAATTAATCATAACCAAACATAAACCTATGCTTTAACTTACCAATAAATTATCAGTTCCTTCATTATGCCCAAAAATTTCCTCAATTAATAGTTCTTGTTCAGTGGGGCCACCATACTCCAAACATTTCTTAATAACACTTGATGCAAATTTATGCTGGCTCGGTTGTACAATATGTCCTGACAACTTGCTTATAATCTGGCTTCTTTCATGAGGCTTTCCCCTCTCCGGTACATGCTGATGTAAATCAATAAAACCATTGTATAACCATCCAACAAATGACACAGGAAATATACAAGATAAGGGGTAAAAGAATTGTAGGCACACACAATTTAAAGAGTAAAGTACATCCCAGAAAGTCAAATGGTAGGAAGCATTTTCATTACATACGCCTATAATATAAGGAATACCTGAACCAATACAAGCATCTCAACAATTGCACTAAAAAGGGTCCTTGCATAAGTAAAATAGCTACAAGAATATCTACTTAACTATTCCAATTCAAATTGCCAACATATTTTATTTTCCAAATTTGTAGGAATCACCTATCTTCTACTTCACGAATATAATATTTTTGGCATCATTATCAAGCATTACTCCTGTGTGTTTCAGAACAATAAATGATGACACCTCTCTATAACTCAACCAAATAAACACATTGACAAATGAACCAAATAATCATTTTTAACAAAAGCTAATAAATAAATTTTAACAAACACTAACAATTAATAATTTTGCTTTTCAAAATGCAAGAAAAATAAATTTTAAGTGATTGAAAAAAATTGATATTAAAAGAAAGTTAAATTTTATGATTTAATCAATATTTAAATATATAAAGGGTTCTATTAAAATTGTGGTCTTAGCCATGCTACCACTTGCATGGTACTGCCTAAGGCCAAACACAATTATCCCAATTCAACGAAAGCAATGAACTTTTCAACTACATTACACAAATATGTAAAAAAGAAAAAAGAAGAGTTACTTTTCAAGCCTAGGGGCACATACCAAGAGAAACCCACATGCCCATTAACCCAAATGACCAACACAACAAAACCCATCACCCAAAATTGATAGCTCAGATATATATATATAGGCCAAAATGGCCAAATACCACAAGTTTCAGAAATTAGTAGCAAAAAAACACTGTTTCGGAAATAAATAGGGAAATACCACTTTTCTGGTACTCGAGTTTCTTAAACTCGAGTTCTAAATGGTACTCGAGTTTAAGAAACTCGAGTACCAATAAGTTCAGCCACCGTGGCACTGCTGACCTAGAATTTGTGCGATTTAAAAAAATAATATGGTACTCGAGCTTGGTAAACTCGAGTTCCATGCAACACAGTACTCGATTATACCAGACTTGAGTACCTGTTATAAACATATTTATGTTTATGTTTATTTCTAAGGTACTCGAGCTTGGTGAGCTCGAGTACCTTGTAAGGAACTCGAGTTTAGTAAACTCGAGTTCCTTATAACTTTTTTTTTTTTTTTGATAATCGGCAAATAAACATAAACATAAACATATTTTTATGTTTTTATTTATTTAAATAGAAGCACTGTAAAATATATTTTAATTTCAAAATATGAATTAATTTCTACATTAATTAAAATTGTTCATTGTTTTTTCATAAAAATTGTTTACTATTTTCTGCAAAATTTATTTCTACAATTTTGCATAAAATTATTTTTTGTTTAGAATTATTTAAAAAATTGTTCACTCTCTTTTCTGCGTAAATTATTTTCTGTTCACTATTTAAAAATTTGTTCACTGTTTTCTCATAAAACACCTACTGAAATCGTGTTTTCTAAATTTGAACGCCAAATCAGAATGCTTTTTCATGCTTAAATTTCACAATAATTGAATTTGTTTTTCTGCATTGATAAAATCTATTTCTACATTAATAAAATTTACTCTCTGCACATCACATTTACTGTATATTCGAATCTGCTTACTGCATTCATAAAATCTGTTTTCTGTATTAATTAAAACTGTTTATTGTTTTATCATAAAAATTGTTCACTGCTTTTTGCAAAATCTATTTCTATGATTTTGCATAAAATTATTTTCTCTTTAGCATTATTTAAAAAATTGTTCACTCTCTTTTTTGCGTAAATTATTTTCTATTCACTATTTAAAAAATTGTTAACTGTTTTTTCATAAAACACCTACTAAAATCGTGTTTTATAAATTTAAACATCAAATCTAAATGCTTTTTCGTGCTTAAATTTCACAATAATCGAATTTGTTCTTCTACATTGATAAAATCTATTTCTACATTAATAAAATTTGCTCTCTGCACATCATGTTTACTGTATATTCGAATCTGCTTATTGCATTCATAAAATCTGTTTTCTGCATTAATTAAAACTATTCATTGTTTTCTCATAGAAATTTTTCACTGTTTCTACAAAAACTATTTCTAGGATTTTGCATAAAATTATTTTCTGTTCAACATTATTTAAAAAATTGTTCACTCTCTTTTCTGCGTAAATTATTTTATGTTCACTATTTAAAAAATTGTTCACTGTTTTCTCATAAAGCACCTACTGAAATCATGTTTTCTAAATTTAAACTCCAAATTTGAATTATTTTTCATGCTTAAATTTCACAATAATCGAATTTGTTTTTCTGCATTAATGAAATCTATTTCTACATTAATAAAATTTGCTCTCTGCACATCATGTTTAGTTTAATTGGTGATTTGTTTGTGCTACCACACGCTCTGCATGTTAATTTGATTAATTAATAAATTTGGCTAATTAACCAATTAATTAATCACTTGGGGTCAATACATTTTTTGCGTCAATACATTTTTGGCCTATCAAATTTTGTTGAAAGTACAAAATCGTGATAATTCGAGAGAGAATTGTGTACATTAGATGTACAGATAGTTCGAATTTGTAAAAAAAAAAAAAAAAAATTCATTGAATGTATGAAATCTTGAAAGTACAAAATAAAATTGTGTAAATTAGATGTACAGATAATCTGAATTTGTTGAAAAGTTTGGATTCATTAAATGTACAAAATCGTGAAAATTAAATGGAAAACTATGTACTAATGTATTGATCATCCGAATTTGTAGAAAAATTCGAAATCGTTGAATAAACAAAATCGTGTAAACTCAATGGAAAACCAAAGAACGTACCAAATCGTTGAGCAGCACATGCAGTACTACAAACATCAGTGTAGCAATGGTGGACATTAACAACAACGTCTAATGTTCGTAGGTAAATTTTTTTGGAAATCATCATTACTTGAATCTGAGAAGTCTGAACTATCTCTTTCATCATCTAATGCAGTAACTTCATTAATAGACTTGATGGCTCGCTCTTGCGCCTTTCCCATTAGATGCTTCCTAGCTTTTTGGATTGCATGAAAACGGTCTAATCGCCTTTGCATTTGATTGTTCTTTTGTTCAAGATGAGCAAGCATGTTGGCAGGTTCATTTCTAGGTAATGCGGCCGATATGGTTTACTAAAAAAATAATGTAATTAAAACTATATGTAAATGGTCTCTTTAATAATCAAATAGTGAGTTTAAGGAAAATTGGTTTGAAGCTGAGCTTTTTTTTTTTTAATATATATATAAATTTAATTTATTGATTCCATGATGGTTTTTATTTTTAGTTTTTTAAAAGATGGTTTTTTATATATTGGTCATTTATTATTGGCACACGTTGCTAACCCATGGGGTGGATGGAAATGTTTGGAAGAAATATTAACATATTTATTTCATTTCTCTAATTTTATTTATTTAAAACTTTTTTTGACATGAAAATTTTTAAAATGGTTCTACATAAATGTTTTTGGTAAAATACATAAATGTTAAAATGCTGTCTTTAAGCTGCTTATTTAATAAGAAATTAGGATTTAAATTCTCAATCTTGCTTGTTATAGGTATCGAATTATTAAAAGAAAAGTATATTTAAGGATGCACTTTAAAAAAATTATATATTTAAAATAAATTGGAATGTACATTTAATATTTTTTTTTGAATAGAAATGAACATTTAATAAATAAATAAAATGAAGAAGATTTTTTTTTTTTTTTTTTTTTGAAAAAGAGGAGATAGATACAATCCCTATCTGGGATTACTTATCAATACGGAGATAGAAGATCCAGTAACTCGTGATACTTTATGGTTATCTAAAATGCTAGAAGCAGTGTTTATCAGCAAATTAAGCATAACTTCTGAAATTCAGATTAGTTTATTTCCCAAAGTCATCCAAGAAGTAGCCACACAGATTGGAGGACATAATTATATGAAGATCACTATCTGGAGTACTCTTCCAACTTGGGACAGTAGTTATTATATGGAAGCTCAGCCAGCACACATTTTGGTTCTTATTCATGATTAGGGTTGTATCCTTGAATACAAATGGTACATAGGAGATACTTATTTACCACTTAATGATCTGGATGCTCTGGCTCAAGAATGGTCTAATTTCATGAGTAATAAGATTTATGAGATAGAAAAAGAATTAGACAGAGGCTTCTACTTATATAGTTACACAAACATCATAGCCGTATATGGTCCAATACCTTCAGCAAGGAGGGTATTTAGGGAAAAGAAAGATTGTTAAGGATCCTAGAATGATATAGATTGAAAGACAGACAAATAGATCACTATTCACTGGCGACAGATCACTATTTACCAGCACTCTTGAATAGCTTCCAAAAAAATCAAGACAGTCTAGATAGATACAGACAGTCAAGATAGATACAGACAGGTGTTCAAAAGTTACTACTATTTACTAGCATGCGTAAAAAGAGATCTGATAGATTTCTGAAATCTGAAAGATTCCTAGACAGACGCAAACAGACTATTAATCATCAATACTAATTTCCATACCACCGACAGATTAACTTGAGTTAAATTTACCTACTCAGGTTACTTTACCATGGTTCATTTCACCTATAAAAGAGACGGACTATGAAGACAGAAGACAAGTTTCTAAGTTTCTAAGATTCTAAGCTTTTAAGTTCCAAGTTTTAGAAAGCCTTTTGTAATAGCCTTCCCTCTCCCTCAGAAAGACTTTTGTACTCTCTCCCCCTCTTGTAATCTTGTAACCTTTCTCTTCAGACAGTTTTATTTTCAAGCTTGTATCAAAGACAACAGTTTGTTTTCAAGTTTATCAAAGACTGACGTTTTTATTCAAGTAAGATTTTACTAGTTTCTATTTTCATATTCCATACTTCATTTTAACCTTATTTTGAATATATCTATTTTTCTATCTACTCTCTTTATTATCTATTTTATCATTGTTTATGCTTCCATATTAGTGTTGTGCTCTCTCCTAGGTAGTCATTGGTATTAGAGTATCTGGATCATAAAACACCTAATGAACAATGAATAATTTATGCAGAAAAAATAGTGAACAATTTTTCAAATAATGCTGAACAGAAAATAATTTTATGCAAAATGCTAAAAATAGTTTATGCAGAAAATAATGAACAATTTTTATGAGAAAATAGTGAACATTTTTAATTAATGCAGAAAATAGATTTTATGAATGTAGTAAGAAGATTTGAATATATAGTAAACATGATGTAGCACCAATTATGGCATGAGTAGTTTTTTAAAGACACGTCACCAGCTCGCTGTTGTAGCACCAACTGTAGTCATACGAACCACATGCGCCAACAGATGCCACTGTTTCACATGTGTTGCTCAACAGCTCAGCACGATTTCACACACTGTCCAGTCATATCATCCATATTCATGTGAATACTTAAATATATGAATAATCGTACCCTGGTGCCAGGAACATAGCACTGTGTCAATTAAATATGATACTCTGTTCAAAAACACTGCAACTACTGCCCACATCTTCAAATCTCACTGTGACACTAGGAACATTTAAAATTTTGTTCATGTAGTGTTTTTCCAACCTGTATTGACATGACAAGCCCTAATAACTGAAATTATAATGTTTGGAACATGAAATGAGGTCATAAATGCACCACAATAATGATCTTATTTCTACCCCACTAACTTCGTAGATTGACTAAGCTATGAGTCGCAACGCCTCAACATCAAATCGTACAATGCGAAACA
The DNA here is from genome assembly GCA_032878915.1 of Castanopsis chinensis. Lineage (NCBI taxonomy): Eukaryota > Viridiplantae > Streptophyta > Magnoliopsida > Fagales > Fagaceae > Castanopsis > Castanopsis chinensis. The sequence continues at coordinate 27,732,962 of JAVQMG010000120.1, forward strand.
AGTTTGGATCTACTTCAACAAATGGATCATCACAAGTTGCAGCAGATCAATAACTACACACATACACAGACTACTATGGAGGGAAATGGGTTAGAAAGAGGAGAGATTTCCTTAATATGCCAATATACACGTACAAGAGTCTTGGAAGCGTTAGGCACATCATGGTCGGCAAACCTACAAAACTAAGTATAGATACCACCGCAGTAGAGCTCACCGTAGCAAAACCACCATGGTCAACCCTATACGAGAAAAGGTGTGAGTTGGAGGTGTATTGTCGATGGCATGGGTTACGAGTTCCTAAGGCACACTCAGCTGAGTTACCTAAAAATGAACCTGCCAACATACTTGCTTGTCTTTAACAAGAGAACAATCAAATGCAAAGGCGATTAGACCGTTTTCATGCAATCCAAAAAACTCGGAAGCATCTAAAAGGGAAGGTGCAAGAGCGAGCCATCAAGTCTATTAATGAAGTTACTACATTAGATGGTGAAAGAGATATTTCAGACTTTTCAAATTCAAGTAATGATGATTTCCAAAAATTTCTACCTACAAATATTAGACGTTGTTGTTAATGTCCACCAGTGCTACACTGATGTTCGCAGTGCTGCATGTGCTGCTCAACGATTTGGTACGTTCTTTGATTTTCCATTGAGTTTACACGATTTTGTTTATTCAACGATTTCAAACTTTTCAACAAATTCGGATGATCAATACATTAGTACATAGTTTTCCATTTAATTTTCACGATTTTGTACATTTAACGAATCCAAACTTTTCAACAAATTCAAACTATCTGTACATCTAATTTACACAATTTTATTTTGTACTTTCAAGATTTTATACATTCAATGAATAATTTTTTTTTTTTTTTTTTTTACAAATTCGAACAATCTGTACATCTAATGTACACAATTCTCTCTCGAATTTTCACGATTTTGTACTTTCAACAAAATTTGATAGGCCAAAAACGTATTGACTCCAAGTGATTAATTAATTGATTAATTAGCCAAGTTTATTAATTAATCAAATTAACATGCAAAGCGCGTGGTAGTACAAACAAATCACCAATTAAACTAAGTGTAACGGAAATTGAATTGACATGATTATTTGTTTTCGAATGGGGGAAAACTAGCATGACAAAAACCCCACCTGGTGATTTTAAGGTCACCACTCCCGAGAAAACAGTGAACAATTTTTATGAGAAAATAATAAACAGTTTTAATTAATGTAGAAATAAACAATAAACAGATTCGAATACACAGTAAACATGATGTGCAGAGAGCAAATTTTATTAATGTAGAAATAGATTTCATCAATGCAGAAAAACTAATTCGATTATTGTGAAATTTAAACATGAAAAATCATTCAGATTTGGTGTTTAAATTTAGAAAACACGATTTCAGTAGGTGCTTTATGAGAAAACAGTGAACAATTTTTTAAATAATAAACATAAAATAATTTACGCAGAAAAAAGAGTGAACAATTTTTTAAATAATGCTCAACATAAAATAATTTTATGCAAAATCCTAGAAATAGTTTTGCAGAAACAGTGAAAATTTTTATGAGAAAACACTGAACAGTTTTAATTAATGCAGACAACAGATTTTATGAATGCAATAAGCAGATTCGAATATACAGCAAACATGATGTGCAGAGAGAAAATTTTATTAATGTAGAAATAGATTTTATCAATGCAGAAGAACAAATTCGATTATTGTGAAATTTAAGCACGAAAAAGCATTTAGATTTGGCATTTAAATTTATAAAGCACGATTTTAGTAGGTGTTTTAAGAAAAAACAGTTAACAATTTTTTAAATAGTGAATAGAAAATAATTTGCGCAAAAAAGAGAGTGAATTTTTTTTTAAATAATGCTAAAGAGAAAATAATTTTATGCAAAATCATAAAAATAGATTTTGCAGAAAACAGTGAACAATTTTTATGAGAAAACAATGAACAGTTTTAATTAATACAGAAAATAGATTTTATGAATGCAGTAAGTAGATTCGAATATACAGTAAACGTGATGTGCAGAGAGTAAATTTTATTAATGTAGAAATAGATTTTATCAATGCAGAAGAACAAATTCAATTATTGTGAAATTTAAGCATGGAAAAGCATTCTGATTTGGCGTTCAAATTTAGAAAACACGATTTTAGTAGGTATTTTATGAGAAAACAGTGAACAATTTTTTAAATAGTGAACAGAAAATAATTTACGCAGAAAAGAGAGTGAACAATTTTTTAAATAATGCTGAACAGAAAATAATTTTATGCAAAATTGTAGAAATAAATTTTGCAGAAAATAGGGAACAATTTTTATGAGAAAACAATGAACAATTTTAATTAATGTAGAAATTAATTCATATTTTGAAATTAAAATGTATTTTACAGAGTTCCTTACAAGGTACTCGAGCTCACCAAGCTCGAGTACCTTAGAAATAAACATAAACATAAATATTTTTATAATAGGTACTCGAGTTTGGTATACTCGAGTACTGTGTTGCATGGAACTCGAGTTTACCAAGCTCGAGTACCATATTATTTTTTTAAATCGCATAAATTCCAGGTCAGCAGTACCACGGTAGCTGAACTTCTTGGTACTCGAGTTTCTTAAACTCGAGTACCATTTAGAACTCGAGTTTAAGAAATTCGAGTACCAGAAAAGTGGTATTTCCCTATTTATTTCTGAAACAGTGTTTTTTTACTACTAATTTTTGAAACTTGTGACATTTGGCCATTTTGGCCTTTATGGTATCAGAGCCATTCTTTCCTTGGCAGCCGGTAGAGTTGTTGTGTTTCTCTGTTTTTCCTGTACCTGTCTGACCTTGTGACCCTTCGTTGTTGTGTCGATCTTGCCATCGTTGGCGCCACCGTAGTCGTAAAGTAAATTCCCGAGTCTGAACAGTAAGGCCCGTGTAAGTTGAGAGAGAGGCGTTGAGGGCGTGAGAGGAAAAATGGTTGATTGCGGTATGTGTTACGAAATGCAACAGTTGCGAGAAAAACATGATAATTGAGTGTTATAACTAGGATAGTTATAGAAAGAATGTGGAGATCCAATTCCTCTATTAGCTCCAGGACTGGTTGTCCTCCTGATATTGTGAATGAAGAAGATCATACTGTAGAGAAAAGTGAGTACCCTGATTTTAGAAAATGGAACATACCCAAAGTTTCTACTAAATCTGTTTATGAACTAGGATGGTCTGAAAATACTGTTTTCTCTTAATATAGAGTCAGAACTGTTGAACAAACTTTTTCTATTTCTAAGCTTCATGAAAAATGCTGCTTATTTTCCAAGAAAGATATTAACAGTTTTGTGACTAAGAAAGTTAAATATTTACACATTGGACTTGTTCAAGTGGCTGTTAAACCTTTAACAAGAAGAGGTATCAATGCTTCTGTGCTTATGTGTTTACGTGATGCTAGATTTAGACAATTTAATGATAGTATTCTTGGCATGATTACTGCTTCTTTGTATGATGGTCCTGTTTACTTTGATTGTTATCCTGATCTTGCTATTGCACTTGATGATCCTAATATTGTTAAAGCTTTAACTTTGAACATATTGACATCTGGTTATGATATGGATGATGGTAGTAGACCTTTTGCTCTTATTTACCGTATTTACTATCGTTTGCTTGGCTCTCAATTGACTCCATGTTCTAAAGATAGAGACCCTGCTGGTAATACTATGTTAATTCAATGTTCCACTCCTGATGCTCGAATCCGTGTTCCTAAAATGATTAAATGGGAAGACATTACTCTTCCTAAAGAATGGACTTTGGAAAAAGAAACACCTCCTGTTAAACTTTTAAAACCTGTTTTTGATGAACTTGATCTCACTCATATTCAAAAATTTGCTGATGGTACTGTTAAAATACATTTTGATGATGATACTTGTTTATCTAAAAACAAGCCTTTGAGAATCAACGAAGGAAGACATTCCTTTGCTAGGTCTGAAAGTCTTGCTAAAAGAGATCATGAAATTGATGAGTTTTTGAAAAAGAATTTTCGAAAACAAGATTTAAAGCTAAAAGGAGTTGCTAGCAACACCTCCCAAGTTAGCAATGCTTTTTATTCAACCAAAACTGAATTTCCTTCTGATAATACAAAACCTGTTGATGAAGATAAAGATGATGCAAAATCTGATGCTCCTTCTGCTACTGATTTTCCTCCTATTGAAACCCCTATTCTTCATAATCATCTCCGAGTTCTTACCAGACTTGAACCTTTTGAATATGATATGGTTTTTCTATATAATGAATTTATGTTGTTGAAAAACCGTCCAAAAAGGAAATATTACCAAGATACTTTTGATCAGTTTGAAAAGGACAGAGTCAAAAGAAAATGGAAAGAAAAAATGGTTGAAGAAAGAAAACATATTTTATTTTTTGATTATCTTGAAAATTATTATGTTTCCAAAAATGATGTTCATACTAATTATTTAAATGTTATCAGAAAATCTAATTTTGTTAAACCTGACAAAACCGTTATTCGGTCTAGTCATCCTCCTCTTGAAACTGTTTTAATCACTTGCCAAAGTGCTAGTGAGAAAGTTGAAGTGAAAGCTTCTCCTTTCAAAATTGCTGATGATAAAACCCCTGTTTCTGCCATTATTGAACAAAAAAATTTTGCTAATGAATCTTTGCATATCATTGGTCAACAGCTTGACCGTATTGAAGAAAAAATTGTTCAAAAAACTATTGCTCCAAAACCTGAGATTCCTTTGATTGATTTCAGTGATCAAAGAGAAAAAATTAATTTCAAAACCTCTCAGAGTAAAACTGTTGACTTAGTTGCTTCCCAAAATTCAACTCTTGACAAAGTTGAAAAAATGCTTTCTGATTTAAAGGTTAAAACCGAGCAGGCTTCTGCATCCAAAAGTGCTGCTTGTGCTATTTCAAGAAATGAAAAAGAACCTGTTTTTGAAGAAACAACAGATTCTGAATCATTTTCTCATGTTTCTTATGAAAATGTTTTTGATGATTTACAACCAGAAATTAAAAGATTTATTGGAAAACCCAATTCCATGTCTTTTACAAAAAACTGGTATCCAAAACCTACTCCTCCTGATATGCAGTTTGAAGAAAGATCTTTTCAAACTCAGTTTTCTGTTTCTGCTGATAAACTGTATGAATGGAATATTGATGGTTTGTCTGAACAAGAAATTATCAACAAACTTGCTCACATGTCCATGGTTGGCTTTGCATACATGAACAATCACAATGATCTTGATCATCCTGATGTTGTTAACTTGCTTGTCACTGGATTCTCTGGTACTTTTCGTGGTTGGTGGGACAAACATCTCACAGAAGAATCTAGAGAACTTATTAAACATTCTGTTAAAAAAGATGATGATGGCATGCCTATTTTTGATGAAGATATTGGTCGAGGTATTCCTGATGGTGTCAATACCTTAGTCTATACTATTCTCAAACATTTTGTTGGTACTCCATCTAATATTTCATCTCGCATTTCTGATTATCTGAATAATTTGAAATGTCCTACTATGTCTGATTATAGATGGTACCAAGATGTCTTTCTCTCCAGGGTTATGCTTCGGAATGATTCCCAAAAAGCTTACTGGAAAGAGAAGTTTATTGATGGCCTTCCTCCTATCTTTGCTCATAAGGTAAAACAAGAACTAATGGGTAAAAGTGATTCTATTGATTATGATAATTTGACTTATGGTGATATTTTCAGTACTATTAAAAAACTTGGTATTAACATGTGTAATGATGAAAAATATTTATGACAACAATTAAAAAATAAAAAGAAAGCTAAATATGAAATGGGTAATTTCTGTGAACAGTATGGTTTACCTCCTATTGCCCCTTCCAGGCAAAAAGGAAAAAGTAAACATGATAAGGTTTACAAAAGTTATTACCATAAAAAGCATAAAAGATACAGATCTTATTTTGTTAAACCCAATGATTATTATTCTTCTGAAAAGAAACCTGCTTTTAGAAAACATGTTAAACAAAGGTCGGGTAAAGGTAAGTGCTTTAACTGTGGAAAATTTGGTCATTTCAGTAAGGACTATACCCAAAAGCCTGGCAAACTGAAAAACAAATTAAAAATGTTAAACATTAATGATAATGATCAAAATGAACTGTTTCAGATTCTTGAATCTACTGTTTCAAGTGAGTCTTTTGAAGAGGATTTCTCCTCCTCATCAGATTCGTCTTATCAGTCTTGTGATTATTCTGATACACCTAATATTAAACTTGGCTGTAAAGGATCTTGCTGTAATGTTATGAAATCTGTTAATGTTTTAACTAAAGAAGAAGAACAAGAACATTTGCTATTAACCACTATTGCTAAAATTGAAAACTCTATGCTTCAGAAAGAACTCCTTGATAAGTTTAAACAAAACTTAACAAGAGACAAAACTGTTAAAAAACCCAAAGCTCCTGTTAACTTTGAAGAAACTTTGGAAAGATTTAATAAAAATAAATCCAAAGAAATAATTGTTAATGATCTTCAAAAAGAAATCAAAAATGTTAAACAAGAGATAATTCAATTAAAAAATGATGTCAAAAATATTAAAAAAGACAATGTTGATCTTAAACAAGAACCGTTAATTCTTAAAATTGATAAAAATTTGGATAAAGATTTGTCTGATAATGATGAGCACCAAGATGGAGAAGGATCTTCTCAACAAACTCCTCCTTCTGTTAATGTTTCTGATAACTTGATTTCTGATAATCTTATTACTTGGAATGATAATCAACTTGCTCTTGTTAAACATATGATGCCTCCGAAATGGTTTACTAAAGTTAGAATTGTTGTTTCACATGATTATGCTTTTGATACTATTGCCATGATTGATTCTGGTGCTGATATTAACTGCATCGAAGAAGGATTGATTCCTTCTAAATATTTTGAAAAATCTACTGAAAAATTGGTATCTGCTAATGGCACGCAAATGAAAATCAAGTACGAATTGAGTAATGCTCATGTTTGCCATAATGATGTTTGTTTTAAGATACCTTCTGTGCTTGTTAAAAACATGACTGATAGAGTGATACTTGGATTGCCTTTTATTGCTTCTTTGTATCCTTTCCTTGTTGAACATGATGGGATTACCACTGATCCTTTTGGACAAAAAGTGAAATTCAAATTTTGTTCAAAAAATACTGATAATGATGTTTTTAATCTTATTCATGCTAAAGTCAAGCATCTTAGTTTCCTTAAACAAGAAATTAAGTACAAAAAAATTGTTGAACAGCTTTCTGATAAATTATTACAGTCTAAAATTGATAATTTTCAGAAAATCCTGATGAATGATGTTTGTTCTGATATTCCTAATGCTTTTTGGCATAGGAAGAAACATATTGTTGATCTGCCTTATGTTAAAGATTTTAATGAGAAAAATATTCCTACCAAGGCTAGACCTATTCAAATGAATGCTGAAACTGTTGAATTCTGTAAAAATGAAATAAATGATTTGCTCAAGAAAAAACTGATTAGGAATAGCAAGTCCCCCTGGTCTTGTGCTGCTTTCTATGTCCAGAAAAATGCCGAACTCGAGAGAGGAACTCCTCGCTTAGTTATTAATTACAAACCTTTGAACAAAGTCTTAGAATGGATTAGGTACCCTATTCCTAACAAGAATGATTTAGTTCATAGATTGAGTGAAGCTGTTGTCTTCTCAAAATTTGATATGAAGTCTGGATTTTGGCAAGTCCAAATCAATGAAGCAGAAAGATACAAAACTACTTTCACCACTCCGTTTGGTCACTATGAGTGGAATGTTATGCCTTTTGGTTTAAAAAATGCCCCTAGTGAATTCCAGAATATTATGAATGACATATTTAACTCTTTCAGTCATTTCACCATTGTTTACATTGATGATGTCTTGATATTCTCCAACTCTATTGATGAACACTGGAAACATTTGTACTCGTTTCTAGACACTATAAAAAGAAATGGTCTTGTTGTTTCTGCTAAGAAAATAAAGCTGTTCCAAACCAAAGTCAGATTTCTTGGATATAACATCTCTGAAGGTCAAATCCATCCTATTGATAGAGCCATTCAGTTTGCAGATAAATTCCCTAATGAAATCATTGATAAAACCCAACTCCAAAGATTTCTTGGTTCTCTAAATTATGTTGCTGATTTCTACAAAGATTTGAGAAAGCAATGCAAACCACTCTTTGATCGGTTGCAAAATAATCCTCCTCCTTGGACTGATGTCCATACTTCTATTGTTAAACAAATCAAATCTCATGTCAAGACTTTGCCTTGTCTTGGTATTCCTACTGTTAATGCCTTCAAGATTATTGAAACTGATGCCTCTGATGTTGGCTATGGAGGCATTCTGAAACAAAGAGTCACCCTAGATTCTCCAGAACAAATAGTTCGTTTCTACTCCGGAGTTTGGAATGCTGCACAACTAAATTATAGTACTATAAAGAAAGAGATTTTAGCTATTGTTCTCTGTATTTCAAAATTTCAAAGTGATTTATTAAACCAAAAGTTTCTATTACGTATAGATTGAAAAAGTGCTAAATATGTTATTGAAAAAGATGTTGAAAATATTGCCTCAAAACATATTTTTGCCAAATGGCAAGCTATTTTAAGTATTTTTGATTTCACTATTGATTATATCAAAGGATCTCAAAATAGCATCCCTGATTTTCTTACTCGTGAATTCCTGCAGAATTCCAATGGCGGGTAGAAGATCTAAGGATAAAAACCCTGTTGAACCTCAGTTAGTCAAAAAAGAACCAGTCTCTTCTTCCGAAATTGTTAACCGTTTTACTCCCTTAGGAACAATTCCTAAGCCAAACTACTTTTCTGTTTTGGCCTCAGCCTATGATCCTTATGCTTTGACCCCTGTTCACCAACCAGTCAAGACTATTTACCCCAAGAAAGCCAATACTGCCCAGTATGTTAAAAAAACAATATTTCCAAAATCTGTTTTTTATTGAACCAAATAGGTCTACAATTAGGAACCCCCTCCAAATTGCCAGATCTTATTTCCCTCCATTGTTCCATTGGATTCCGGAACATTTTGATAAAAAGCTAGAATATTATTCAGAGATTTTGCATCAGGAAGATGCTGTATTGATCAAAACAATTTATGATCTCACTGATAAATCCAAAATTATTTACCACAGTGTTTACATTAAGAACTTCATTTCTGAAAGAGAATGGGGCCCCTCCCCTGCCTTTTTAAGAAGGTTGACAAGATCCTCTGTTCCATACTCCTATTATGATTATATTACTGCTTGGTTCCGATTCATGCTTCACCAGAATGAAACAATGACTCATTCATGGTTTGTTAACTTTGACAAAGAGTTTGATGCTGGCACTATTTTACCTCTCTGGTTCAACAGATGGTGGACTTAGTTTGGTCCTGTTACTGATATTTTCCCTGAACCATTATTAACTGCTTTTAGATCTTTTGAAAGCAATTTCAGGACTGATGCTCATAATGCCAAATTCCCTACTCTCCTCCATTTTGTTAAACAGTTCAGAATTCCTTGGATTTTAAAATGGCAATATGAGAAGAATGATGATGTCCTTACCAGGTGCTGGTATGTTAAATGGTGGGATAAGTTTGGATATGTTCAACATATTATTGACAATGTTTCCAGACCATTACCCAGGAAACTTTCCCCTGCTCTTCAGGATAGGAAAATTGATTCTCCTTCTTCTTCCAGCAAACCTATAAAAAGCGGCTCTCCTTTTGATGATTTAGGTAAGGAAGCTCTTTGTATTCTCCTTGAAAGAAAAATTAAAGAAGAAGCTGCTGCCTCTAAAAGCTCAGATGAGGGTTCTATTTCTGCAAGCCCTTATTTCCCTCATCCCCAGCCATTTCCCAAAGAGTGGTTCAGTCATGATGGAGAATATGATGAAGAAGAAGATACTCTGATCTAGGAGCAAATTGATTCCCTATTTGCCTAGCCTGCACAAAAGGCAAATAATTCTACTCTCACTATTGATTTACCTGGTGATGATTCTCCTTTTGACTACTTTTGGCACTCCACGCCAAGATACTTTTGGCTCCTGAAAAGGCGCTTTTGACTACTTTTGGCACTCCACGCTAAGATACTTTTGGCTCCTGAAAAGGCGCTCCTGATGCTTTCTACTGTTTTTTATGCCCCTCACGGGTCATGATATGAATAGTAAAAATGTCACTATTTACTTTTACTATTTACGTCACTATTTACTTTTACTATTCACTACTTTATTTGCCTATTTAAGGGGGGTTGTTCCTTATTGTTAAACTCAGAATTTTCTTTGTAAGAGTATTTTCTTTGTGAAAGAACTCCTCTTTGTAAGCTTACTTCAGAGTTGTCTGAGAGTTACCACTTAGAAATTCCCACTATTTCCCACAAAGCTTGTAACTAGATTGATGACTAGCCTTCAAGCCTTGTACTATTGATCATTGTAATCTTGTAACTACTACTGCTGTAAGTGTTTTGAACTACTTTCAATAAACACTTCTGTTTTCAATACTTTGATTATTTTGATATAACTGCTTGGCTGGCTCTGCCGCCATACGGTTCAATATAACTGCTTTTATTTTCAAGTATTTTGATATAACTGCTTGGCCGGTATATATATATATATATATATATATTTATAACCTGGTATCTAATAAACTCCCCTATTGATTTGATAGTAGTGCGTGTTGATTTTTGCACCTAAAGTGACTTTTTTAAAAATGAAAAAAAAAAAATTATGTAATTACAACAATGAAAGTAGTAATAAATGTCTGTCCTTCATGATAGCTTCTTCCCTGACTTCTTGATATGTATCTCAATGATCTTAGGTTGCCCATTATGTAATTGACACATAAGAATATAATACACTAAAGAACAATCTACCAGAATTCAAAAGAGATTAAAAAAACAGTGCCACAGATTGTATTCTTCTAACTTGATGACTTCTATTCGATACTTATATGCAATACATACATAAATTAATGAGTTATGATATCATTAATAAGAATGTTGCCAATTAGATCGTAACGTTTATATAAAATGAAAAAATAAAAAGGGAAAAAGAAATCCTTTCTTTTAACTTCTCAAGGACCCTGATAGCTCCTAATCTACCAAGTAAGATACCACCTAAATAAAGCCGCAAACATTGTATTGACAGTACTCAATAAAATATAAGTCAATTTCCATGTCCATGCCTTCAGTGTCAAGAGCCTGAACAATTTATTATAAGATTCCAGTACCATTAAAAAGAATGAAAAGGGAAAGTTATTTTCCAATCAAAACAAAAAGGCATGTCACTAATCAGTAGCATTTTAACTTCCTAGCTATAGGTCCTAGTTTTCTTTTCTTTTCTTTTCTTCCCTCGAGTATCTCTTTTATGCTTCCTGCGTAATAAGGCAAAGCCATTATTCGGCTATTACTTATTTGTTTAAGAAAAAATTAGTACTCTATGAACTAAAGATTAAATTTTGCTGCATACCCCGTGCTTCCCAGCTGTCACATAGCTTTGCCCAAGATCATCTATTGAACCCCACCTAATGAGCTTTCCGGAATCTGATTTAACCAACAAAAAAAAATCACTATAAGTGCAGCTAAATGTAACAAAATGTACACTCATAAACACAAGTATTAACTTTATAGCTAACTAAACTCAAAATTAAGTAACCATAGAAAGACTCAATCACTAGTAATGCAAAACAACAACTTTACTCTGAATTTTAACTTTCAAAATCAACTAAGCTATTAATGAAAGTCCCAGACGTTGCAACTTCAAAGTGCCCAAAAAAAAACCACTTACTAGAATTTAGTACAAGAGAAAAATAGTATTAATTTGGGAAATACACAAAAGACGAATAGTAGAAACTAAAAAATAAAATAAAATTTGTCGGCCCCACTTTCAACAAATTGAAATAAAATAAAACTTTTTTTTTTCCCAATTAGTCACATTTTCTTGGCTACCAAACAGTGTCAAATGCCGCAATCAACGACCTCAACCACTATACACAACCAACGACATTCCCAAATACACCATAAACTTTTAAAAATTACAAAAATAAATAAAATATAGCTAAAAAAAACATAAATAAAAATCTAGTTATAAAAGAGATAAGAAAAGCATTAGAAATGGCCATGGTGAAACCACAACCTCCACCGCAAACATCTTTCCAGGAGCCCCCCCCAACGGTATCGGCCGGAACTCTAGCAGTCTTCGCGCTGGCTATGGCGAAGCAGTTCTTCCCCACTATGACTTAACCTATCGCATCCACTATCACCGACACTACCAAATTCACCTTAGACGGGACCCTGAAGCTACATGGCACATGTGTAAACCACTAAGGTAAGTTACGTTAATGAACATATATTTTACCTATATTAATATATAGTTGTACATTTCACTAAATATTTATAAATAAAATATTTAATACATAAATATTTTATAAATAGTAATGTTTAATATTTATATTTAATATAAATAGCAATATTTAATATAATTACCATTTTTGGTGCAAATCAAGGAGCTGGTCATGCTGATCATACATGTGGAAATGGAGTTGAATTTGCACATGACCCTTTGTCACTTCCTAGTGGCCCAATTACAAGACTTAGAGCCAAACGTTTCAAGGAAGCACTAAATGGGCTAGTCCAAGAGAATTGGGCTGATTTTGAAAAGACCAAGATGAGCTCAAATAATAATCAAGGCTTAGTCCATGTCATCAAAGCAATTAAAGAGGCTAATTAGCATGTAAATTTGCACCCAGCATGGTCTGAAAATTAAAGGGTGTTAAAATACATTAAATCTAGTCATTTAGCTATGTTTGACTGCCTTTAAAAGTCCAAGAATCCAAAAAACGTGGGAACTTGTTTAAGTTAATTTTTGTGTTGTTTTTAAAGCTGTAATTATGACTTTGCCTCTTCTTGGAGGGCTGTTCTAGGTATATAGATGGGTAGTACGAATTTTAAATTTAATTTTTGGTTTTTAGAAAATTAATCTCCTTGTGAGGTCTTGTGTTTCTCTTGGTTCTTAAAAGAACTCTTGAACTTATCAAGTTAATCTTATGGCGTTCAAACAACCAAACTTATCACCTTGATTCTTGAGAGTTTCTTAGGAATTCTTGGTGTGGCGTTTCAATCCATCGTAGTCTTGGTTTTTCATCTGATTAGGTGATGGGTCAAGGCTCAACAAATCTTGTCTACACGATCTCAGGGTTCCAAACTATCATTGTTATCGGGTTTCATCATAATTGTTGGTGGAGTTCATATCATTTTGGTATTAGAGAATCTCCTTGTGAGGTCTTGTATTCCTCTTGGTTCTTAAAAGAACTCTTGAAATTATCAAGTTAATCTTGTGGCGTTCAAACAACCAAACTTATCACCTTGATTCTTGAGAGTTTCTTAGGAATTCTTGGTGTGGCGTTTCAATCCATCGTAGTCTTGGTTTTTCATCTGATTAGGTGATGGGTCAAGGCTCAACAAATCTTGTCTACACAATCTCGGGGTTCCAAACCATCATTGTTATTGGGTTTCATCATAATTGTTGGTGGATTTCATATCATTTTGGTATTAGAGCTTTGGTTCTAAGATAAGTTTGACTATCTTTTATTTTCATTCTATTTCCTGTTCCTTGTTAAAGAAAAAAAAAAAAAAAAAAAAAAAAAAAAAACAAAACAAAACAAAACAAAAAAAATTCTCAATCTTGTTCCTCACCTTATTCAAGTTCTTGACCTTTTTGATGAGTTTTGGTTGTTTCTCATTCTGAATTACTGCTGGATTATTTTGAATTAGTTTCTTGAATTTCGATTAAGAACTAAAGAAGACACAAAAGAGTGGAAAAAAGGCAAGAGTGTGTGAGACCATAAGAGGGTAAAAGCTATTTAGAGTGAAAACATGAGTGCGAGTGTATCAATTCTTGAGTGAAACACGTGAGGGAGGGCCTATGAGGATTCTAACTTTGTTTTGTAAGATTTTAAACATGGCCAATAATCAAGAAGAAGACACAACCAAAGAACTTCGACAACCAATAGATCAGAACCTCCAAATGCAAGCACTGCTAGGGGAGATGAGGCATATGTTGAAGGCTAAAATTGAACCTATTCATGAGAGATTGAATAGGGTAGAAGCGGGAACTCCTAGATGTCAGCAACATGACATCCACAACAGGTAGCAAGGTGGGCGTGTTCCATGGCAAAATGTTGAGGAAGAGGCGGAGTTGGAGGAGGTTGATGAGCCATATGTGAACCGAGGCAGGTTTGAGCGTGGGTATGGGAATAGAGAAGCTAGGATGAGATGGCCTAGGAGGGATAATGATTTAGGAAACATAAAGATTAAAATCCCATCTTTTCAAGGCAAAAATGATCCTGAAGTTTATTTGGAGTGGGAAAGTAAAATGGAGATGGTGTTTGATTGTCACAACTATTCGGAGATAAAGAAGTTAAGTTAGCTGCAATTGAATTTACCGATTATGCCATTGTGTGGTAGGATCAATTATTGATTAATAGGAGGAGGAATAGAGAGCATCCCGTGGACACTTGGGAGGAGATGAAAATGCTTATGAGAAAGCGTTTTGTACCTAATCACTATTATAGGGGATTGTATCAAAAGTTGCAAAGGTTAACTCAAGGTTCCAAGAGTGTGGATAAGTATTACAAGGAGATAGAGGTAGCTATGATCCGGGCTAATGTAGAAGAGGACCGGGAAGCCACCTGGCTAGGTTCTTGCACGGTTTAAATCGTGAGATTACGGATATAGTTGAGATGCAGCACTATGTTGAATTCACGAATATGGTGCATCAATCCATAAAGGTGGAGGAGCAATTCAAACGGAAGGGATTGGCTAGGAGGGGACAACCTATGGCTACCACCAGTCAGTGGAAGACAGCTCCAAAAAGGGACGAGCAGCTACAAAATAAGCCAAAATTTGAACCATCTAAGAATGCCAACTCAAAGACCGCCACTACTTTAGGTAACACCGAGGCTTCAAGTTCTAAAACCCGTGATATTAAGTGTTTTAAATGTCAGGGGCGGGGACACATAGCCAGCCAGTGTGTAAACAAAAGGGTGACGGTGATAAATGCTCAAGGCGAGCTTGAGTTGGAGAATGAGGAAGAAGTAGATAGTGTTGACATGCCATATTTGGAGGATGCCGATGATGAGCAAAATGCTGTGGTTGGAGATTTATTAGTAGCAAGGCGAGTTCTCAATGTGCAAGTTAAGGAGGAAGAAAGTAACCAAAGGGAGAACTTGTTTCATACTCGGTGCTTTGTAAATAACAAAGTTTGCAGTGTCATTATCAATGGAGGGAGTTGCACAAATGTAGCCAGCACTTATATGGTGGAAAAATTGGACTTAACTACCTTGAAACATCCTCAACCTTACCGGCTTCAGTGGCTGAATGAATGTGGCGAAATCAACGTGACAAGACAAGTGTTGGTGGCATTATTCGTTGGCGGCATTATTCATTGGCAAATATGAGGATGAGGTGCTATGTGATGTGGTTCCCATGCATGCATGCCACATGCATGCCATTTATTGTTAGGAAGACCATGGCAGTATGATCAGAGGGTTACGCATGATGGATTCACAAATAAGTATTCTTTCACTCTTAAAAGGCAACCTATTACTCTTGTGCCATTAACTCCAAAACAGGTCAGGGAGGACCAATTAAAGTTAAAAAGATCAAATGAAAAAAAAAATAAAAGGAAAAAGAAAGGAAGGTCGAAATTGAAAAAAAAGGGTTTAAAAAAAAAGAAGGGGAGAAAAACATTGATCAGAGTGAAAAAGAAAGAGAGAGGATTTCGGCCATAATGAGTGCAAGAGAGGAAAAATTCAATTACATTTCAAAAAAAAGTGAGATCAAGAGGGCATTATTTTCACACCAACCCCTTATTGTACTCATGTACAAGGAGGCTCTTTTATGTACTAATGATCTCGTCGGTACTTTGCCGAGCGATATTGTTTATCTTTTGCAGGAGTTTAAAGATGTCCTTCCCGAAAAGGTACCTCATGGTTTACCTTCAATTCGAGGGATTGAACATCAAATTGATTTCATACCTGGTGCATCAATTCCAAACCGACCTGCTTATAGGAGTAATCCCAAGGAGACCAAGGAACTTCAGAGGCAAGTAGGTGAATTATTGGAGAAGGGATATGTGCGTGAAAGCATGAGTCCTTGTGCGGTCCCGGTGTTATTAGTTCCTAAGAAGGATGGAACATGGAGGATGTGTGTTGATTGCCGAGCCATCAACAACATAACGGTAAAATATCGTCATCCCATTCCTGGATTAGATGATATGCTGGATGAATTACATGGTTCTTGTGTCGTTACAAAAATTGATCTTAAGAGTGGTTATCATCAGATTAGGATGAAGGAAGGTGATGAATGGAAAACTACTTTTAAGGCTAAATATGGTTCGTATGAGTGATTAGTGATGCCTTTCGGCTTAACTAATGCTCCAAGCACTTTTATGCGTTTGATGAACCATGTTTGGCATGCATTTATTGGTAGATTTGTAGTTGTGTATTTTGATGATATCCTAATTTATAGCAAAAAATTTGGAAGAACATGTAATGCATTTGAAATATGTTTTGGAAATTCTAAAGAAAGAAAGATTGTTTGCTAACCTCAAAAAGTGCACCTTTTGTACAGATAAGCTTGTGTTTCTTGGTTTTATTGTTAGTAAAAGAGGGATTGAGGTGGATGAGGAAAAGGTGAAGGCATTCCAAGAGTGGCCAACGCCTACAACAATTAACCAAGTAAGTAGTTTCCATGGCTTAGCTAGTTTCTATAGACGGTTTGTGTGTGATTTTAGTAGCTTAGCCGCTCCTCTTACTAAAGTCATCAAGAAAAATGTGCCATTTAAGTGGGAGAAAGAACAAGAAAAGGCAATTAATCAGATCAAAGAAAATTTAACTAATGCACCTTGGCTTGTTTTACCTAACTTTGCTAAAACTTTTGAAATTGAGTGTGCTGCTTCAGGAATAGGTATTGGAGCTATTTTGATGCAAGAAGGCCGTCCAGTTGCTTATTTTAGTGAAAATTTGGGTGGGGCAGCCCTAAATTACCCCACTTATGATAAGGAGATGTATGCCTTGGTAAGGGTTTTGGAAAATTGGCAACATTACCTATGGCTAAAGGAATTTGTGATTCACACTGATCATGAATCTTTGAAGCATTTGAAAGGACAGCAAAGGTTGAACAAACACCATGCCAAGCGGGTGGAATTCATTGAAACATTTCCTTATGTGATCATATACAAGCAAGGTAAGGAAAATGTGGTCGCTGATGCATTGTTCCGAAGGTATGCTTTACTTTCCATTTTAGATACAAAAATGCTTGGTTTTGGATACATTAAGGATTTGTATGCACAAGATTCTGATTATGGTGATGTGTTCAATGCATGTGAAAAAGTGGCATTTGGTAAGTTTTCTAGGCATGATGGATTTTTGTTTCGGGAGAATAAACTGTGTGCCTAGGTGTTTTTTACGTGAATTGCTTGTGAGAGAAGCTCATGGTGGTGGTTTGATGAGTCATTTTGGTGTAGCTAAGACTTTAGGAATTTTGCATGATCATTTTTTTTTTGGCCTCATATGAAACGTGATGTGGAAAGAATCTATGAGAAGTGTATCACGTGTAAACAGGCTAAGTCTAAGTTGAAACCCCATGGTTTGTACACCCCTTTGCCAATACCTAGTGAACCTTGGACTGATATTTCTACGAATTTTGTTTTAGGTTTACCTAGGACTAAGAAGGGGAGAGATTCAGTTTTTGTGGTGGTAGGTAGATTTTCCAAGATGGCACACTTCATTGCATGTCACAAAACTATTGATACATCACATATAGCTGATTTATTCTTCAAAGAAATTGTTAGATTACATGGTATGCCTAGGACCATCGTTTCTGATAGGGATACAAAGTTTTTGAGTTACTTTTGGAAGACTTTGTGGGGAAAGTTGGGAACCAAGTTGTTGTTTTCTATTACTTGTCATCCACAAACGAATGGTCAAAATAAAGTAGTAACTAGAACTTTGTCTTCTTTGTTGCGTGCTATCATTAAAAAGAACTTGAAAACATGGGAAGATTGTTTGCCACATGTTGAATTTGCTTACAATAGAAGTATACATTCTGCATCTAAGTTTTCACCATTTGAAATTGTTTATGGTTTTAACCCATTATCACCTTTGGATTTAACTTCTTTACCTTTGAGTGAACATGTGAATTTAGATGGCAAAAAGAATGCAAAATTTGTAAAGATGATTCATGAAAAGGCACGGCTGAACATCGAAAGGAGGACTCAACAATATGTCCATCAAGCCAACAAGGGACGCAAGAAGGTAGTGTTTGAACCAGGAGATTGGGTTTGGTTGCACTTCAGGAAGGACCATTTTCTAGAAAAACGGCATTCAAAACTCCTACCTCGGGATGATGGACCATTTCAAGTAATGGAGCACATCAATGATAATGCCTACAAGCTTGACTTACCAGGTGAGTATGGGGTTAGTGCAAGCATTAATGTTGCTGATTTGTCTCCTTTTGATGTAGGTGATGATTTAAGGACAAATCCTTCTCAAGAGGGGAAGAATGATGCAAAACAAGGAGTTGGTCATGCTGATCATACACGTGGAAATAGAGTTGAATTTGCACATGACCCTTTGTCACTTCCTGGTGGCCCAATTACAAGACTTAGAGCCAAATGTTTTAAGGAAGCACTAAATGGGCTAGTCCAAGAGAATTGGGCTGATTTTGAAAAAACCAAGATGGGCTCAAATAATAATTAAGGCTTAGTCCATGTCATCAAAGCAATTAAAGAGGCTAATTAGCATGTAAATTCGCACCCAGCATGGTCTGACCATTAAAGGGTGTTAAAATACATTAAATCTAGTCATTTAGCTATGTTTGACGGCCTTTAAAAGTCCAAGAATCCAAAAAAACGTGGGAACTTGTTTAGGTTAATTTTTGTGCTGTTTTTAAAGCTATAATTATGACTCTACCTATTCTTGGAGGGTTGTTCCAGGTATATAGATGGGTAGTACGAAATTTAAATTTAATTTTTGGTTTTCAGAAAATTAATCTCCTTGTGAGGTCTTGTGTTCCTCTTGGTTCTTAAAAGAACTCTTGAACTTATCAAGTTAATCTTGTGGCGTTCAAACAACCAAACTTATCACCTTGATTCTTGAGAGTTTCTTAGGAATTCTTGGTGTGGCATTTCAATCCATCATAGTCTTGGTTTTTCATTTGATTAGGTGATGGGTCAAGGCTCAACAAATCTTGTCGACACGATCTTGGGGTTCCAAACCATCATTGTTATCGGGTTTCATCACAATTGTTGGTGGAGTTCATATCAATTTTTGACTAGGAATTACCATTTTGTTATGCATTTTGAAATTGTACGTGAATCAAGCACATTTATATATCTAAGTGAGTTAATGAGTGCAAAATATTAAGAATCTAATATTAATGAGCTATGAAATAAAATTTAAAAACAAAAAACAAACGCATATACTCAATAAAATTCACCACACAACTTTCTCAAAAAAAAAAAAATACCACATAACAAAAATTATCACACATTCTATCTTATTAAAAAAAATTTTAAAAAAATGATCATAGTTATTATTAAATTTATGCAAGAATTTTAATATGTGACTAATTCCGTTTACTTTTTTAAAAAAATAATATGATTAATTGGATGGTCAGATTGAGAGAACATAACCATACAAGTACACAGCACATGCCCATCATGCACCATACTTAGATTTGAAATCTAATCGTTGGATTTGAAGAGTGTAATAAAAGGTTAGTTTTGGTAAATAATGGTAACAATCAAACGGTTGGATTTAGAGAAAAACGTGGTCAAAGTTGGTCAACCCTGGTCAAATTTAATAGATGGTCTCGAGACAACAGGACTTGGTGAAATTCATATTCAAATCTTGATTATTAGGTTTGAAGAGTATGATGACATATTGATATTGGTGAAATTTGAGACCAATTAGATATTCAGATTGAGAGAATATATATAGTCATATAGATACATAACACATGTCCATCACGTGCCATTCTTAGATTTGAAATCTAACCGTTGGATTTGAAGAGTGTAATGAAATGTTCATTCTGGTAAATTATGGTTACAAAACTTGAATTTAAACTCATCTTTTATGCGTTATTTTAAACTACAAAAGTTGAATTTAAACAATTGATTGATGATATGACTATTAATCTTTGATCACCTTTAAATTTTGTAGGCATAAAAAATATATGAAGATAATGTAATCTAATGGTAGATTTGTCAAAATTCACATTGAATTAAGAAATATAGAGTTGGGTTCAAGTTAGACTTGATGTAATTTTGAAAAATGTTACACCAACCAATAACTTATTGTTGAATTCATATTTTGAAAATCTAACCGTTGGATCACATTTTCTATATGTTCTTAACATGCATGCCAATTTTTATGCCAATCGGATCTAATTTACCATTTAATCTTTAAACTCATTTTTTATGCGTTATTTTAAACTACAAAAACTTGAATTTAAACAATTGATATTGGTGAAATTTGAGACCAATTGGATATTCAGATTGAGAGAATATATATAGCCATATAGATACATAACACATGTCCATCACGTGCCATTCTTAGATTTGAAATCTAACCGTTGGATTTGAAGAGTGTAATGAATTGTTCATTCTAGTAAATTATGGTTACAAAACTTGAATTTAAACTCATCTTTTATGCGTTATTTTAAATTACAAAAGTTGAATTTAAACAATTGATTGATGACATGGCTATTAATCTTTGATCACCTTTAAATTTTGTAGGCATAAAAAATATATGAAGATAATGTAATCTAACGGTAGATTTCTCAAAATTCACATTGAATTAAGTAATATAGGGTTGGATTCAAGTTATACTTGATGTAACTCTAAAAAATGTTACATCAACCAATAACTTATTGTTGAATTTATATTTTGAAAATCCAACCATTGGATTACATTTTCTATATGTTCTTAACATGCATGCCAATTTTCATGGCAATCGGATCTAATTTCCCATTTAATCTTTAAACTCATTTTTCATGCGTTATTTTAAACTATAAAAACTTGAATTTAAACAATTGATTGATGACGTGACTATTAATTTTTGATCACCTTGAAATTTTGTAAGCATGAAAAATATATGAAGATAATGTAATCTAACTGTAGATTTGTCAAAATTTACATTGAATTAAGAAATATAGGGTTGGCTTCAAGTAACACTTGATGTAACTCTAAAAAATGTTACACCAACCAATAATTTACTGTTGAATTCATATTTTAAAAATCCAACCGTTGGATCACATTTTTTATATGTTCTTAACATGCATGCCAATTTTCATGCCAATCGGATGTAATTTACCATTTGATCTTTAAACTCATCTTTTAAGCGTTATTTTAAACTACAAAAACTTGAATTTAAACAATTGATTGATGACATGACTATTAATCTTTGATCACCTTGAAATTTTGTAAGCATGAAAAATATATGAAGGTAATGTAATCTAACGGTAGATTTGTTAAAATTCACATCACATTAAGAAATATAAGTTGGCTTCAAGTAACACTTGATATAACTTTAGAAAATGTTTCACCAACCAATAACTTATTGTTGAATTCATATTTTGAAAATCCAATCGTTGGATTACATTTTCTATATGTTCTTAACATACATGCCAATTTTTATACCAATCGAATGTAATTTACTATTTGATCTTTAAACTCATCTTTTATGCATTATTTTAAACTACAAAAACTTGAATGTAAACAATTGATTAATGACATGGCTATTAATCTTTGATCACCTTGAAATTTTATTAGCATGAAAAATATATGAAGATAATGTAATCTAACGGTAGATTTGTTAAAATTTATATCGAATTAAGAAATATATGGTTGGGTTCAAGTTACACTTGATGTAACTCTAAAAAATGTTACACCAACCAATAACTTATTGTTGAATTCATAGTTTGAAAATCCAACCGTTGGATCACATGTTCTATATGTTCTTAACATGCATGCCAATTTTCATACCAATCGGATGTAATTTACTATTTGATCATTAAACTCATTTTTTAAGCGTTATTTTAAACTATAAAAACTTGAATTTAAACAATTGATTGATGACGTTGCTATTAATCTTTGATCACCTTGAAATTTTGTAATCATGACAAATATATGAAGATAATGTAATCTAACGGTAGATTTGTCAAAATTCACATTGAATTAGGAAATATAGGGTTGGCTTCAAGTAACACTTGATGTAACTCTGAAAAATGTTACACTACCAAATAACTTATTATTAAATTCATATTTTGATAATCCAACCGTTGGATTACATTTTCTATATGTTCTTAACATACATGCCAATTTTCATGTCAATCAGGTGTAATTTACTATTTAATATTTAAACTCATCTTTTATGCCTTATTTTAAACTACAAAAACTTGAATTTAAACAGTTGATTGATGGCATGGTTATTAATCTTTGATCACCTTGAAATTTTGTAAACATGAAAAATAGATGAAAATAATGTAATCTAACGGTAGATTTGTCAAAATTCACATTGAATTAAGAAATATAGGGTTGGCTTCAAGTTACATATGATATAACTTTGAAAATGTTACACTACCAAATAACTTATTATTGAATTCTAATTTTAAAAATTCAACCATTGGATTACATTTTCTATATGTTCTTAACATGGATGCCAATTTTCATGCCAATCGGGTGTAATTTACCGTTTGATCTTTAAACTCATCTTTTATGTCTTATTTTAAACTACAAAAATTTGAATTTAAACAATTGATCGATGATATGGCTATTAATCTTTGATCACCTTGAAATTTTGTAAGCATGAAAAATATATGAAGATAATGTAATCTAAAGGTATATTTGTCAAAACTCATATTGAATTAAATAATATAGAGTTGGGTTCAAATTATATTTGATGTAACTCTAAAAAATGTTATACCAACCAATAACTTATTATTGAATTCATATTTTGAAAATCCAACCATCGAATTACATTTTCTATACGTTCTTAATATACATGCCAATTTTCATGCCAATTGAGTGTAATATACCGTATATTCTTAAACTCATCTTTTATGCGTTATTTTAAACTACAAAAACTTGAATTTAAACAATTGATTGATGACATGGCTATTAATCTTTGATCACCTTGAAATTTTGTAATCATGACAAATATATAGAAATAATGTAATCTAACGGTAGATTTGTCAAAATTCTCATTGAATTAAGAAATATAGGGTTGGGTTCAAGTTACACCTGATGTAACTCTAAAAAATGTTTCACCAACTAATAACTTATTATTGAATTCATATTTTGAAAATCCAACCGTTGGATTGCATGTTCTATATGTTCTTGACATGTATGCGAATCGGATGTAATTTACCATTTGATCTTTCAGTGGGAAGTCGAAAAAAAATAGAGGGAAATTTTGGGTTTGGGAAATTTAAAGGTTTACTGTGGCGGTCTAACCTGCCGCAAAGAAGTACATATTGCAGCGGTCATCTCACCACCGCTATAACTTACATATTGCGGCGGTTTTCTATATTGCCATTATAGAAAATGGGCGGAAAATGCGCGAAATGATATATTTATTGCGACGGGATTTTAGAGCGCCACTATACTGTAGTTACTGCCGCTAAAACATGCCTATTGCGGTGGTTTTTTGTTCCACCGTTGTAGGACGCCGTAAAAAACCCTACTTATAGCAGCGGTCACAAAAAATGCCGCAATAAATCACATGTACAGCAGTGGGCCGAAAACGTGCCGCAATAGGCGACATATAGCAGCAGTTTTCGCACCCGCCGTAATAGCTCGTTTCTCTTGTAGTGACACACACGTGTGTGTGTGTGTGTGTGTGTGTGTGTGTGTGTGTGTGTGTGTGTGTGTGTGTGTGTGTGTGTGCGCGCGCGCGCGCGCGCGCAGCAGGGGCAAAGTGACCAAGGTCAAGCAGAGCTAATCAAATAAAAAAAAAAAAAAACATTTTCTGACCTTCTGTAGTCAATTCAGTCTCGCTAGGCTGTATAACATTCAATGTTTCCATAAAGAAAAGGGAAAATAATTAGCATCCAATGCATTGAATTTATTGTTAAAGATAAGTTAGCAAGCAAGCTTCTACATCTTTACCATGCTCACTAATATAACTAAAATGAAAAAATATAACTATTTTTTTTTTTAAATATAACTAATTGAATGTGCTTAGCTTGTTAACTGTTGAAGCAAGTTTTATTTTATTGTTTTTTTAATATATATATATATATATATATATATTTTAACATAGTGTAACTAAGTAGTGCGACCCTATCATTTTCCCCAAAAAAAGAAAAAAATTTTGTTTGAAAAATTATTAACTATTACTATGTGAAACGACTGTCAATTAGAAGAAGCTTGATGAAATTTGTAATTAACTATTACTGCATGTCTTTTTTTTTTGGGAATAAAACGACTATTAATTAGAGGTAGCTTGATGAAATTTTTAATTGACAATCTAAACACAATAATTTAACAAGTGAATAACATGTTGACTTGGGGATTGATTTGAATATCTAAATAAATTGGCATGTCCTACTCTAATCTTTGACAATTGAAGCAGTTGTCTAAGGCCCTAAATAAAAGAAGGCCTCATATGTTAAAATAAAATAATATTACTATTTTTTTTTTTTTTTTTTGTGGTGAAGTGTCAATGTGTAGCTAAAAGAACCATACTCCCCACCCCCCCCCCCCCCAAAAAAACCTTTTATCTCTCATAAAATATTCTTTTATTATCTTTTAAGAAAAAACTATTTCTAATTTCCTATCAAATGTCCCTTCTCGCAATCTATTTCGAAAGATAAATCTTGCAATTAGTAATCATCAAATTACATATACCTTTCCTTTTCTCTAAAGTATTTCTTGATAATCAATCACTATCAAACTACTCATTTTCTCTCTTACATCTAAATTTATTTTCCACTTGAAATCAAAGGCACAAAAACATCTAAATTTATTTTCCACTTGAAATCAAAGGCACAAAAAAGATTGAGAGGATTAACTATATTGTCAATTAAAAAGGAGATTTTAGCTAAATTTTAACTAGTAATTTTGCAACTTAAAAAAAGTGAGAGCAAGAAATTTTAGTAAAATGGAATGTTATTTAAATATATTATTTAATTGATATTTAAGTATAAAAGAATACATTACTTAAAATTTTTGTATTAAGTCTCCTATTTTAACTATTGCATTATTATAAAATTAAAAAAAAAAAAATTGTGTGAGAGAGGCATTTTATTTTGCAGTGGATATAATAACAGTGTCCCATGGCCCAATTATTACTTATATGCCCCAATGTGGTTTGGAGTAGTAACCCAACTCTACTAGTGCGATAATTTTGCGAGTTGGTGAGCCTGTGGCCCACGAATAGGAGCTTCAGATTCCAACTTTCAAGGATTGCTACCGTCTTCAAGGGGTGGGAATATGAGCCATACGGACTCACCTCACCTATACGTTGTGGGCTTAGGCTCTATTTTCTCTGGGCTGATAACTATGGCCCATGGGTTTGGCTTAGTTGCTCTTCCTATTATATAAATAAAAAACTCCATGCCTATGAACCCTTTTTTTTTTTTTTTTTTTTTGAAATTATTTTTTTATGGATTATGAACCTTTTTTGTCAAATGTATAGTGTGTGTCATGGTTTTTAATCAATTTTTCCAAACCGTATGAAACGTGAAACAAAAATAATCTTTTAACCCTTTAAATGGCAAGGACTTTGTAGATGAATTAACATCTCCTTATGCACAAAGTGCTTGGAAGTTTAAAGAAAAAAAATTTGTGCTTTAACTTTTTAATAATTTAGAACTTCTTTCTATTATTTTATTAGTTGTCAAAAACAAAGAGAATTGCAGTATGAGATTAGGATTCGATGCAATTACCCTATTTCTCTCTCACAAAAAGTTTTTACCATTTCACTTTTTAATTTTTTTTTAACTTTTTACTTTTTAAAAATATTTTTTTATGTAATGGTTAAAATTGAAAGTTGTTCTTCTTAACTCTCAATCTAAGCCATTGAGTGCAATTGCACATGAAGGATATTGCACTTGATTCCAATCCTGCAATGTGAACAAGATTGGCATAGATATATAGCATGCACCTGTTGCTTTTATACTAATATAAAGACACGTTTAAATAAGTGAAAAAAAAAAAGAATAAGAATCATCAAAGGTACAAACACATTCTCTTGGGATGAAGATCCGCATATCAATATTCTCCATCTTTAGTCAGACTTGATGACTGAATAAAGCAGAACCCAATTGGGCTGTGTGGAGGTGCTATTGCCTGCAAATTGGCAACCAAAAACTGTCCCCAACTGTGTACTTATTTTATTCTTTGCTTAGAGCCTTTGGTTTTATAAATGGCACATGCTGAGTATATATGATTTTTTGAACTCTCCCATCAATTATCAATTATCAAGCAACAAAGAACATAAAACGGGTTACTTTTAGGGGGAATTGTTCTTCTATATAGCTCAGGAATACCGTTAATGAAAATGAAATAGAGTAGCATCAACGATTCAAGAATAATAGTTTGCCTTCAAGGTCCTTGTCGGATAGACAACGGGTACGGTCTATCTTTACAAGTCAATTGGGGTTTGAGTCAGCCTCAGCTTTTATTATCTCAGATCTTCAGGCGCTCATTTTTCCTCTATTTCTTATTTCAGTTTTATTTTTTGTTTTTGTTTTTGTTTTTTTTTTGGTTCAACGAAATTATATATCCTTATAAAAAAAAAGTTATAAAGAAATTTTCGCATAATTGCACTAAAGCTTTGTGTTAGAGATATATTAGCCCATTAGTATAAGTCCAAGCTTAATTCTACTTTGTGTGCAAGCCAAGTCTCCTACTTATATTAAAAATCTATTAGTTTACGGTTTAATCTACTATATATAAACATGTTATGGTTCATTGTAATACAGAATTTGTATTACACTCTAATATATTATTGATGTAGCCCTTTAGCGTTTCCTTCGTAGTTGTAAGCCATTAAGCTAAATTACATAAAACCCATCCATTCTAACTGAACCCAAACCCATCCAATTATTAGTTAGGTTAAATGGACATCAACCCAATTAAACCTAGTGATTATCGGGTTTTAACTAAAAACCCATTGAACCCCATTTAACCGAAAAACAATATACCCAAATTCAACCCAACCCTTCCCATAAAAAAAAAAAAAAAATTTCAATTTTAAAATCCATTCATTTTCTTGTCCTTTCTTGCCTTTTCTCAGAAACCACAAAGCAAATTTTTGTCATTTCCTTTCTCTCACTTTCTTGGCAACCAAACAACAGCACCTAAATACTCTTTCTGAAAATCAAGAAAAATTCCAAGCAAAACAGAGTAAGTGTCTCAGAAAATCTTGGCACACGCCAATGATTCCGACTCATCAATCACATGCCGATGGTTCCGAGTCGTTGGTCTCAGCAATCGATAGGAAGATGAAGGAGCTGGGTAAGAATCTAATGCACGCCATGGAAGCAATCAACGCGTACCTCACTCAGCTCGAGAATCGATTTGAGTTGCCATGGCAGCTCTGATGGAAACCTCAAGCTGAAATCTAAAACTCCTTTGTAAACCCATACCCACATCAAGCACTCTCTGAAATACTGTCAAAGAATTCATCGCTTGCATCATCATCAAGCATACCCACCTTCCCAACACCAATCAGTTCAGCTCGAAGGTCTCCCCTCTCGCTCGAATCTCTTCATTTCTTCTTCGCTTCGAACTTACGGTTTCTTTTTCCAGATCCAAAATCCGTTTGGTTGTTGAGAAAGCTGAGGAATTGATAGTTTTTATTCTTCACTATCTTCTTTTTTTGAATTTGGTGCATGTAATTGAGCCATTTGGCTATATTTGGTTCGATTGAGTCGAAGTTGATTCATTTGGCTTTTTTTTTTTTTCTTTTTTTTGGTTTTCAGTTCTTAAATAATTGGAATCCAATTTTCAAAATTCATTTCCTTATTTTTTAAATTTTCTCGGCAACCAAACGGTGGACCACTTAGTTTCTTATCTTATTCCTCTATTTTCTTGGTGCTGAGTTGTTACTGTGCTTATGGGCATTTTGGTAATTTTAATAATTGGGTAATTGGGTGGGTTGGGGTTTACCCATTATAATTGTGTTGGGTTGGGTTGAGTTTGGGTTAGAAGGAATTAGTTAAGTGAGTTTTAATGGGTGAATGGGTTTTAAATACCCAACCCAACTATGCCCAACCCAAAGTCACCCATTTGACACCCCTAATACTAGCATATTCAATATGGTGTATCAATGCTAATATTTAACATTTGGTTGGAATGATGAAAAAGTGAAAATAAAAAAAGTGAGAGAATATAAAAAATTTTATTTTTCTACTATATGTATTTAGTACAAAAGATAGAAAATAAATATAAATTCACTTTATTTTTGGTTGAAAAGAAAAATGTGAATATAAAAAAGATAGTTTGCGGGTATATTATATTGCCCAAGTTACATTTAAAAAAGAAAAAACATATTTGGTCAAATGTGTTCCAAATGACAAATGGTAAGTGCATTTCTAGTTTGCACATTTTCACCCCACTTCTTTCTAAAGTTTAGAAGGAATGAAGTTTGTGGGCCCAAGTGGAAAATCACACCCACCCCATTTTTCTTCTCTCCTCAACTAAACTATGGAAAGCTCTTGTTATTTTTCCTTCCATTTTCTCTCCGACTTATTCATACTTCCTCTAATCATCCCAATCAAACATAGTGTAAGGCTCTGATTTGCGATTTAATACATGGGTGTTTTGTTTGGATCTAGGTCTTAAGTTGGCAAATTCCTATGTTGCAAGGCTTGTAAATTTGCTTGCTAGGTTAAGTAATGAGTAGTTTACTGCTTTGAAGGCTACGAGTTTATGAATTCTTGCTCAAACAATCTGTTATGCTTTAAGTATGGCAAAAACTTCACTCGACCAAATTTCCAATAGACTTGGTCACTCTTGAAATTGGTTTTTGGTTTGAAGCGTTCTTCAAAAGTTTGTTACTTGGTCACTAGTAGAAACCGAGTGTTATTGTTATTACTTTTTATTATTATTTTGGGTTGTGGTGATTATTGATGTAGTTGTGTTGGTTGTTAAACTGTTAATTTTGGGAATATTTGAATAAGTAACAATTAATTTATTACTTAAAAGTCTTAAATTCACTAAATTAAAGTAGATTTTTCAACATGTAACAAAAGTTGAAATTAAAAAATATTGATTAAATGATGTGGTGGAAAAATGAGAGCTTTCAAGACTTTACCAGTGGGCACAATT
This sequence comes from Castanopsis chinensis, assembly GCA_032878915.1. NCBI lineage: Eukaryota > Viridiplantae > Streptophyta > Magnoliopsida > Fagales > Fagaceae > Castanopsis > Castanopsis chinensis. The sequence continues at coordinate 27,762,267 of JAVQMG010000120.1, forward strand.
CATGGCCCTTACCGGTGTGTGTTAATGAGGATGACGTCTACCGACTGATGTCATTCATAAAAATTAAGCATTTAGCATAAAAATTATGCTGCAAGAATGTTCTCCTGTCAATTTTTTTTTTCCTTTTCTTTTCCCACCAAATTTGAATGATTTCAATAGGTAATGCTTTTCTTCTTTTTATTTTATTTTTGGACAAAATTTGGCTATAACTCTAGCTATAAAAAAAAAAAAAAAAAAAAAAATTTAACGTTGCTAAATATTTTGAAAATCTAAGATTGTAAATTCTTAATGTTCTTAACACGCATGTCTAATTTTATGTCAATCGAATATTATTTACTATTTGATTTATAAACTTATTTTTTATGCATAATTTTAGATTACAAAAATTCAAAATTTAGACATTTGATTGATATCATAGTTATTGATTTTTAATCTTCGGAAAATTTTGTAAGTATTGAGCATATAAGAAGAAAATATAATTCAATTGTAGATTTGTTAAAATTCACATTCAATAAAAAGATATTAAATGGAGTTGTAGTCATTTGCTACACAAACTTTGTCCATTTATTCTTCCAATATTTTCATAATAATTATTTTAAAATTTTAATGATTTAATTTCCTATTTGTGTGTCTAACCCAAAACGAAAATGACTCTATTTCCTCCTAGCCAAAAGAAAAATCTGACAAATTAGGAGGCTAGGATTAGTGAATTTTACAATAGTTGTTTGGGTATATTCAACAATGACTCACATTTGGAGTTCTTGAAATATACTTTTGAGGTCTAAAGGACCAGCTTGTATAATATGGAGGACAAAGTTTTCCTCTAACTCATAAAATCATTCATGTCTATTATTTCAAGTTTGTTGCCAAACTCTGTCCCTATGTAAATAAGTTGCATACTCATTTAATAACTCATGTGTCATGTGATAGAAATATATGAAGATGGTTTTATTAGTCACCACATAAAGAAAAACAACGCTGACTATTTTTATCCTTGAAAATTGGGATAACCATGTTCTTTCTTATGTGCTCTTCATCCCTGTCTGGTTGATGTTTCCTCTTCTCTAATTGATATATGTTTGTACTTTGTAGCATACAAACCACAAACTATGTATATTTTTTAATTAATCAGTTCTCTTTTGAAAATCAATGAAAACAATTATTACAATTATTGAGCATCAAAATCTTGTTGGAATGTCATCATCTTGTTTTAGCTGCATAAAAAAACTATATTAAAAATTTTATCTTCCCTTAATCGGAAAGAGCTAGGAATCAATGCCCGCTTTGGATAATCAAATATATTTATTGTAGATATGACGAATGAACAGCTTCTTGGAAAAGTTGCACCTATGTATGGATCTTCTTGGTTTGAGAACAATCAAATTCTATATGAACATATGATATTGTTCAATGGAATTCTACACTGCAAATGATGCTGTGCATTGTGGAGTTTTTTTTTTTTTTAAATTAAAAAATGGATGGTACTGGTAGCTTTACCCAAAGACGCAAAAAACAAGGGTTTGTCAAGGAAAATGAACCATCCAACATATAAAAGTGTTTCTTTTGTTTCTCCATTCCTCACCTTGTTGCTTATCCTAACCTTGTTGCTTTCCCCGAAATGTTTTCATTTGATCTCAAGGTGCACATTATATATGTCAGACATGGTATATATTAAAAAAAACGCCAATTTCTGGCTCACACAAACTTCCTAAAATCCTGGCCTACTTTGGCTCTTATGAATTATTTGATACAAGTTGACAAACAATGAACAATCCTGTTTAGTAAAAAAAATTCAGTAAAACAAGAAAAAAGAAATTTTATTTGGGTGAAACATTTCAATGCACAACATAATTTAGGTTTTATTGCACATTTAGTTCTCAACTTTTATGCCATATTTAAATGGCCCCTATCTTTTGGTTTTATTTCATTTTAGTCTTTATATCTTTGACTTTGTATCAAAAAGATTTTTATCGTGAACCGTTTTGTTTTTGAGCGAAATCCCTAAGATTTTGATAGTACCAAAAGAGGGAATAGATTAGTTATTCAAATGATCATATTTGCTTCTTTTCCATCTGTTTGGAGGTAGAGAAATCAAAATAAGAGTTCATGGCAGTGACTATTTTTTTTTTTTATAACTAAAATGAAACATTTAAAAGAATGAAGATCATTTTAAACAAAGAGCAAATGTTAAGGACTAAATATATAATCATACCTAAAATCTATTAGGCCCTAGCTAGAAATAGAATTGGCACTACATGTATGGAGCACTCTCAAATTCCTTGCATAGCCACCGCCCAAATACAAATTCCATTTAGATTACTCTCTTTAAGTTAGCGAAAGCATGAAAAGAGGTTTAGTTACTTGTGTACATCATTGTGAAAAAGCGGGGGCGAATAAGTGGGAAAGGAACAACAATCCATGATGCATATGATGCTCATATTGACAGAGAGATCCAAAAAGTGTTTCATCTTTCGAATTTTCTATACCTTTGAAATTATCATTTTGATGAAGACATGGATTGGGAACAGGTTCTCAGCTCTCTCAGCAACTGGGGTGTGGCCAAAAAAGGAAATAAATACACTTTTTTTTTTTTTTATGTACAGTATTTTGTTTGTGGGGCTATTTTCCTTCCTACAGTCATTGTCCTTATCAATTTTCACAAGCACCAACCTGTCACTTAATCATCAACCAAAAGGAGTTGAAATTTTAATATTTCTGTCATTTGTCATATTTTGCTAAGATTGAACTGTCAGTAGATACACTGTCAATTTGTAAACAATTCTTTATTCTTTTCTTAACAAGTTCTTACAACATTTCAATTGGTACACATATGTATAAGAAAAAGAATTTAAGGATCAATCCAAAATCTGTAGTATGTACACACCTTTGTTTAGAGATTTTGGGGTTGATGCCAATTGGTAGAGACAAGAATTTTTTTTTCGATGTTCGGTTTTTTTTTTTTTTTGTCTGTATCCCACAAGTGAAGAGAATAAAACTAAAGGCACATTGGACATGGTGGCTCGTGATTCATGAAGCATTTGGCTGGTTTTGAATCATTGCCAACCTTTTTGGTGTACCTATCTATCCTCATAAGGATTTTATTGTGTACCCCTCAAGAATTAGTTTGATCTTTGAGGCAATGCCAAGGGGCTAATTTAAACACTAAATCAGGCTGAGTACATCTCATAAGGCCAGGGGTCATTGTATCGAATTTATTCCTCCCAAGCTCTTGGACCTATCCTTAAACAGTCGTGTATGACTCTGAACACTGTAATTTTTTTATAAAAAAGAAAAAAATAAATTAAGACTAACCAGAAAACAATATCAACAAAATAATGAAACCTGGTCATATAGAAATTTGGTTTCTGCAGTTGGTTCGGAATAAAAGCAGCCGCTTCAGATTTAGAAAATTTTAATTCCAGAAACCATTACAATTAATTACAATACCTACAGTTGATTTCGGACCTAAAAAACACCGCAACATTCTCTTTGTCATCATCAGGAGACTGAAAATTTACAGAGGAATCAACCTTTCCGCCTAAAACACTAAACAGCATTTGATTCGAGCATTTCTTCTGATAATGACATGCAGGCAAGTACAAGAATAATGTTATATATATATATATATATATTTTCTCTTTTTTGGGTCTATATGGGATCAAACAAATATATATATATATATATATATATATATATATATATATTCTTCTGGTAAGTAATGTAAAACAGTTTTTTTTTTTATAATTATTTTAAAGTTAAGATATGATTTGAATTTATGCCTCTCGTTCTTGATGATTGTTTTTACTATCAATTCAAAATAGTAATATTTCTTTTGGATAAAGGAATTTAAAGAGAATGCTTTGGAATTCAATCTTTAATTTAAATGACTTGAGTATTGAATGGGCTATTAAAAGATACTTCATTCGTCTCAAAATTATTAGTCCTCACTCTTCTATAATATTTTGAGATCTCCCAAGATGAAGTCATCTTTTTAAAAATAAATAAAATTCATATATTGCCTTTTACTTTATTTAATAATTCAATATCATTCTTTTTATATAGTTTAAATTAATGAGGGTAGTTTTGAAAATTTGTACATTTTTTAAACATTAATTGCAATAAATATTTAAATGATATTATCTTAAAAAGTTGGATTTTCTAAACATAACCAACAATTTGGGACGAGTGGGGTAATTTTTTTACTGGTGAAATTTATGGAGAGATTTTTTTTTATAGAGTTTCAACTTATAACGTTCACTTCTGATAATAACTTTTTATTATTAGATTAAGATATCACTTGGTTATTGGTGAAATTTATAAAGAGATTTTTTTGGTGAAAATTTCAACCTATAATGTCTGCTCCTAGAAATTTTTTTTTTTTTAGAGAGTTTTAAGTTATTATTAGACTAAAACACCAATTCGTTATTGGTGAAATTTATGGAGAGATTTTTTTTTTGAGAAAATTTTAACCTTTTTAGTCTGCTTTTGAGAGATTTTTTTTTTTTTTGAGAGAATTTCAACCTATGGCGTTCACTTCTGATAATATCTTTTTATTATCAGACTGAAACACTAATTGATTTTTGGCGTAGGTGGGGCTGATAATAGCTTTTTATCATCAAATCAAGACACCAATTGAGTTTTTAGTATAGGCCGAGATTGAATTCCAGATCTCTTATTTAACCATCAAATATTTTACCAGTTGAGCTAACTGAAATGCTTAATTACTAGGTGCGAGATGTCATTTCAAACCCATCATATCATAAGAGCTTTTATTGGATTAAAATCTCCAAAATTATTATCATCATGTGTTCTTAAATTTATACCAAGCAATTTAATAATAATTGTTCTTCAAATAGTTATATGAAATGCTTAATTATAAATGTAACTCCACTGATTTTTGGTTTGATGTAGGCAAGATTTGAACCTAAATCCCTTATTAAATAACAAAAAACCTTACCAATTGAACATTTATGTTAATGGACATCTACTTCTCTCATTTTTCGAATTACTTAGCAAACAAAGAAAACCGCTAGGTATCCAAAATGCCTAGAGGCTAGAGACTACTTGGAGTAGTTTTTTAGGTATGTGTGTGTCTATATATATATATATAATAGAATCTTTTTTAGGTGAATTTGGGATTCTGCTTTATGGTTTAAAGTAAAATTTCTATTTTGTGTCAAATTACTTATTAGGAAGGGGCAATTTTTTTCCATGATGGATTATAATGGGTACTTTTTTGTTTATTTATGTGAGGGTTATAATGGTTACTATTCTCATATTAGCAGCGTCCTCGTCAATAATAGTAATATGGGCCGTCAAAAGATTACCATACCGAATATCTTGACTTACTACCTTATCAGATGCTTTGCAACCTCAGAATTACTGCAAATCCCAGATAATCTTTTGTTTTATTTTTATTCTGTTTTGATTTTTGTTTGTTGGTTTTGATTTGCTTGTTTGTTGATTTTTCTGACTTTATTGAGTGATGGTTGCTTTTTATTTATATTTATATTTAAACAAATTATAGATATTTGGGGTATTTTTAAATTTTGTCCTTTAAAGTTTAATTTTTTTTTATCAACTCTGCTAACATTAGATATTGTTTGGATTTGCTCTTTCCCGCCCATATCCATTGATGAGATGTCTATTAAATGTCAGTTCATCCCAAAATAACATAGTTTTAATATTCAAAATTACATCATTTTGAGTTATATTTAAGCCACTTAAGATATTTTGTACTAATCATTCTAGTAAATAATTTTAATTTCTCTCTCTCTCTCTCTCTCTCTCTCTCTCTCTCAAATGTATATATTTATATATCCAATCCGATTTGCTATCAAGTTTGCTTTAATACTGTTTATAACCCTCTCTTAAACTAAATAAAACCCTGCATATGTGACACCCTAAATTAGATTGGATTATTTGAGTGTTTGTTATATACAAGCAAGTGTTGAGTCCCACACCAATTGGTCACTAGGCGAACCTTGAGTTTTTAAATGATTATGAGGAGCTTTGATTGCAACTTGTTATGTGTAGTGGAGAGCGAAAATTAGCCGACACTAAAACTCGGGTACTAAGCAAATACCCTATTATAGACTTCGGTACTAAGTGAAAACCAGTAACATTTTTTGGCATAAATCACATATATAACATGTATATTGTGTAAACTATAATCAATATAAAATAGGCCATACAAATTATTAAAAACTAATCACCTGCAATTTTTCATAATTATTTGAAAGCAAGTATCATACAAGAGAATGGTCATCTCAAATCTACAACCTCACATGCTACAATTTTTCAACGTTGGCATTGTCTCCAACAAGGATGACTGATGATGATACACGAAAATCGTTAGTGAGTTGATGGCTCCTAATCGCACTAATGGGTACCTGAAGTATGAGAAAACAAGAACCAAACAGAAGACATCGATGTGGTACCGGCCAAAGACTCTCCGAAGGTTAAGTTAGTGAATGAGAAATCTTTAAGAATATTATAGTGAGAGAGTTAGAGATTTTCTGTGTACCTGCGAAAGAAGGAGAACTGTTACTTATATAGTGGTGGGGGAGTGCCTTAGATCCCAAGAATAGGGGGTTTTTCCTTATAGGAGAAGGTGGAGTTAATGCTTTTCAAGATCTTAGGGATATTCTCCCTTTTGGGAAGGGAAAATCGTGCTGTACAATTTTTGTGTGTGATACACAAGGTGTTTCCATATATGAGCATGTGTGTGGATTAAGTAAAGCCACCTAGGACTCGTTGGCTTTCCTCTCCGTTGGTTTAGGACTCTTCATTGCTCAGGGGTCCCTTGTCGATTCGTGGGGTAGATGCGCCTGTTAGCTTTATGGTCGCACTGTTCGTATTACCGTCATTTGAGGACTTCGTCGGTTTCTACGTGGCTGACGATTCCGTGGGTATCATTAGCCTTCATAGGCTTTATTTGTTCATGGGCCTTAACTTCTTTGCCAAAAAAACCCTTATTAGCTGCCCCCTACTCCGTGGTTTTGTTGGCTATAATTGACGGGCTTCAGAATAATAAAAGTCTTTATGAGCATTAATTGAATGTTTTTTTGAAGAAAGTGTCATTAATGGTGTAGGTAGCTTTTGGGTTAAATGCTAGGTGACACATGGCACTTGTTGGTTGGCCTCATTTCTAATAAGAAGCATCGCTTCTTATACTGTGCCCCTTCACTCTATAAATAGTTCTTCCTCCCATAGTTATTTTCTTTACTTTATTTTCACTTCTTAAGAGCTTGGGATCAGAGCTATTCCATTGTCGTGTCACTCAATCGTTTGTGAGCAATCCATCGCTTGTGTCACTTCATCACGTTCGAGCAATCCATCGATTCAATCATCATCTACTATCTTCGTAAGTCTCTTTTCCTTATCTCATTTTTCTTAATTTTCTAGCTAGTCGCCATTTATTTGGAGACCTGTCGAATAGTTTCTTAGAATACCTCTGTCGCTTGTAGGTGAATAGATATCAGGTGATAGAGAAGTGACAAGTGAACAATTGTCGTTAGTCTGTAAGGGTGCGGCCTACAATGAGGTTTATCCATCAGGGCGCGAGCTCGTAGAGGATTTAACTTGGTCCCTAAAAAGGGATTTTTCTACTCACTCCCTTGTCGAGGAAGAGAATGAAGGGGTTGAGGAAGAAGAGGAAGAAGAGGGTGATAAGGAGGAGGAGGAAGAGGAAGAGGAAGAGGAGAAAAAGGCGGAAGAAGAAGGTAATGAGGAGGGATAAGCAGAGGGTGACGGGGTAATAATCCAGGTAGACAGTAGTGGCTATAAGCCTTTTGTCCTTCCTTTGATATGGGTGGTGAACGATTTCTACCCAACGATGTCCTTGAAGGTCTTCAACACCCTTCACGACTGTTATCAAATCCCTGAGAACATTCCCCTTGGGAATTTTGAGAAGTGCTATTTAGGGAAGATAGCTGACATTGGCATGTATGATGCCCTGTTCATCGTAGGACTGAGATTGTCACTGACAGAGTTGCACTGTTAGCTTGTCAACTATTTAGGTCTGTCCGTTAGCCAACTTGCCCCCAATATGTGGAGAATATTTGATGTGGATGGTGAACGATTTCTACCTAACGATGTCCTTGAAGGTCTTCAACACCTTTCGCGATCGTTATCAAATCCCTGAGAACAGTCCCTTTCAGTTGGCAGGGAAGTTTAAGAAGTGCTATTTAGGGAAGACAACAGATGTCGACATGTATGATGCCATGTTCACTATGGGACTGAGATTGCTACTAACGATGCTACACTATCAGCTTGTCAACTATTTCGGTCTATTCGTCAGCTAACTTGCCCCCAACGCATGGAGAATACTTATTAGGGCTAAGGTGATATGGGGTCATTTGAGTGGTGGAAACTGTTGGTTTACCTTCGATGAGTTTTTTTATAGCTATATGCCTCAGTAGATTTCCTCGTCGAAGGGTATCTACCACTTCCTAGCCAGGAAGTCATCGCTTAGGTTGGTGTCTGATATGCCTGACTCCAATAGAAATTGGAAAACAAGTACTTTTTTTCCAAGGGGATGGATAGGGTGTGTAGACCCAAGGAGTGGGATGGCATGCCTGATGGGTTTGATAATACTTTGGTGATAGTGAGGGAGTCTGGTGATAAGATATAATAGCCTTCAAAGTTATGATGGTTGTCCATGACTTACAAGGTTATGGATGACCAAGAGTAATCGTCCAAGTCTTACAAGGGAATGGATGACCATACAATACTTGGTAAATTTCAAGGGAAATTCTCTATAAGCTCTACACAAACCATCCACGATCTGTCATTTTGGAACGTGAAAAGAATTCCTCGAAACTCGCTCCATTTTTTATCTGTTAACTCCACACATCTCCCACGATGGTAGTGGATCTGAGTAAGTAGACTCACCTCCAACTCTCTATAAAAGGATCAAGACACATTCACACAAAATAAGTTCTACTATTCAAAGTTTCTCATCTTTGTGTTCTAGAGAGAAAATTGACTTAACCGTCAAAGTGTCCTTAGCTAGGTTACACTAGTCACTACCATTGACAATTTTTTTTTTTTTTTAGGTCCTACAGCCATTAATATATCCCGAAGCATTCCAGCCTATTGATTTTTTTGCATCATCAATCGATATTTATCTCTCATTACCTCATTAGTTTTAGTTATGTATATAACTTTCTGCTCTTTGCTTTTTAGCCCTAGTCCGTCCATAGATAACTGACAAGCAAGAGAGCTTCCTTCAATGAGTTTGGGCAATCCTTCTCTATCAGAGGAAGTGGAAGGACCTTGTTGATAGGCAAAAAATGTATTAACCCCTTGTGATGAATTAATTGATTAATTAGCCAAGTTAATTAATTAATTCAATTAACATGCAATATGCGTGGTAGCATAAACAAATCACCAAATAACTAAATGCAATGGAAAATAAATTGACATGGTGATTTGTTTACGAAAGAGGAAAATCTCCGAGGCAAAAACCCCACCAAGTGATGTTAAGTTCACCACTCTCGAGAATCCACTATTATCAAAACAAGTGGTTACAAGTAAAGGAATTTCAGTACTTTATACCAACCTACAATTGAACCCTTACCCCAATACCTAATTGAACTTTTTCTGTAGTGACAATCTTTCCTTGTATTGCACGGCTCCCAGTACGTGATTAACCAATAGATGCGTGGATCCCAGTACGCGACTTGATCACCAACTTGAGAATGATGTTGGCAGCAAAGTTCTTTAGTTCATCATAGATGAAGATCATGAAGTTGCTTGATCATAAAAGCCTATGGTGTACAAATACAGCAACTTCTTTAAGATGAACTAGGGAAAATTCTGTCTCTGGTCACAATTTACATGAACAAGACTTTGCTCATTACTCATGCAACCCTAGACGGCCCTTAAAATAATGCTTATATATGTTTAGGGTTGTGAGAAAATAAAGCCCAAACATACATTCACGGATTATATGAAAATCAGCTCTGAAAAACTGAACTTCATAAATCTCGACAGATTCCTTAGCTATCGAGTAGCATTCGAGCCTCGGGCTGAAATAGCTCGACAGCTTTCGAGCCTCAGACTTTGCTCATTAAATCTCGACAGCTAGTATCTATCGAGTTAGCTGTAGAGCTTTAATGAACAACACTTCTTCACTTAATTCTTGGAAAGATTTGCAAGGCTTTAACACTTGAACTTGAAATCTTGTTTCTTGAAGAATTAAACACATCCTAGATCTACCCAATTACAAGTAAAGTGCATTTTGTCAAAGGATTAGCCAATACATAAAATGTTGACATATGTTCCTAACATGAATCACATATGTCCCAACAATCTCCCCCTTTGGCAATTCATGACAAAACTACAATAAACAAATGAACATATGAGAGAAGTCATAAATCACTCAACTTATACTCACTTGCTGAATACAATAAAATCTATCCTAACACAAACTCTTGAAAAACTTTGCAAGAAGAGAGTTCATAGTAAGAAGACTTTGACAACTTGTATTTCTGAAACACTTTAAATAAAACTCATCAAGGCATCTTAGTGTTAGACAGAAATAATAGATTGCATACAATATATAAGAAGTATGTGCATAAAGAAAGAAAAGAAATAACATATGTAAAGATAGGTGAAAGAATTGTAATAACAACCTCAAATGTATATATATCAACAAGTACAAAGTTTGCTATCACAATATGATCACAAGATTTACGGTACATGAACATTGTATCTAAAATAAAGAGAAAAGAAAAAGATACATAAAAATCCTCACCATATCCCTCAAGATATGAACACTCTCCCTAACAAAAATCTCCTATACTAACCTTCTCCCTATGAGTATGACTACTCTCATATCTAAAACTACTCCCCCTTTTTGTCATAAGTGACAAATGGTAAGTATATCAAGTGGATCTCATCAGCACTAGAAGAGCTAGCACCATCATCCTCATCAGCATTAGAAACTTCAACATCACCATCATCGTCCTCATCCTCAAAAGCCTTTGGAGTAGGATCAGAAGAAGAGGATGCCTCAGAATGAAGAAGGTTCCTAGACGGAGTAGATTTTCATTTAGGTGCCATAGAGCAACTAACCAAGAGAGAGAGAGAGACAAACAGAAAAGCACCAATCACAATCAATATATAAGAATATAGAGAATTGAAGGTATGTATGCATGAAAATGCATAAGCATGTGATATGCAATGGTAAATACATCATGGGTTCAACTCAATTCAAACCTACCAGCACACAATCATTGTAACAAGGTAAACACACATCTAAGACCATTTAAGCAAGACCTATCCCAAAAATTTTATAAAGCTTCATCAATTTTGAAAACCTAAAAATTTCTTAAAAAATCCCAAAAGTTAGGTCAGAAAGCATGAAATGCATGATAGATGAGAGAAACGAGATCTTACTAGAAGAAGAAAGATCAATCTAGGCTGAAAAACCTGTTGGAATGAAGTTTAAAGTGAGAGAAAGAAGTTTTGGGAGGTGAGGAGTCAACAAGAGTCGAGAGAGATCGAGAGAAGTGAACTAGAAAACGAGAGGATCCTATATAAAGAACCTTTTAATTCTCGACAGATTGAGAAGTGTTGAGAGGTGTCAAGCTTTAAAGGCTAGAAGAGATCTAGCTATCGAGCAGCTGTCCAAAGGTGTCCACAGCAAAAGGGGCTTGATGGATTGAGGAGCTATTGAGCATCTATTGAGAAATGAGTAAATCAATTTAACTTACACATAATCATAACTACATAATGGGGACTATCACCTTCAAGGTACATCCTATAACTCCCACATCTCTTAGAATATACGCTTGCAATCATGTTTTAAAGCATTTTGTTTCTTTGCTTTAATTTTTCTTTGCATATTTTTCTTTTATTAAACATATCATGCATGAGCATACAAGAGAGAGAAAAGAAATACCCACTAATGTTAAGCCTTTTGACATTGCACTTTTGTTATGCCAAAGCACACCGATGCCATTTCATGATTTGCGGGTAATAATGGTGAGATGATTATTTATGCGTTTCTCTTAAGATTTTTTAGTCATTCTCGTTAAAAAGAGTGATACGAGTATTAAGTATAAGAGATAACTTAATCTTACTCATCACAAACATGAGCCATAAAACTCACTTGCTTAGTTGTGCATAGAAATGCTTATCTAAGCTACAAGAGATACAAAATTTAGATAATTTTGTTTCATTGGCCATTCAAGGTACATAAGTACCAATGTACACAAACATACACTGTTTTTGTATTTTTTTGATTTTTCAAATTTTTTTATTTATTTTATGAATGAAAAACAAAATAAAATAAAAAACTGAAAAAACAACCAAACAAAAACATGTCAAATAAAGTAATGCATAAAAACTAGACTGTCTTAAAATAAGAAAGCAAAACACACAAGTAATGCAACCACAACATAAAAAGGAGAGAGGGAAAAGTAATTGAATAACTTAGAGCCTTTTTTCTTCCACACCTTGGAAGAGCCTTTCCTTTTGGTGAACCCTTGAACCGGCAAAGAGGGTTGAACCAGCGGAGAGGGGGAAGAATTGCAACCGTTCAAGTTCGTAAGGAGCATGAGGGCCTTAAGGATATCTCCAAGAGGAGCAAGAGAGGATGGAAACTGACTCAGGTTTCCTGTCGAGACCATGCTGTTGCTCTGTTGAGTGACTTGCCATTTGTAGCAATTTGGTCGAGCGTGTCCAACTGCTCCACAGTGATGACAGAGATGCTGCTTCTTCTCTTTGGACTTTTGAGCATTACTCTTCTTAGCCCTAGGGTTTTTGGTTTTTTTCTTAGCAAGCTTAGGGGGTGCTCCTAAGATGGATTTACCATTGTCTATGTTTTCACTAGCTATCATATTTTTAGCATCATTATTCTCAAATTCAATATTATTAGCAGGAGAAACAAAAAGAATAGTACTAGAAGAAGCAATATTAGGAGAAGAAAAATCATATCGTAAATCGGTTCGATTGGAGGCAGATTTTTGCATGCTGAGCATCTCATTAAACTTTGCATTTGAGGTCCTCTCCAACTAAGCTCTAACTTGGAACAGTTCTGCCTTAGGCTTCTTGGTCTTCTCAGCCAAGAAATTATTTTCAAACCTTATTACTCCAATAGTCTGATTAGCTTCATCAAACTTTGTAGAGAGTCGTTCTCGTTCAAGCTCCACATCACTAAGCTTCTTGATGGCCAATCTATACAACTTCTCATACTTTTCAGAGACCTTATATAACTTTGCATTGGCAGTGTGGATGTCATTTTGTTCATCCATCTTCTCAAATTTTGATTCTACCAAGTTTTCTTTTTCATCCACATCTTCTACAATATCTTCAGTAGGATTGATAATGGTGGTGAAGGTGATGCGAACCTTTAATCGACACGCTTTAAAACCCAACAAATAATATTGGAATATTCGCCCAAGAAAGCTAAAATTCAGATTTTGATAGGACCCTGACCCAACATTTATAAGTGAAATACGAACCAAAAGTATAAGGAACAGATCTTGACCCAATGATTATAATTTAATCATGAACCAAAGGTATAAAGTTTGAACTCCACAAGAAAGAATCCTTGATAAGTTCACAGTTCCTGAAGAATCAAAAGAAGAGCAAAGCCTCACATTTTCTGATTTTTATTCAATTATCCTCTATTACAATGAGTGCATGCTATTTATAAGGCATGACTGAAAATAGAAATATAAAAAAAACGTACTAAATAATAAAACCCTAAATAAAAGTTGATTTGGTTTGAAATTAGTAGATCCAAAATAGGAAAATAGCGAAAAAACGTTTTAATAATAAAAGCCCTAAATTTAGGTAGATTTGGTCTGAAATAGAAGCTCTAGTGATGCGAACCTCAATCGACACGCTTTGAGACCCAACCAACAATATGGGAATATTTGCCCAAGAAAGCTAAAATTCATATTGTAATTGAACCCTGACCCAACGTTTATAAGTGAAACGCAAACCAAGAGTATAAGTAACAGACCTTGACCCAGTGATTATAATTGAATCACGAACCAAAGGTATAAAGTTTGAACGCCACAAGGAAGAATCACTGATAAGTTCATAGTTCTTGAAGAACCAAAAGAAGAGCAAAGCCTCACCTTTTCTGATTTTTATTCAATAATGTATCCAAAAAACGTTTACAGACTTAAGGACCTATTTAAAGGCTCCATAAAACTTGACAGACAAGAAAATATATTCTAAAATAACTCCTAATTGATACCTAACCATATCAGGAATCAAATTTGACCAAAAAGCATTAAATGCACCTAAAAACAAGGAAATAAACCATTTAAACCTAAAAAACGTGCTAAATAATAAAAGCCCTAAATTCAGGTAAATTTAGTCTGAAATAGCAGCTCCACAATAGGAAAAAATCTCCATTAACTGATATAGAGCTAGAAAGTCAATCAACCATTAATTCACGCCATAAATCACTCCAAGTTAAGCCAAATCAGCCCTCAATAACTTGGATTAAATTTATTACGCCTTCATCTTCCTTGGACCATGTTTGAAATGTCTTGCGTTAGAATCAGCACAAATCTCTTAAATCAGCCCATTAAGTGCTTCCTTGATCTTATTGGATCTTACTCTTGTAATAGCCCCAATTGGTACATGCAATGGATCCTTGAATGTTTGTTGGTTCTCATCATCTAGAATAGGAAAAAAATCTCTATTAACTGATATAAAGTTGGAAAGTCAATCAGCCATTAATCCATGCCATAAATTACACCCAATTAGGCCAGATCAGCCCTCAGTAGCTTGGATTAAATTTATGAAGCCTTCATTTTCTTTGGGCCAAGCTTGGAATGTCCTGCATTAAAATCAGCCCAAATCTCTTGAATCAGCCTATTAAGTGCTTCTTTGATCTTCTTGGATCTTGCTCTCGTAATAGGCCCAAGTGAAACATGCAATGGATCCTTGAATGCTTGTTGATTCTCATCAAAAGACATTTAGGATTCCGTCATCTTCATTATTGGAATCATCCTCAGGTTCGGTGTCGCTCAAGGTAGCAACAAGTGCCTTGCTCTTCTTGACAGACTTGAGATAAGTAGGGCACTCTTGTTTCATGTGACTAAATCCTTCACACTCAAAACACTTAAGTCCTGAGGGAATAATGTACCGATCTCCATCTCTAGCATCCTTCTTCCCTTTGTCTTGGCTCTTAGGCTGAGAAGAACTTGATTGCCTACGCTCCTTGTCAAAGCCCTTTGCATTGGCATTCTTTATGAAATTCTTGAATTTTAGAATCTTTATTGTCTGAAGACTCATCTGTGTCACTGCTCCTAGCCTTTAATACCATGCTTTTGCCCTTACTCGACTTGCTAATCCTCGTCAAACCTAACTCATAGGTCTACAGATTACCAACCAGCTCTGTCAAAAGAATCTCGTCAATATCCTTTGATTCCTCTATAGCAGTGATCTTGGTATGAAATCTATCGGGTAGAGATCTGAGCACCTTTCTCACAATCTTGGGTTAGGGAATGGTTTCCCTAAGATTAAATGCTGAGTTCACTATGTCCTTGAGCCTAGCATAAAACTCATCAAATGACTCATCCTCCTCCATCTTTTTTTCTTCGAAGCTAGTAGTAAGCCTCTGAAGCTTCAAATCCTTAATAGCCTTAGTTCCTTCATAGATTGTCTAGAGAATGGTCCATGCCTCTTTTGCAGTTTCAGTGGAGGATAACTTCTTGAACTCCTCATTTGTGACTGCATTGAATAAAGCATTCAATGCCCTACTGTAGAAGTTTTTTGCCTTAATCTTTGCATCATCCCAGTCAGCCGGCGCTTCCTTTGGCCTAGTCCAGCCTATCTCCACAGCTTGCCACACTTTCTCATCTAATGACTGTAAGAAAGCTATTATGCATACTTTCCAATATACATAGTACCATCAAATAAAGGAGGTACAATGAGTGACTGTCCTCTATCCATGACAAACAAGGGGAAATGGATCACACAGCAAAGATTAAACCTTAATTAGAGTGTGCATGCTCTGATACCACTTGATAGGCCAAAAATGTATTGACCCCTTGTAATGAAGTAATTAATTAATTAGCTAAGTTAATTAATTAATTCAATTAACATGCAATATGTGTGGTAGCACAAACTAATCACCAAATAACTAAATGCAACAGAAAATAAATTGACATGGTGATTTGTTTACGAATGGGGAAAATTTCTAAGGCAAAAACCCCACTGGGTGATGTTTAAGATCACCACTTTCGAGAATCCACGATTATCAAAACAAGCGGTTACAAGTAACGGAATCTCATTACCTTATACCAACCTATAGTTGAACCTTTATCCCAATACCCAATTGGACTTGTTCTATAGTGATAGCCTCTCCTTGTATTGCATGGCTCCCAGTACATGACTAACCAAAAGATGCACGGATCCTAGTACAGGACTTGATCACCTACTTGAGAAGGATGTTGGCTGCAAAGTTCTTTAGTTCATCACAGATGAAGATCATGAAGTTGCTTGGTCACAAAATGGTGTATAAACATAGCAGCTTCTTCAAGATGAATTAGGGTAAATTCTGTCTTTGGTCGCAATTTGCATGAACAAGACTTTGCTTAATACTTGCGCAACCCTAGATGACCCTTAAAATAATCCTTATATATGTTTAGGGTTGTGAGAAAAGAAAGCCCAAACATACATTCACAGATTGGATGAAAGTCAGCTCTGAAAAACTAAACCTCATAAATCTCGACAAATATCCTAGCTGTTGAGTAGCTGTCGAGCCTCGGGTTGAAACAGATCTATTTAAACCTCGATAGATACTAGCTAACAAGCTTTAATGAACATCACTTCTTCGCTTAATTCTTGGATAGATTTGCATAACTTTAACACTTGAACTTGAAACCTTGTGTCTTGAAGTATTAAACACATCCTAGATCTACCCAATTACAAGTAAAGTGCTTTTTGTCAAAGGATTAGCCAATAAATAAAATGTTGACATATATTCTTAACATGAATCACATATGTCCTAACACTTGTGACCCTTGATACCTTCCATGCTTTCTGCGGAGGTCCAGTGCCGACACCTAAAGCCCGACGGTTGGACACTTTTTTACACCAAGTAGGTTTCCCTCTCTGTCCATCTATCTTTTGGTTAGTTAACTTTATTTTGTTCCTCCTTTATCTAATTTCACCTATCGCCTTTTATAGAATGGATGCTGGCCGATAGAGGGAAATGGTGAGAAAGTCGGCTGCCCGTAAGCAACAGGGGGAGACGTCGATGTTAGCTGCCAAGGTGGCCCCTTCCAAAGTGGCCCCAAGAGAAAAAAGCAATGCGAAGGACGACTGTCTGTCCAAAAAGGCGAAGGGCCCATCTATTGGAGTTAACATAGGGATCAGTAGAAAAAGTCTCCTCCACCTCCCCGTCATGGGGTTGGAAAGGGTCTAATGACGAGGAAAGGTCTCGTTGTCCCTAACTCTATCCAAAGGCCGGTCACCCATAAAGACTATGCCTTCGAGATGGTCAACTCGATCATCATGGAGGCGAATATGGACGCATGTGGTGAGCACACCACAGAGGATTTGGGGTCTTTTGGCCTTTTTGACTTGTCGAGGGTATGTATCCGTCAGTCTTATTATTCCATATTTTCTATCTCTTTACTCTAACCATCACTTTTTTTCATTTTAGGCGATGGTGTGGATGAGAGCCCTTTAGGATAGATGTGTAGCCAATGAGGGGGTAATCTGTCCGTTCCAGAAGTAGCAGGAGATTGAGAAGAAAGAGCGGGATAGTATAAGGAGGTTTTCCACACTCTCAATATAGAGCTGGTAGCCAAGCTTCCCCTGCTGGGGAAGGAGACTTGTCATCATAGGGAGTTGGAGAAGACAAACACCAACTTGACACTGAAGCTAGCCGTACTTCGTGAGTAGATGGAGAAGGCTAAGGCTGATGCTGTGGAGGCATTCTAGACCTTGTAGCCATATTTTGATGAGTGTGGTAGCTATTATGGTGACAGGGTTGATGACTGCTTGAAATAAGTGGTAGCTGTCTACCTAGATTTGGACTTGTCTGGAGTGGTCATAGATGACACTATCCCGCCGACTCTTGGGGGTGTCGACGCTGCTAGTGATGAAACCAATGACTCTGTCTATACAGTTGAGGAGGAGGTGAAGGATCCTGACACTGAGGTCGTTGTCCAATCTGTTCTTGAGGGTTAAACTATCCTGATGTGTCAGTCACCCCTGAGTGTTCGTCTACCACTAATGGCCTGTTTATTATGGGTCAACCCCTTCTCGATACTCTTCTGTCCTGATTTTATCTTTCTTTTTAAGTTTTCTTAATGTTATTATCTTTTTGTAAGTTTAATTTTGAGGCAATGGTAGACACCCCTTCTTTTGGGCCTTATGTAAAAATACTTACCCCTGTTGGGTTTACTTACATCTACTACTTTTTTATCCATTCTTTTTACTTGTCGTTTTATTGCTTTGTATGCTTACTGCAATTGTGGATATTCCCCTTATCCATCATAAAGACTTAGTCATGTTTGTGCCTTTGCTAGCTATCGGTATTATATATTTATTGCATCTATTTGCCCTGTAGTAGTATTTGTGGGCTTACCTAGTGAATTTTCGTGACCAGGTACCTGTCGGGGTCCTCGGTCATTCGTCCACCCCATAGGTAGGACTTAGTAGAATTTTTGTGACTAGGTACCCGTCGGAATCAGTAGTCATCTGTCCACCCCATAGGTAGGACTTAGTAGAATTTTTTGTGACTAGGTACCCATCGATATCTGTGGTCATTCATCCATCTTATAGGAAGGACTTAAGTAGAATTTTTTATGACCAGGTACCTGTCGGTATCCTTGGTCATTCGTCCTCCTCGTAGGTAGGACTTAGTAGAATTTTTGTGACTAGGTACCTGTTGGTATCCTTGGTTATTCGTCCTCCCCGTAGGTAAGACCTAGTAAACTTTTGTGACCAGGTACTCATCGGCATCCTTGGTCTTTGTCTACCTTATAGGTGGGACTTAGTAATTTTTGAGGAAAATTTTTTAAAGTTTGAATGAAGTAGAAGAAATGTAAACAATGTGTTTGACAACCTTAAGAGTCTCATTTCACTAACCAAAACTTAATATCCCTTAAAAAAAAAACTCAACCTCTTACTTTAACAACACAAACAAACCAAAAAAAAAAAAAAGATGGTAGTCACTTGCTACTGGTAGTATCTTCGTAGGTGCTTGGTGTTTCATAGGTGGTGGAGTCTTTGTTCGTCGAGGGTCTCCAAGTGGTATATCCCTTTTCTGTGATAGTATGCGATCTTGTAAGGTCCTTCCTAGTTGGGTCCCGGCTTGCCTTGCGTAGGGTCCTTAGTAGTTATTATTACTTTCCTTAAGACCAGGTCCTTAGTGTCAAGGTTTGACTTTAGTGTTGTAGTACTTTGCCATTAAGTCATGACAACGAGCGATCCGTTGCTCTTCCGTCGCTCTAACTTCATCTAGAAGATCTAACTGTAGGCGCATCCCCTCTTCGTTCCTTTCTTCGTCATGGTGGAATATCCAGTAGCTGGTCAGTCCAACTTCTGTTGGGATGACGACTTCACTTTTGAACACGAGGCGGAAAGGTGTTTCCCCTGTAGGTGTGCGAGTTGTTCGGTAAGGCCACAGAATACCGAGTAGTTTGTCTGGCCATATACCCTTTGCCCTATCGAGTTAAGTCTTGATCATCTTGAGCAAGTATCAGTTTGTAACCTTAACTTTCCTGTTGGCTTGAGGATGGGCAGAAAGGAATAGTGGTTCTTGATCCCCAACTGTTGACAGAAATCTCTAAATGTATCGTCGTCAAATTACTTTCCTTTGTCGGAGATGAAGACCTTAAGGATTTCAAAACGACAAATGATACTTTTCCAGACGAAGTTTCAGATTTTTTTTTTTGTAATAGTGGTCAATGGTTCTTCCTCAACCCATTTTGTGGAGTAGTCGATCCCTACGACAAGGAACTTGAGCTGCTGTATTGCCATAGGGAAGGGTTGCACTATGTCCAACCCCCCACTGGGCGAATGGCCAGGGGGCGCTGATTGGGGTAAGTTCCTTTGATGGTTACCGTATGATGTTGATGAAGCATTGACACTTGTCACATGCCTTCACGTAGGACTGGGTGGCCTTCTGCATAGTGGGCTAATGTTATCCTACTCATATCAGCTTGTGGACCAACTAGCGTGCTCCCGAGTGGTTCCCACACATTCATTGGTGGACTTCTCTCATGACATAGTCTACTTCCTCAGGGATTAGGCATCTTAAATATGGACGGGAGAAGCCCCTTTTGTAAAGGACATTTGCACCTTCAGCCTGCGGGAATCGTTGTGGTCTTCTGGGAGCATCCTGTTCCTGAGGTAGGATACGATTGGTGTTGTCCAGTTGACTTTTATGGGAATCACATGTACCTCTACTTTGTCAATGGCAGGAGAATATTGAACAAAGGATAGTACCTTATCACTGACGACCATGTGCTCTGCAGATGCAGTTTTGGCTAGACGGTTTACCTGCTCAGACACTTCCCTTGGGATTTACATAAACTTGGCTGAAAGCCCCTTGCTTGCCTTTCCTTTAATCATGCTCAGATTTCCTCTCATCCATTCCCCCTTGGCCTTGTAGTCACCATTGATGTGTTTAAAGACAACTTACAAATCGTAGTGTATGACTACTGATAAGGCCCTTGCTGCTTTAGCCAAGCCAAGGCTCAAGAGGATCGCTTCATATTCGACCTCATTGTTGGTCTTTGGGAATTAGAGGCGGTATGCACATTCTATTGTATCTCCTTCTAGTGACTGTAGTAGGACCCTAGCTCCTTTGCCACATTGGTTGGACGAACTGTCTGTCCATATCATCCATGTTGCTGGTCCGTTGTCTTCATCCTCTTTTATTGTGAACTTGACAACGAAATTAGCCAAGGCCTGAGCCTTGATTGCATTTTTAGGTTGGTATTAGATATCGAACTTGTTGAGCTTTATTGCGCATAAAACTAGGTCCTTAGCTGCTTTTGGGTTGTTCATTTCTCTCATCAGTGGTTTATCCGTCTAGACCATTATGGTGTGTGCTTGGAAGTATGACCTGAGTTTTCGAGCAGCTGTGATTAGTGCAAAGACCAACTTTTCCATAGGGGGATATCTTTCTTCAACTCCCCAAAGTGCTTGACTAGTGTAGTAGACGGGTAACTGTATATGATCTTCTTTTCAATTAAAAGCAGAGATGACGGCCATTGGAGACACAACCAAATAGAGGTAAAGCTCTTCATCGGGTTTGGATGGACTGAGTAATGGTGGGGACGCAAGGTATGCCTTCAATTCCTCAAAAGCCTTCTGGCTTTCGTCAGTCCTTTTGAAAGCCTTCTTTAGTGTCTTAAATAAGGGCAGACACTTGTCTATCGCCTAGATATGTACCTGTTTAGGGTCGCCACCCTACCATTTAGGCTTTGTACCTCCTTGACGTTCTTTGGAGGTGTCATCTCCAATATGGCCTAGATCTTGTTGGGATTGGCTTCCACACCTCGTTGCGACACTATAAAGCCCATAAATATTCCCGACGATACTCTGAACACTCATTTGCTGAGGTTGAGCTTCATGTTATAGGGGCGAAGGGTTTCAAATGTTTCCAGAAGGTCGTTTAGGTGGCTACTTTCCCTTACGCTTTGTACAAGTATATTGTCTACGTATACTTCAACATTCCGCCTAATCTGCTAGTTAAACATCTTATTCACAGGCTTTTGGTATATGGCTCTTGCGTTCTTCAGTCCAGATGGCATGACTTTGTAGCTGGCTTATGACAAATGAGGTCTTCTCCGGGCCCACTTCATCCAATCTGATCTGGTTGTACCTAGAGAAGGCATCTATGAAACTTAATAGCTAGTGACCAGCTGTTGAGTCCACGAGAAGGTCGATGCACTGGAATGGGTAGCTATCCTTGGGGCATGCTTGGTTTAGGTCGGTGAAAAATACGCACATTGTCCACTTGCCATTTGCTTCTTTGACCATATCTACGTTAGACAACCATTTAGGGCAATACACTTCCCTAATGAAATTTGCCTAAATAATTAGTGTACCTCCTCGATTATGACCTTGTCTCTCTCCTAGGCGAAGACTCTCTTTTTTAGTTGGACTCGAGGGAAGGATGGGCATACGTTAAGCTTGTGGACCATGATACTTGGACTAATCCTTGGCATGTCCTCGTGGCTCCAAGCAAAAACATCCTAGTTGTTCTTTAGGAAGAAGACGAGCTCTTTGCAAATTGTAGGGTTAGCCTACATGTCGATTCTAGTGATTTGGCCTGGGACGTTTTCATCTAGAGAGATCTCTTTTAGGTCTTCCGTTGGTTTAACTACAACCCGTCATTCTTCGATGCTTAATGCCTACAAATGATCATCCATTTCTAGCAAGGCAATGTAGCATTCGCCGGCAGCCATCTGGTCCCCTTGTGCTTCACTTATCCCATACTTTGTGGAGAACTTCACTAATATGTGGTATGTGGACGTGGTTACTCTCCATGCATTAAGTGTAGGCTGACCAATGATGGCATTGTAGGTAGAGGAGCAATCACCAACCAGGAAGTTGACTTCCTTAGTGAGTTGCGGAGGATACGTCCCAATGGATACTAGCAAGGTGATAGTTCTAACGAGGAAGACCTTGGTTCCGTCGAATCCTACTAGTGGTGTGTCTGAGGGTAGGAGACACTCTCTATTGATCATCATTTGCTGAAATGCAGGATAGTAGAGGATGTCTACTGAGCTCCTGTTGTCTACTAGCACCCGTCGGTTATTGAAGTCTGCAATCGATAGGCTAATGTCTAGGGTGTCTTCATGGGGGTGGTAAAGTTGTCTAGCATCCTCCTCTATGAAGCTGATGGTTGGGTTGTCAACCTTGGTCATTTTAGGTAGTTGTCCAGAAATCTAGATGCTCTGCACCTTCTGTAAGTACGTCTTCCTTACATTTCTAGAGAATCTAGCCATCGTGCTCCCTCCTATTATCACCTTTATCTCTCCGAGTGGGGCTCTTGGCCTTTCCTCGGCCCGTCGATTGGGTTCAGTGCCACTGACGAACTGCTGTAACTTCCCTTGCTTGATAAGGGCTTTGATTTGTTACTTAAGGTCATAACACTTGGAAGTGTTGTACACATGGTCTTTGTGGAAATGAAAATACTTGTTTCTAGGCCTTTTGTTTGGATCACCCTTCAATTTGTCTGGCCAAGTCAGTGCTACATCCTCCCTTATCTGCACGAGGACTTAGTCCAATGGGGTATTTAGAGGGGTGATGTCTACAATCCTTCCAGGTGGAGGTCTTGACCTTCTATTGTCCATTTGGTCGCTTGTTCGGGCTGACTTTCTTCCTTTGTTCGGATGGGAATCATCTTGCCTTTCTTTCTTTTTTTGCTTGCCCCCTTGGGCAATCATTGTATCTTTAGCATTCATGTATTTTGTGGCCTTGTACAGCATATCGACCATCGTTTTTGGGCCGTTCCTTTAGATGTAGAAGAGGAACTATCTGGACTGTAGCTCGTTGGTGAACGTGGTGACTAGGATTTTCTGTCAGCTTCGTTAATCAAAAGGGCCTCTTTGTTGAAATGGGTTAGTATGACCTTAGGCTTTCATTTTCCCACTGTTTTATGTTCAACAGACTCGTAGAGGACCTTTTGTACCTTTGCCCCCTAAGGAAGTGAGTCACGAAGTGTCCATTTAACTCCTTGAAGGTGGAAACCGTGTTGGGGGCCAGCTTGCTGAACCATACCCGCGCTGACCCTTTGAGTGCAGTAGGGAATGCCTTGCACATGATCTCATCTAAAACCCCCTACAGGTGCATGAGGGTTTGAATGACTCTAGATGGTTGAGCAGGTCTTTTGATCCATCATACATTTCCACCTAGGGTATTCAGAACTTTATAAGGAGAGGGAAAGAAGTCACCTGGGCTATGAAAGGCAAGTCCGTCCACTGGACTAACTCGTTCAAATTGGTGGATACTCGTCCCCTCATGGCTTTAATCATCATGTCCATCTTTTCCTTCATTATCTGCATATCTTGGGCCATGCACATCGCGCTGATTTCCATTCCGGATGGGCAGCTAGTGTCCTTTTGCCTGCCCTGTTTGTTGGGAACATTCCTTTCCTCTTGGTCTTCCCTCTCCTAATGGTCTTCCGTTGGTAAGTGACTACCATTCTGCTTGTTGTTGTCTAGCTTGTCGCGTTGGTCTTTTGGATGTCGCTCATTCCTTTGGTTCAGTTGTTATTCCAACTTCTAGTTGCGCTGGGTGAGTTGCTCTACTGCCGCAGCCAAGGTTTGCACTTGTCTTTCCAAGGCGTTGGAGGGATTCCCTGTTTCCTGGTTGATGGTAGCCATTGAATGCGTTTAGACCGTGTAACTCTTTGTCTTAAAAGCGGTGATATGGCTAATCACTCGTTCCCACAGACAACGCCAAATGATGATGCATAAAAATCATCAGTGAGTTGATGGCTCCTAATTGCACTGATGGGTACCTGAAGTATGAGAAAATAAGAACCAAATAGAAGGCACTAGTGTGGTATGGACCAAAGACCCTCTGAAGGTTAAGTTAGTGAATAAGAAATCTCTAAGAACTTTATAGTGAGAGAGTTAGGGATTTTCTGCATACTTGAGAAAGAAGGAGAACTATAACTTATATAGTGGTGGGGGAGTGCCTTCGATCTTGAGAATAGTGGGTTTTTCCTTATAAGGAGAAGGTGGAGTTAATGCTTCCTGAGATCTTAGGGACACTTTCTCTTTTGGGAAGGGAAAATCGTGCTATAGGATTTCTGTGCGTGATACACAAGGTGATTCCATATATGAGCATGTGTGTGGATCAAGTAAAGCAACGTAGGACCCGTTGGATTTCCTCTTTATTGGTTAGGACTCTTCATTGCTTAGGGGTCCCTCGTCAGTTTGTGTGGTAGATGCGCTCGTTAGCTTTATGGCCGCACCATCCATATTACCATCGTTTGAGGACTTTGTCGGTTTCTACGAGGTCAACAGTTTTGTGGGTACCGTCAGCCTTCGTAGGCTTTATTTGTTCATGGGCCTCAACTTCTTTGCCAAAAATACCGTTATCAACTGAGACCTCTATCCCAAAACTAAACATCTGAATAAAGAGCATACTAGACTAGAAGGTGGATTATTATTATTATTATTATTATTATTATTTTTTTTTTTTTTGAGAAAAGGAAGGTATATATGTATGGGAACCATTAGATCCTCCAATGTATAGGAAACTAACAATAATTTTGTAAAAGAAATCAAAACAAAGAAACTGCAAGTAAACTATAGGCGACAATACCATTTTGGTGTAATTGGTCATTTGATTCATATATTTTAGTAGTAGTCAATTTAGTTCCTATTATTTTCTATTTGTAGTTAATTTGGTCTCTACATTTTGATAGTAGTCAAATTAGTCTTTTTTATGGTCAATTTACAATTAATTTCATTGATATTATTTTCAATTTGCAGTCATCTTAGGTTTAGCTGCTAAATTGATATGTGTGTCTACCAAAGTTGAAGATTGGTAAATTTGATTTGTGCCTTTTTGTTTGGTTGCCAAGAAAGTGCAAGAAAAAGAAAGAAAAGCTATGAGTTGACAGTAAAGACCAAATTAAGTGCAAGTTGAAAATAAAATGAACCAAATTACCTGCTTCCAAAATGTAGAAACCAAATTAACATTGATCTCAAAATGTAAGAACTAAAATTGTATTTTTGACTAACCCAAACCCTATAATTGTAAGAGAGTAGTTTTAATTTGGGCTTCATGAGAGAGAGAGAGAGAGAGAGAGAGAGAGAGAGAGAGAGAGAGAGAGAGAGAGAGAGAGATGAACTTACCGGTGATTAGTTGAGTGTGAGAGAATGAGATTATTTTCCAAAAGAATTAAAGCGAAAAAAAAAAACCTTTAAAAAATAAGACAAAATTTTATAAGGTTTTGCATTGACCAATTTTAGTTTCTCTGACTTATATTTTCTGATTGACAAACTCGGAAAATTATCTTTAAAAAAAGTTTAATGTTGAAACAAAAAGGAGGCGTGGAAATGGAGTCAGAAACTCAACCAATTTTACCTATCATTACCACTAAACTATTATTTAAACCCAAATTTGAGGTTGTTGTTGTGGTTGTTTTTTTTTTTTTTGTTTTTTTGGTTTTTGTTTTTGTTTTTTTGCTATATTTTAAAAGTAGATTGATACAATAGAAAATGTAAGATTTGAACCATGAACTTTTTTATTGGAGACATTTGGAGACCCTCGTTAAGCTACAAAGCACATTTGGGGTTGTTTTTGAGGCAACATAAAAACAAAAAAAAAAAAAAAAACTGGTAACGCATTGCTGGAAGGCAGGAGAGGTACAGAGGTGGGTGGAGATCGGGTCCAAGTCATATTGTCCACAGAATAAATAAGGATTAAAAGAAAGCAATGGAAGAAGAAGAAGAAGAAGAAGAAGAAAGCTTGTATAAGAATTATGGATTGAGAAGGCAAGGACAGAAACAACGACCTAAAGTTTTAAGTAGTTTTTATTTTTATTATTTTTGTTTAAAAAGTTTATAGTAGTTATGTTCTTATAAAGCTGAATAGAGTAAATGAACTCAAATTGTTGACTGCACATCATAAATATTTCCTTAGTTTTATCACAGTTTTTCTGGTTTAAGAACCCCGTCTAGATTCTTAATCTGTAATATTAAAATTTATCTTTAATCAAAATGTCTATCCGTTATTAGTTTAATATTTATTGAAAGGGTCATTCGTTTGGATAGAATTAGTAATCTTAATGTCTTTTTGATTTTTGATTTGGTTGTATTTTCTCAGGAATCTTATATGTTATAGTTCAAATTCCACTGTTGTTTTAGATTTGCACAGTGCAACATGAACTTTTCTTGTAATTTAAGATACCCACTTTGCAAAGATGCAATCTTAAGGGAAGGGAGGAGGATTCGTATCGTACCTCTTATGAGTGAAAAGAAAAAGATTGAATTTTTATATATATATATATGTGTGCGCGCGCGTGCGCGTGTATACATTTTTTTTTGGGTGTCTAAATTGACTTCATCCGTATCCACTGTAGGAATAATCTTGGATATATAGCAGTGAATTTGTTCCAGTATCTGGGATTAAATTATTAAGCTATAGATGCCCATAACAATATTCTCCAATATTAGATTATATATTACCAACTCTGGAATCATTTTAACTTCTTCTTAAGACCCATATATCCCTTTCATGTACAACATTCCAGTCTAAATTATATGAGGACAAACTTCTATTAACGTATTTGTTTATCTTGGGGAGACTTGTATTTTTATAAGCGTTTAAGGGCTTTGGTTATGTCAGTAGATCATTTTTCATTCCTATCTTTATGGGAATAAATAAAGGCATTGCATAGTGCTTTTATACAATCAATATTCATATCTTACACCTCAAGTCTTTTCAGAATATAAGAAAATTTTATGCCACATATCAGAATTTAACATTGTTGTTGTTTATCCATCAGATCTGCATCTTCTTCTTTTTTTCCATTTTGTGCATATTGACGTGGCTTGTGCCGACTAGGACATAAAAGGAATGAAATTTGATGTAGTTTTAGAAGGTGAATAGGAATTTTGAGCAGAGATCAGCTTTGCTTACTGTTCTAGTTAGGATTATTGGGTTACAGGTTTGATCATCTGTAGATGAACACTCATAAGATAGATTGCAGAGAACAAGTTAATCAGAGCAATGGAGTGATCAATGATTGTAGTTCTGAATTTGGTAATCAATCTTCCGAGTTTCTTGGATACAAACAGCCTTGGCACATGGAAACTTGTTTTCAGCCACTGACAATGGAGGGAGGATCACAACAGCAATATATTGGGCCTGCTAAATCATCAAGCACCATTATGAGTCGCTTTGAGTCACCAGCTTCTGCTTTTTTCGCAACCGAACGCTGCATGGGATTTCCACAGCATGAGGGTGAAGTTGGTAATCCCTCTATGAGCTCCCAGTTTTCCAGGACTTATGATTCACAGTTCCCTGCATATCAATCTGCTGGGGAGGACTATTCCATTGATACAGCACATCCAGCTGAACCCAACTTTGATTTGAGAAACACCTTGCAGGCAATAGTGAAATCTCAATTCTCTAGCAATAAATACTGTGGAACATCTGAAAATTCCTATAAAATTTCATGTAGCAATTCACCAGCATGTAAACTTCTTCCACATGAACAAAATAATTTGCTGGGTGCTGATACTAACTATGGCCGGAGGCATCTTTTGATTCCTTTTAAAGGCAATCAGGAAATTCAGGACCATAAGGTATGCACATCCTAATCTAGAATTTATGTACTTCGAATTGTTTATGCAAAAATTCAAGATTGGTATCACTCCTTAGGAATAAAAATCGTTCTAATTATGGCTGGTTATTTCTGGACAGGGTAACTATAATTCATATAATTCCCCACTTGGGCGGCTGAATTTCTTCTTTCAGCAAGAGACGCACTCTCCAAGAGAAAGTGTATCTATTGCTTCTGGCAATTCTGCTTCAACCGGGGCAGTACTCTCAAGTAAAACACGAATAAGGTGGACTCAAGATCTTCACGAGAAGTTTGTTGAGTGTGTTAATCGCCTTGGGGGCGCTGAGAGTAAGTCATTTGACACAAGCTTTATCAGTATAAGAAAGAAACCATTGTTTTCTGACAATTTCTCTAATGATCGACAATAGAGGCAACACCCAAAGCAATACTGAAGCTGATGGATACAGATGGTTTGACCATTTTTCATGTGAAAAGTCATCTGCAGGTATTAAAGCTTTCTAAAAAGTACTTAAGGTTGCTTGTAACCTTGTTATTTTTCTTGTCAAATTTTCCCTGCACAAATCTGATTGATTTTCTTGTCCCCTTTCTTATCTTCCTTACAGAAATACCGAATTGCAAAATACATGCCAGACTCAACAGAAGGTGATTCGTTGTATTGTATTATTCTCAAGTGATTTATTTTATTTGATTCCTCTGCTCTTACCTAGCTTAACAATTTATGAAAGTGGGAATGATTATGTTTTGCTTTGAATTATATATAAGTGTCCGTACACTCTTGGTTTTGAGGTATATATAAAAAACAGAGATTCTTTTATTTATTTATTTATATAGATTTGATGATACTTATAAATTAGATTACAAGACACTATCCTCTCAAGTATGATCATTCTCCATAGTCAAACCAGTTTAGATAGCCATGGCATTACAGAATAATCAACATATATATATATATATATATATATGTGTGTGTGTGTGTGTGTGTGTATTATAAAAACAAAGACCTCATGTGGAAAAGTATGAGATTCTACCAAATGGCGAATTCTATGCAAAGAGGGCATTCTCAAGTGCCACATAGGAGATAAGAACAAATTAAATATTGATTTTTTTGTTTCATTTGGTTCAATGTTTCAAGACATTAAAAAATACATATTCTTTGTATCCTTTGGTTCAATGTTTCAAGATCTTTTATTCCCCACATAAAAATCTTTGCATTTTTATTCATCATCTTCACCTTTTGCACTTTTACCCCATTATATATACTCACCCATAGCCCTTCATGCCATCTCATGTCAAACACACACAGAAGAAAAACGATGTTATTTACTTTCACTCTTTCAATGACACTTATCTAGTTCTAACATAGTTGTTTTATCTAATCATAACCCGAATGAGTTGCCTACAACTAAGGAAGGGGGGCTTGAATTTTATATTGAGTGACAATTGATGACAGTAATTATGATTTTGATGTTAAGGTCGGGCATTGTGGATTTGTGGGTTTTGTAAATGATGTGATTGACTGTGGGTATTTGTGATATGTATTTTGTTTTAGAATTAAGGAGAAAACGAAAAGACACATTCTATATAAACTTTTATTCTATAATATTCCTCAAAAGTTTTTTTTCTTCTCATTATTTCAATTGAATAATTATACTAGAAATGGGTGTGCAATTTATAATTGTTACTTTTTATGATGAACCCATTACTAATAAAGTTCTGTAACAATTATACCATAATATAAATACAATATTCTCCAAAACCGTTTTACATAAAATATTACGATATTATTCGTGCATCACACAGATAACTTACTAGTTTCAATAATAGCCAGGCCATTTTGTTTCAGATTAGACAAGGAACCATTGGTAGAGGCTCTCGATCCTCCAGTGAAAAGAGTCTTTTTATCATTTTCTAAAATTAATTTAAACACTGAATTATAATTATTGCCTCCTTTCTCTCTTTGGAGGTTGACCAACGGCCACCAAACTATAATCACCTTGAAGTTATTTATGATATGGAATTGTTATGTTCATGCCTTGCAACTCGATCTACAGTTATTTTTCATGAGATTCATTCTACTTCAATTTTTTTCCTATTATTAAATATAAGTAGCTGGAAACAAGAAATCACAAAAGAGCCTTCGCGTCAAATAAGATGGAAGTTTGTATGGTTAAACCCCTGAAACTGGCCAACACGATTCAAGTACACTGACCATTCCATATCACCTACAAAGGGCACTAAAACTCATTAAGTGTGGTCTGTTAGATTATTTACTGTGTATAAAAACATCTAGTATGCCACTATTTTAACAACATATAGCATGAGATCAATATAAATTGTTCTCTCAACTGCCAAAATAAGGTCCTTTTTTCTTCAACGAAGCAATTTGTTGTCTTTGTATCATTTCTTTTTCCCCCCTTCTTTGGTGTTTACTTAATCCAACTAAGGCAATCTTAAGATTTAAATATATTAGTTCTCTTTCAATATGGTAACTTTTTACTTCCCCAATTTACTTTAAGTACTCATGTCTTTAGCTTCCATAAAAACTGTGTAATTGAATTACATTGTCTTGATGTACTGTCCGAACAGGCATTGAGAATCCATTGTACTATGCATGTGTATATATTTGATCATTTTCCTAGCTCTGATCCATATTAATGTCTAATTTTCATGTCATTTTGTCATTGAGTAAATGTTGTTTGCAAGAAAATGTGATAATGGGGCAAAAGTTTTTTTATTTCTCTAACATGGTTAACAAGGGTCAAGCTTGCCTATATATGTTAAATTGAAAAAGACCACAAAAAAGAAATTGATTATAGCTAAATATTGGACAACCAAATCACCTGCTTTATCCGATAAGGAACCTTGAATTTCTTTACCAATGGTATTAACTATTGGCAAGCTGGTTGTAATACTGATACTAACCCTGTCAACAGGAATTGAGCAATTCTAGTTATGCCTAGCCTTAATGAGAAGGAAATTTGTCATACTCATACATTCTTTGGGTCTCCTGCAAGTTTTGTTGAATTCTCTCGTTTGATGATGCAGAAAGTGCCTTTCATCAATCTACCATGCAATTTTTCTCTCAATAAGATTACAATGATTCAATCAAGCCAGTTAATAGTAATTTGATGTGACTATCCTTTTCTATTGCAGGAAAATCAGAGGAAAAAAACATTTTGAAAGACCTACCCCTGTTTGATGCGAAAACGTAAACATCTTGAATTTAATTCTATCTCCTAGTCATTCGAGTGACACATTTCTCCCCTTAAAATTGCTATTATTTCAAACCTGGTGTTAATTTTTTTCCCCTTCTCTTTATTATTGTTTTATACTAACTTTTGCATAAGAACTCTACTCTTACACCAACTTGTGAACTTTGTCTGGCAGTGGCTTGCAGATCAGAGAGGCACTGCAACTGCAGTTAGAAGTCCAGAGGCATCTTCATGAACAATTAGAGGTA
Organism: Castanopsis chinensis; assembly: GCA_032878915.1. NCBI lineage: Eukaryota > Viridiplantae > Streptophyta > Magnoliopsida > Fagales > Fagaceae > Castanopsis > Castanopsis chinensis. Next base: position 27,794,003 of record JAVQMG010000120.1, read on the forward strand.
TTTCATGGGCTCTTTCTACTCCAGTGTGGAAAGTGATTTCATGCTCAATGTCCTATCGATTTCTGAACTACATTTCAGTATCTTGAACCATTGATTGTCTGGAAAAATGATAAAAACAAAACATAGTGAGGCTTTCTTTATTGAAAAATTGATTATCTTAAAATTAAGTTTAGTATTCTTGTCTAATATAACTACAAAATCACATGCCCGTAGAACTTTTCATAGAATTACCACTTTGCAGTTTAATTAGAAAATTTCATTCGGTGAGGCAATGTGGCTTGGGTTGTTGGCTTCCTGAACTCCCACAAGTCATGTGGAATAGAAGTTCAGGCCAGGCCAAGGTGGGGAACATATGTGAGAATGTACAACTGCATCCTTACTATCAACAGGACCTCACACCTTGCATCAGCTTTTACATCTGCAAATGAGTTGCATGCCATTTATCATTGCAATTTGCCGGCATCTAATGATAAAACCATTATCACTTGATTACTTTTCTGGGCCAGATTCAGCGAAATTTGCAGCTAAAAATTGAAGAACAAGGGAAGCAGCTGAAAATGATGTTTGACCAGCAACAGAAAACAAATTGTAGCATCCTCAAAAATCACAACTTGGATACTACTTTCTCTGCTGATCCATCAATTAGTCTTAATGACATTCAGGCTTCAATTGCTGAAAGTTCTGGAAATTCCCACTTCCCATACAAGATAAGTTAGATCCTAACAGCACCCCATATCCCCTCTTGCATGTATGTATAGTTGTATACATAAAAACACTTCAGCAGTGGTGGGGTTCCTAGAAAACTTTGATCTTTCGCATATGTTAAACATTAAAAGCAGTTAAGCAGCCATGGGGTCCCTGCAATGCCCACTACCTACTACAGAATCAGGGATTATGCAGTGCGGCCTGACTAAGAAACGGAGTGCATTTGCTTAATCCTTCTAAGTGAACTCAGTGAATGTACTCATGAAATCTGAATGCACTCATGGATAATACCCTTCAGAAAAGAAATGTTCTGTGTCCACTCATGCATAGCTCGTGCATAAACGCAGTAAAAAGCATTCTTCTGGTAAGGTTCAATTATAGTTTTAGTGTTAGTGTAAGAATAATGTTGTCTTGTATAACTCGTTTTCTTTGAAGTTCTTGTAATGTAGTCAAAAGCTCCCTAAGGATTTACTTTGAGCTCATAATAAACTGTGAAATTTCTGCTGCATAGCTTGGTTAAATATTCAAGACTAATTTTGGTATGGATTGCTGAGAGGGGTCAAGCCAAATCTGGACAGTAAATATCATATTGATTTTCTATTTCCTAAACAGTCGGCCCCATTTTTACACAACTATTCGGTAACAACGAGGACTAAGCTTTAGCATAAAGTGGCTGTTATTTGTTGATGAACTGTTTCCAGTTTCCATTAAAGCAATAGGCTACCTGTTTTTTCTCCCCTTGGAAAAACACTGAGGTCCCAGATCGGCTGCTCTGTAATTGTCGTTCTCTCCATACCGTTGAAGACAGCTGTCCAAGGCACTCCTGCTTCCTGAACAACATACCAATTCTTATAAACATTGATAAAGAGTACAAACAAACAAGAGAACTGCTATATAGAAGGGCATGTCAAAGTTTACTGTTGGGACTTGGGAGGTTCTTCTTATTTTATTTATTATTAGTGCGATATACAACTTAATAAAGATCTATATGTAAGCTTAAAAATTTTAAAATAATCAAAACTAAATTATTAAATAAATAGTAATAATAAATTATAAACTACGTAAATAATTTTAATAAAAAAATTATTTTAAGTTTTGATTGCTTAGAGTTTAGACTTTATTAGTGTTTATTTATTTTAATATTTTAAAATTATCTTTGTGCTTTGTGTTAATTTCTTAGTATGAGATATGGAATGAGTTTGATCATTCATATTTGGTTTATGTTTAATCTATGCCCTAACCAACACAAAAAATAATAAACAAAATAGTTTCTTAATACCGGTTTTTTCCTAGTGATAGTTTAATTGAAAAAATCAATACACTTACAATTAAATACAATAACCAAAACCGAAAATCAAAGCATACACAAAAAAGTTCAAAAATTGAGAATATAAAAAAAATATATAAAAACTTACGTAAGAGAACCAATAACTTAAATGGGTGTTCATTATTTTGCTTCTTTATAGTAAACTTCTTTTGGCATAATATCCTGCTCGTAAATTCAGAAGTAAAGAACAATAAGCAAGATGAATTTATTAGATTAAAACATAAGAATAAGTTGTATTTTAGGGGAAAAGAAAACAACACCACCAACGTGGGGTGTATTGTGTGGGATTTAGTTATAAGGATGACTTATTGATTAAGAGGATTTGTATCAAAATGTCAGGGTTGAATATATATAATTTGTGAAAATTTTGATAATAGATTTTTAGTTGGAGTAGAATTTAAATTTCTAAAACTTAGATAATAAAGCTTTATCGAAAATAAATTATTGTTAAATCTTATCCCTTAGTCAAGAGTTTTGTAGCTTAATATTCAAATAAAATAATAATTTAATAAGGGGATTCAAGTTAGAATTTTTTTTATAAAAGCCTACTAGGTTGAATAGAATTTAAATTTGTTTTAAATTATTGTTAAATCATGCAACTTGAGAAAAAAAAAAAGTGGGTTGTGTGGGATTTAAGTTCTATAATTTTGGTAATAGAATTTTAGTTTGAATAGAATTTATATTTATTTTAAATTATTGTTAAATCTTATGCCTTAGTCAAAACGTGGATTTTTTTTTTTTTTTTTTTTTTTTTATAGAAAGAAAACGTGGATTGTTGTGTGAGATTTAAGTTTAGAATTTTTTTTTTTATAATAAACTTTTAGTGAATAGAATTTAAATTTGAAAGATCTGACTTTTTCTAGAAATAAAAACAAATTTTGATCTTCATTAGATGTAGACCTGGCTTTTTCTTAAGATAAAAACAGATTTGTATCTTCATTAGATATAGATCTGACTTTTTCTTAAAATAAAAATGGATCTGCATCTTCATTAGATTCAAATCTGAATTTTTCCCAATTAAAAATTGATTTGTATCTTTCTTAGATACTGATCTAATTTTTCTTTAACCTATGCAGATTTTTGAAATAAAGAAAAAGATAAAACATGATTGTGTTTGTTATTTATTGTGTTTAGTCCATGTTGCATAAAACTAAATTATGAGTGAAACTTTCTTCTTAAAATTTTTTTCTTTTTATTTATTATTCAAAAACAGATCTGATATTTTTCAAAACAAAAGACTTTATTTCATGTGATACACACAGATCTGAATTTTTATCTCCAAAAACGATTTTTTTCTACATGCTACAAAATAGATTTGGTATCTTGACAAATCAAAAATCATTTTTTTTTTTTTTAGTTTTCAAAAAATAGATCTGATCTTTTTCAATCAAAAGAATTTGTTTCATTTAATGAACACAGATTTGAATTCTTTTCTCCAAAAGCTATTTTTTTTCTACACATACAAAAACAGATCTGATTTTTTCTAAACCAAATTCAAATTTTTTTTTTTTTTTATCACAACACTGATCTGAATTTTTAACAAAGAGGAGGGCATATACATAAGTAGACTTATGTGATTTATTTTTTTCATGTGCACAACATATCATTTGTGTCATGCATAATAGGGTACATTGGTCATGAAAGTCTAGAAGACTAAACTCTGTCTAGGTGGAATGGGTGCCTAACACCTTTTCATTCCGTAATCTAACCTTCGAATTTAGTTTTTTTGGATATGTAGACTTAGGCTTTAATTTTAATTTTTTTATTTTTGGGTAGATTGTAACTAAGACAAAAGACCATGTATCTTTGGTAGTTTGTAACTAGGACCCCATAGCCATGCAATACTCAATTTATCAAGTTTGTACTTTTTTATTCAATCAATGGGAATGGAACATTTTAGACATGTAAAGCTGTATTCAATTTTTTCTTTTTCTTTTTTTTCTTTTTTTGGTATAAAAAAAATAAGTGGCGACTATACACCACTTACCTAAAAGGAGAAGTGCCCTTAAAAGCACTCCAAATCTCTCTTTTTTGAGAGGCACTTTCGAGGTCTCTCACAAAGACCATGGAATTTCAAGAGGGCCCATGTCAACGGCTTTTCCGAATCAGGAGATGTAGGATCGTGGGAAGATCATGATTGGCCAAAATGGACCCTGAACGTGGGGACAACCCAAGTCACCCCAACTTGCTTCATGCTTGAACACAACATGGACCCTTCTTCTGTCGATGACCAATATCTCGTGATGAACAAAGAAGAAGAAGGATATGATGAAATGATTAGCTGTTGGAGTGGGGATGACGACGATGGTTCCTTGACAAGGTGGGGAGAGACTTCCCCAACGAGGGCAAGGATCTGTATGACATGACTAAAGCTATGAATGTGTGGGAACCTTTAAAGAAGAAAAACTGGCTGAAGAAAGACAAGGGGAAGAGTGGCAAGCCTTGAGAAAGAAAGAAGAAAGAATTCATCATGCCTATTATAGGGCCCATTAATAATGGGACTTGGGTTGGGTTTTCTGAGAACATGGGGAAAAAGTTTTGTAATGCAAGTTCCAATGTACTTTTCAATATTTTTAATAAGATGAATTCTAATTTAACTTACTTTGATGTGTCCCATAACATTGAAATTATACACTTAAATGATTCAAATGAATTTGAAATAAAATTAATAAATAATTGGAAAAGAAAATTGAACCTATGAAACCAACTCTTGAAACTATTAATTTAGGCAATGATGAGAATCCACGCAATTAAAATTGGCTTAACTCTAAATGAAAAAGAAAGAAATGATCTTCAAGAACTCCTCATGAAATTTCAAGAGGTGTTCGCATGGTCCTATGAAGATATGCCTAGAATTGATAGCTCAACATCATATTTATACTCATGATCATATGGTGCCTGTCAAGCAAAAATTGAGAAGAATGAGGAACGAATGGCTCTTAAAGATCAAAGAGGAAGTCACTAAGCATTTAAAAGTAGGGTTCATCAAACCCGTACACCAAGCTGAATGGATAGCCAATGTCGTGCTTGTACCTAAGAAGGACGGAAATGTGAGGATGTGTGGATTTTAGAGATTTGAACAAAGCATGCCCTAAGGATGACTTTCCTCACCCTCACATTGATGTCTTGGTGGATAACACGGCGGGAAGTGCCTTGATGTCTTTCATGGATGCTTTTTTGGGGTACAACCAAATCAGATGGCTCCCAAGGACATGACCAAAACCACCTTCACTACCGAATGAGGAATCTATTGTTACATGGTACTGTCGTTTGACCTCAAGAATGCTGGGACAACTTACCAGAGGATGGCCACCGCCTTATTACATGATACGATGCATAATGAGGTAGAGTTGTATGTCGATGATATGATAGTGGAATCCAAGGATAGAGAAAGCCCAACCGTAAACTTGAGAAAGTTCATCGAAAGGATTAAAGAATATAGATTGGGATTAAACCCATAAAAGTGCACCTTTAGGGTAACTGTCAGAAAATTGCTAGGCTTCCTAGTGAGTGATAGAGGGATAGAAGTTGACTCATCCAAGATTTAATCCATATTGGAGATGCCTTCCCCAAAAGTGAGAAAGAGAAGAGGTTTCTTGGGTTGATTACAATACATTAGTTGATTCATTACCAAGCTCACCTCTACTTGTGAGCCCATCTTCAAACTCCTAAGGAAGAATGAACCACATACACGGAATGAAGAGTGCCAAAAAGCCTTTGAACTTATCAAGGAATATCTCCTCCACCCACCTATCTTAGTGCCTCCACAACATTGAAAACCCTTACTACCATACCTCTCTCTCATAGGGGATGCGGTTGGAAGTATGCTTGCACAAGAAGATGATGAGAAGAACAAGAAGGCCATATATTACTTGAGCAAGAGGTTCCATGATTATGAGACAAGGCACACTCCCATAGAAAAGCCATGCTTCGCACTTGTTTGGGTTGTATTAAAATTGAGAATATCATTTTACCCTTTCAAGAATGGACCCATTGAAGTATTTCTTCGAGAAACCCGCTTTGAGTGGAAGATTATCAAGATGGTTGATCTTGTTGGCATAATTCAATTTGAAGTATGTGGCTAGGAAAACTATCAATAGAAGCATTGTATCAGATTTCTATGCCAAGAATCCTATAGAGGGGGAAGATGGTAAAGAAGAATTTCCAAATGAGGACATTTTTGATGTTGAGTTAGGGACATGGAAGATGTACTTTTCCGGAGCTGTAAACCAATATGAGAATGCTATAGGAATACTCTTGATCACTCCCGAGGGATCTCACATACATTTGGCAATCAAATTGAACTTTACAACAACTAAAAACAAGGCTGAATATAAGGCTTGTATTGCCAGAATGGAAGCTCTTCGAGGATTGGGGGTAAAGGAGGCCGAAGTCTTTGGGGATTCAACTTTGGTTATAACCCAAGTGCAAAAGTTGTGGAAGGCGAAGGAGGAACATTTGAAGCCTTATTAATAATACTTGGAGGATTTGACCAAGACCTTTGACAGAATTGAATACACAATCATCCCTAGAGCTTAAAATCAATTTACAGATGCCTTAGCTACCTTAGCCTCCATGGTTGAGATACCCGAGGGAGTGTGGACACAGCCCTTGGAGTTTGAGCAAAGTTATGAGGAAGTGCACAAAAGGAAGACTGAAGCTTCAGTAATGACCATAGAGGAAGAGGAAGTTCCATGGTACTATGACATCATGAAGTTCTTGGAACGAGGGGCATATCTGGATGGTGTTGACAAGAGAGAATGTTGTTCCATTAGGATGATGGCAACGCAATATATCCTATGTGGGGGACAACTTTATAGAACATCCAAAAAATGATTGCTAGAGCATTCAATAAGAAAGCGAAACTGAGAAACCTTAAAGAAGGGGACTTGGTCCTAAAGATGCTTAGAGATGAGACTTTTGACCCAAGAGGAAAGATGAAGCCAAGGTAGTCTGGGCCTTTTAGTAATAAGAAGATCATGTTTGGAGGTGCTACAAGGATCATAGATTTGGATGGGGAAGAGATGCTTCGCTCAATTAACATGGATAGACTCCGGAAATACCACATTTAAGGAAAAAAAAAAAAAGAAAAAAAAAAAGCCTGCTAGGTTGAAAACTCGAAAGGGTAACCTAGGAAAAAATTAAGGCAAAAGAACCCTGCTAGATTAAAAATCCAAAAGGGCAGTCTAGACAAAAGTTTGGGGAAAAGACCATGGGCATGAAGAGAATTCCCAAAAGGGACGTTATGAGCAAAAATTACATAGCAAAGGGAAAATAAAAGAAAAGAAAAGAAAAGAAAATGAATAAATGAGATGAGAATAAGCACAGATAATAAAAAGGAAATTCTTTCATTGCTCAAATTAAAAGATAATAAAATTGTTTTCATAGGGGATTTGGAACATTCCAATCCTTTATTGAATTCAAAAACAAAAACATGAGAATCATAAAAGTGCAGAAAAATAAAATATAGGGCATATTAGGGTGGTCACTAAGTCCTCCTTGCCATCTTGCTAGTTCTCATTATGCTTTCTCGCCCCTCAGAATCCACTTTATGTCATCTTTCAACCATTGCTTGTACCTTGCAGTGGAGAAGATGTATTTGGGAGGAGCAATGTCTTTCGTCACCCTACGATGTGGCCAAGCCTCACTGATCCTGCCTAAGATCCTATTGGTGAACATCGCAGTGTGGAAGGCACCTTCATCATCAGGAGCTCCTTGACTCTCTCCAAATTGCTTTGAGATACGACAAGTGGAGCAATAAGAGTAGCATCGAAGCCCAACTAAAGTCACATAGTGGTCCTTGTAGAAACTATGAACCATGCTTGAGATATGCCACCATTCCACGACTCACTGAATGTCGATCGTGTTAAGGCGACCCATAAGCTCCATGTACGCCTTAAAGCTCATGTCACTTTGATGAAGCAGACGATCTCTAAGATTCCTAGGATGGTAAGTGCTGAAGGGCATAGTAGTGGGTTGAAGCAACCAAAGCCTCTCTTGTAGCCATATTTGAAATAAAAAAGAGAAGGGATAAGAGAGAGGGAAAAAGAAAAAAAAAAAAAAAAGAGAGAGGGAGAGAAAAGAAAAAAAAATGGAGAGCATGAGTGAGAAAAATAAAGATAATGAAAGACAATATAAGGTGCCTCGATGGGTTGAAAACCGAAAGGGTATTCATGCGAAATTAGAGGAATCTTGCTAGGTTGAGAACCTAGGCAAAAGTTAGGGATTATACCTGAAGAAGAAGAGGAATTCCCGTAAAAAAAAAATTGCTTTCCTACTTATGAAAGGTATCCAAACCATTGAGAGTCTACGCTAGGATCAAGCCCACTAGATTACCTCTCTTTAGCTCATAAGCCACCTTGCACATTTAAAGGTCCACATAGTATGACTTTTGGATTAAAAAAATTTCTTGCAAGGGCACATAAGCAAAAGGCATGAAGGAAGTACAATCGTGGCCTCTCATCCTCAGGAAGGGCTGAATTGAAAAAATAATCAAAGATCAGCCTAAGGTTGAGTTTACCAAGGACACACCACCAATGGCCGTGGCAGTAGGAACTCCTAACACAACTCGCACTACAGGAGGAAGATCCCTACCCATGGTAGGGAAGATGAGATCATCAATCTTCGGTTCACCTATGATAGCAATAAATTCTTTAATATTGGGGTATAGTTCTATTTCGTTGAAGCGGGATACATGTCGAGAAGGAACCCAATAGTTGGTAGCAGAACGAAGAAAAGGTTCATCCACCTTGATTTGATGGTAGGAAAAGATGCAAGAAAGACCATAGGGAGCAATGGAGTCCTTGAAATTAGGACCAGGCCTCCTAATCCAAGTTGAAACATCAAGAGGAGAGTTTTTTGCTATTTGGAGACCTTAAAAAGGTGTTTTTTTTGGGTTGGAAATACATGGGTGAGGGTTTTGGACTCAAACGGCTACTTTTATGCTTCAGTAAGTCGGTAAGGGTTTTTCTGATTTGCGACCCACATACGTAGAGTCAACCTTGCGCACGCAAAGTTAAAGTTGCGTACACAAGCTCATCTCCATGTATGCATGACGCTTGGCAGAAGCCTATGTTCCCTTGTTTTGAGCATATTTTTTCTACTCCAAAGCATTCCTAGGGTTTTTGTGACCTAAAGAATCACTCAAGACACATGCCAAGCACAAGATTTCAGGCATCAAAGAAGAAAAGTTGTATAGAACATGCAATTTATGATGTATCTTGTAAATTAAGTGCCAAGTTCCAATTAAAAGCTTAAATGTAAAAAGATGTTCTTAAATACAACCTTTATCTCAAACTTAATCCAAATGTTTGCTAAAGGGAATGAAAAACACTAAAAGCGACAAAAAGGGAAACTGTGTGTTATATATGTGTCTTGAACTACAAGTAATTAATGGTACCACCTCTTCCTTGGTTGGTAACTAGGAGTCGCCTCTGAGTCCACCTCCTCACCACCATCACCATCATCATCATCACCACTGCTTGGATGGCACTCCTCCAGGATTGTATAGCTCCCTCGAGTAGTTTGTTAACTCCAACTTGAGATTCCTAGCCAGCCAGCCACACCAACTCCTCATGCTCTTGGATAGTGGGCTACAATTCAAAGAAAGAGGGGTTAGTGACTGAAAAAATTTGGCCCAAAGAGAAATGAGGAAAGGAAGAAAGAACTCACCGCTCAAGTGTTGGGAAGGAAAGGATAGCCTATGACGTTAGGATTGCGGGGCACCACACTGAGACATCTTCACATTTGGGGTTGTTCAGCACATGTGTTAAAAGAAAAGTCTGATAAGTTACAGTCTAAAACAAAAGTTGTTTTCTTTGTAGGGTATCCAAAAAGAACTGTTGGAAATTTATTCTATAGTCATAAGGATAATAAAGTGTTTGTTAGCACAAATGCCAAATTCTTGGAAAATAACTATATGAATAATTTTACTCCTAGAAGTAGAGTTGTTTTGGCTGAAATGAATGAACCTGTAGTTAAATAGCCAATAGATGAAACTAAGGATGATGTGGTTGTATTGGATAGACCACAAGATACTACTCATGACATGTCTAGTACACAGGTCCCTCGTCGTAGTGGGAGAATTTTTCGGCCTCCTATGAGATTTATAGGTTTGGGAGAAACTTATGAAGCTATCTCAGAAGAGGCTGAATCGGATCCTTACACTTATGATGAAGCAATAAATGATATAGATGCACATCATTGGGTCAATGCTATGGAATCTAAATTAGATTCCATGTATTCCAATTAAGTTGGGGATCTTGTAGAGGTGCCTAATGACATTAAACCTGTTGGTTGCAAATGGGTTTACAAGAGGAAGAGATGGATAGATGAAAAGGTTGAAACCTTTAAAGCAAAACTAGTGGTGAAAGGGTATACTCAAAAAGAAGGCATTTACTATGATGAAACTTTTTCGCTAGTAGCCATGCTTAAATCTATCAGAATTCTCTTATCTATTGCCGCTAATTATGATTATGAGATTTGAAAAATGGATGTCAAGACTGCATTTCTTAATGGTAATCTTGAGGAAAAAATCTATATGTTGCAATGGGAAGGTTTCATAGCAAAGAACCAAGAGTATAAGGTATGCAAGTTGTAAAGGTCCATTTATGAACTTAAGCAAACATCTAGGTCATGGAACATTAGATTTGATCAAGCAAGCATCTTGATGAACCATGTGTGTACAAAAGACATAAAGACAAAGTAGTAATGTTCCTAGTGCTTTATGTAGATGATATTCTACTCATTGGAAATGATGTAGGGGTAATGTCATCAGTTAAAATTTGGTTATCAAACCAATTTGATATGAAGGACTTGGGCGAAGCTAACTATATTATAGGGATCAAGCTTTAGCGAGATCGAAAGAATAAGATGTTAGGCTTGTCACAAAATGGATATATAGATAAGGTTCTAGAACGGTTTAGCATGCAAGACTCCAAGAAATGATTACTTCCTTTTAGACATGGAGTTCCTCTGTTTGATGACCAAAGGCCTAAGACTCTAGAGGAAGAAAACATAATGAGACAAGTTCCCTATGCTTTTGTTGTGGGAAGTCTCATGTATGCCATGCTTTATACTAGACCGGATATTTGTTATTTAGTTGGCATGGTCAGTCGATATCAATCAATCCGAGACCAAAACATTGGCAAGATGTAAAGCATATTCTCAAGTATCTAAGAAGAACAAGAGATTATATGCTTGTTCACGGTTGTGAGAATTTGATTCCCATTGGCTAACTTTATTCTAGGGATCAAACTTTGACGAGATCGAAAGAATAAGATGTTAGGCTTGTCACAAGCTGGATATATAGATAAGGTTCTAGAACGGTTTAGCATGCAAAACTCCAAAAAATGATTACTTCCTTTTAGACATGGAGTTCCTCTGTCTGATGACCAAAGGCCTAAAATTCTAGAGGAAGAAAACATAATGAGATAAGTTCCCTATGCTTCTGCTGTGGGAAGTCTCATATATGCCATGCTTTGTTGATGAGAACCAACAAACAAATGATGAGAACCAACAAACATTCAAGGATCTATTGCATGTACCAGTTGGGCCTATTACAAGAGCAAGATCCAAGAATATCAAGGAAGCACTTAATGGGCTGATTCAAGAGATTTTGGCTGATTCTAACGCAAGACATTCCAAACTTGGCCCAAAGGAAGATGAAGGCATAATAAATTTAATCCAAGCTATTGAGGGCTGATCTGGCTTAATTTGGAGTGATTTAGGGCGTGGATTAATGGCTGATTGACTTTCTAGCTCAATATCAGTTAATGGAGTTTTTTTCCTATTCTGGAGCTGCTGTTTCAGACTAAATTTACATGAATTTAGGGTTTTTATTATTTAGCACGTTTTTTTAGGTTTAAGTGGTTTATTTCCTTGTTTTTAGGTGCATTTAATGCTTTTAGGTCAAATCTGATTCCTGATATGGTTAGGTATCAATTAGGAATTATTTTAGAATATATTTTCTTGTCTGTCAAGTTTTATGGAGCCTTTAAATAGGTCATTAAGTCTGTAAACGTTTTTTCATACATTATTGAATAAAAAATCAGAAAAGGTGAGGCTTTGCTCTTCTTTTGGTTCTTAAAAAAACTGTGAACTTATCAGGGATTCTTCCTTGTGGCGTTCAAACTTTATACCTTAGGTTCGTGATTCATTTATAATCATTGGGTTAAGGTTTGTTACTTATACCTTTGGTTCGCGTTTCACTTATAAACGTTGGGTCAGGGTTCAATAAAAAATCTGAATTTTAGCATTCCTGGGTAAATATTCCAATATTGTTGTTGGGTCTCAAAGCGTGTCGATTGGGGTTCGCATCATTTGTACTAGATTTCACCAAACGCTTGGAGAGTTTTCCTGAGCGTTGAGGTTTTGTACGGCGTCATGTCTCATGGAACGAGACGGTTAACAGTGGAGGAATTCTTTAATTGTTACCGTCCGTCAGAGATCGTCAAGTTAAGGGGCATGTATAGTTTCGTACCGAGGAGTTCGGTGCTTAGGCTAGTGTCTGAGACCCCAGACTCCAATCGTAACTAGAAAGGACGATATTTCTTCCTTCAAGGGGATGATTGGATGGGTCATCCCGACGATCACGAGTACATGCCCGTCGATGAGACTTGGGGCATAATGCCACCGTTTGGTATGTACCAGTCCCTCTTAGATTCTTTTCAACTGTTGATGTTATTCTAACCGTCCTTTTTTGGCAGCGCGTAACCGTCCACCAATTACCACTGAGCAGTTTGGATTTCTTAAAAGAATCTTTCAGAAAACCAACTTGTCAGAGAGGACATGAGCAAAGCTCGTCACTTTGGACACCCTTCACTGGTATTGTGACAGTCCAGAACTGACAGCTGCTGCCCGTCGATACGACTCGGAAATACGCAAACGTAAGTCTCTTTTGACCAAGAGTTGTTGACCTTATTATGTTCTTACTGTATTCTTACCCGTCTACTGTTTGTAGAAATGGACGGCGCTAGGAGGAGGGCCCTTATCAAACAATAGGCCGCGACCAAGAAAAAGCTTGGAGGTGATCTTCCACCCAAGACGGGTTCATCCCACCCGTCTACAAAAAAAGGCTAGAAAAAGTTGATCGTTCGGGCAAGAAATAAAGGCTGGTGACGGGTTTGCCAGTCATCCATGGGTCTGGCGCAATGAAGCTGCCCCCCAAGTTAGGCGTAGGTAAGGGTAAAGGTCTCATGACAAACCCTAACCTTGTTAGGGAGAAAGCTCCCGTCTTGCTTAGAGAGGACTCTCAGTACACCTTTACTCAATTGACTTCCATCATCAAAGAGGAGGACTAGGAGGACCTTGGAAATCACGCGACGGAGGCCATAGGGGAGATGGCCTTATTCAGCCTTGCTCAGGTTAGTACCCGTCAATTGCTTGTTATGTCGTGTTCTTCATGCTTACACTAACTTGTCGTGATTGGTACAATCAGTTCTAATGGCGAAGGGACTGATGGATCGTTGCCTTGCACGTGAGAAATCGTTAGAGCGTATTCGTGCAAAGGTGGGGGAAGACAAAAGAAGAGTTGGCGGAGTTGAAAGCCTGGCGCCACCGTCATGAAGAAAAGCTCAAACTATCCGAGCAAGTTCGGGGTGAACTGGAGAAGGAGGTTAACACCCTGAAGGATGCCCTAGCGGAGAAGTCTGAAAGACTCCGTCATGCAAGAGATGATACTATAAGGGACTACCGGGACTCTGACACCTTTTTAAGCGAACTGGGCACGTCTTTTGCTGACGGATTTGAAGACTGCCTCTGTCAGGTCAAAGCCTCTTTCCCGGTTCTGGATCTTGCTCATATCAACATCGATGCTGGAGGCTAGACTCCTGCACAACCCGTCGACTCTGAAGGGACGGATGAGCTTTTTTGCGAAGTCCCTGGTGATGAGGCCCCGAAGGATGGTGAGACAGGACCCGTCCAAGACGACGCCCGTCAACCTCTTCCTAGCGATCCTGAAATCCAAGTTGATACCATCATAGCTGAAGAATAGTTAACCATCATATTTTGTAATTAATTTGGGAACAATTAATTTGTAATTTTAACCGTCGTATTTTCACTATTTTGTAAGAACAATTTATTCAAGTGTTTTCAACCGTCGTATGCTTTCTATCAATGGATTCGTCAGTGAATTTCACTTTTTATCGTTTTTGTGACGACCCGTCCACTGTATGGATTATCAATTTATTTTTCACTGTATTCGTCTATTGTATGGACTTCATTGTTTTCCACCCGTCGTATCCTTTGTAGTCTACAAATTTCATTCTTTACAAGATGATATGTAAACTTTGTGGACAATAAATTTCGTCCTTTAAAAGATGGCCCGTCCACTTTGTGGACTACAAATTTCATCCTTCTTATGGATGATTCGTTCATTCTGTGGACTATATTTCATCCTTTTGGATGACCTGTCCACTTTGTGGACTACGTAAACTACATCCTTTGGATGATTCGTCCACTTTGTGGACTGTAAATTTCATCTTTCTTTTGGATGATCTATCTACTTTGTGGACTTAGTAAAGTTCATCCTTCTCTTAGATGATCCGTCAGCTTTGTGAATTTAACAAACCCTGTTTGAATACATTTCGTATATTCTGAATAAACTCCTCTTATTATAATGGATAGGTAGAATAGTATTCATAAAACGAATTAGAAAATTACCCTTCAGGCTTTAAAAGTACTGTAGAAAATAAAAACTATAACTATCTGCTGGAAAAGATAAATTGGAAATGAGGAGGTTGATGTTGCTGCTGTCCATCTTTTATTGATAGTATTTCTTCAGGTGATCTGCGTTCCATGGGTGACTTAACTTCTTCCCACTCAGCGTCTCTAGGTAGTATGTTCCCTTCCTATGCCATGATGTGACCCTGTATGGTCCTTCCCAGTTAGGTCCTAGCTTCCCCTATGAGGCATCCTTTGTAGGGCCGAGTACTTTCCTCAGCGTCTCTGGAAGTCCCTGTGCCTGACATTAGAGTTGTAATGCTTCGCCATTAGGTCCTGATATCGTGCTAATCTTTGCTCTATGGCTACCCTGACTTCGTCCACTAGATCAAGCTGTAAGCGCATCGCCTCATCGTTCCTGTGCTTATCGTGGTTTCCAAGTCGGTAGCTTGTAAGCCTAACTTCTGCCGGTATGACCGTCTCACTACCATATGCCAACCAGAACGGCGTTTCTCCCGTTGGTGTTCTTGCCGTTGTTCTGTACGCCCATAAGACACTTGGTAACTCGTCCGGCCATATACCCTTTGCCCCCTCAAGCCGAGTCTTGATGATCTTGAGCAAGGATCGGTTCATGACCTCAACCTGTTCGTTGGCTTGTGGATAGGCGGGTGACGAGTAGTAGTTCTTTATCCCCAGCTGGGAGAAAAAATCTCTAAATGTGTCGTTGTCGAATTGCTTTCCATTATCTGAAACTAACACCCTTGGTATGCCATACTTGCAAATAATATTTCTCCATACAAAACTACAGATATTTTTCTCCGTGATAGTGGCTAAAGCCTCTACTTCCACCCATTTGGTGAACTAGTCAATGCCAACCACTAAGAATTTCAACTGCCTTACTACTGTTGGGAATAGGCCCATGATGTCCAAACCCCACTGTGCAAACAGCCATGTGGCCGTCATGGGTGTGAGTTCTTTCGTTGGCTGCCTTATGAGGTTGCCAAATCGTTGGCATTTGTCACAGGATTTGACGTATGCGTTGGTATCCTTTTGCATTGTTGGCCAGTAGTATCCTACCCTGAGAAACTTGTGCACTAAAGACCTTGATCCTGAGTGATTTCTACAAATCCTCTCATAAACATCTCTTATGACATAATCCGATTCTTCAGAAGCTAGACATCTAAGGTAGGGCCGAGAAAAACCCCTCTTGTATAGAACGTTTTTAATCATGACTAACTGGGAGGCTTTAACTCTTAGCTTTCTTTTAGCCTCTTTGTCATCGAGCAAATCGCCGTTCTTTAAATATGCAGCTATAGAAGTCATCCAACAATGCTCACTACTTACCTCCTGCATGCCAGAACCATCTAGTAACGATGAGAGTTGAACGAAGGATAATACCTGGTTTAGAACTGTCATCGGTTCTGCAGAAGCAGCCTTTGCAAGTTGATCAGCCTCTTGGTTTTGCTCCCTAGGAATTTGGACCAATTCGATCTGGAGGTTACTCATTCGACTCTTGACTTCGTCGAGATACCTCTTCATTCTTTCATTCCTGCACTCGTAACTTCCAGTAATTTGGTTGATGATGACTTGAGAATCAGAGTAGATGACCACACCTTCAGCTCCTGTAGCTATTGTGAGGTCCAATCCTGCTAATAGGGCTTCATATTCTACTTTATTATTCGTTGTTGGAAAGCACAAGCGGATCATGCACTTGATCATGTCCCCCTTTGGTGTGCAGATTACTACACTGACTCCATCGGCATGTTTATTAGAGGACCCGTCTGTGTGAACACTCCATATGGGGATTTCATCTGCCCCCTGTTCCTCCACGGCAATGAACTCCGCGATGAAGTCCACTAGGATCTGTCCTTTCACAGTAGCTCGAGGTTGATAACGAATATCGAACTCACTTAGCTCGATCGCCCACAGTGCCATTCGTCCGGCCGCTTCAGGATTACTCATTGCTTTCCGTAGGGGCTTGTCTGTCAAAACATTTATGATGTGTGCTTGAAAGTATGGTTTGAGTTTTTGTGAAGCAGTCATCAATGCGAAGGCTAATTTTTCCATCCGAGGATACCTCTCTTCTGCCCTTCTAAGTGCTTGGCTTATAAAGTATGCGGGTCTCTCTATTTTATCTTCTTCTCTAATAAAAGCCACGCTGACGGCCGCCAGGGAGACGACTAGATACAGAAACAATTCTTCCCTTGGCATGGATGGACTAAGTAATGGTGGGGCGGAGAGGAGAGGTACGTCTTTAAATCTTTAAACGCTTTCTGGCATTCGCTGGTCCATTCAAACGATTTCCTCAATGTGCAAAAGAATGGGAGGCATTTGTCCGTCGCCCTTGAAACGAACCTGTTCAGGGCTGCAATCTTGCCATTCAATCTCTAGACCTCCTTTAGCATCTTGGGGGAAGCCAAATCCATTTTTGCCTTCACCTTCTCTGGGTTGACCTCGATACCTCTTTGGGACACCATAAAGCCCAAAAACTTCCCTGCTGTGACCCCGAACACGCATTTTCTGGGGTTTAGCTTCATTTTGTAAGACCGAATGGTGTTGAAAGTCTCCTGGAGGTTGCTCAAGTGGTCGAATTCTCTAATGCTCTTTACTAGCATGTCATCTACGTAAACTTGCACATTCCTCCCAATTTGGTGCGTGAACATCCTATTCATCAGCCTCTGGTATGTGGCACCAGTATTCTTGAGTCCGAAAAGCATCACTTTATAGCAGAAAAGCGTATGACTTGTGACAAATGATGTTTTTTCTTGATCAACTTCATCCAGCTTGATCTGATTGTAGCCCGAGAACGCGTTCATGAAACTTAGGAGTTCATGTCTTGCGGCTGAATCCACTAGGGTATCAATTTGTGGGAGTGGATAACTGTCTTTTGGGCAAGCCCTATTCAGATCCGTGAAATCAAACACACATTCTCCAATTCCCATTCACCTTCTTGACCATCACCACATTGCCAACCAGTCCGGATAGTGTACTTCTCGTATGAAACCTACTTCTTGTAACTTCTAAACTTCCTCTGCGATGGCCCGGTCCCTCTCAGGAGCGAACACTCGCTTCTTCTGTCGGATGGGAGAGAATGGCGGTGACACATTCAACCTATGGACTATTATCGAGGGGTCGATCTCTGGCATGTCCTCATGACTCCATGCAAACACGTCCCGATTTTCCCTTAGGAACGTTGTAAGGGTTTGCCGTACTGATTGGCTTGCCATTGTACCAATTCTTGTGGTCCGTTCGGGCCTTGAGTCGTCAAGTGATACTTCTTCCAATTCTTCCACCGCTTCTGCTATAGCCCGTTGTCCTTCGACACTTAGTGCTTGTAGGTGGTCGTCTATCTGTATCATGGCAACATATCATTCACGTGCCGTAGCCTGATTTCCCCATAGCTCTCCGACTCCATAATCAGTAGGGAACTTGATCATCAAATGGTAGGTCAAAGTTACAGCTCTCCATGCATTAAGAATAGGCCGTCCGAGGATCGCATTATAGGCAGATAGGCAGTCAACTACAAGAAAAGCCACATCCTTAGTAATTTGTTGAGGGTGATCTCCCACTGTTATGGATAATGTGATGGCACCAAGGGGTAAGCTCTGGTCCCTTCGAATTTGACAAGTGGAGCGTTGGTTGGAACCAGTTGTTCTCTACTAATTTTCGATCTGTTGAAACGCCAGGTAATAAAGAATGTCTGCTGAGCTTTCATTATCAACCAGTACTCGATGAATATTGTAATCTCCTACTTGTATGCTGACGACGAGCGCATCGTCATGTGGATGGTGAAGACATCGGGTATCCTCTTCTGAAAACCCGATGGTTGGGATATCCATCCGCGCCATTTTTGGTGTTGAACCCGTCAGCTAGACGTTTTGGACCATACGTAGGTAGGTCTTTCAAGCTTTCTTGGATGATTCTGTATTGACAGTCCCCCTGACGATCATTCTTATGTCTGCAATCGGTGGTCTAGGGTGCTCGTTCTCTCGTTGGGGGAGCTAGTCTTGTGGCGCATTGATCTTTTCTTTACTGATGAACCTCTGCAGCTTCCCTTGCCTTATAAGATCCTCAATTTGTTGTTTCAAGTCGTAGCAGTCAGATGTATCGTGTCCATGGTCACGATGGAAGTGACAATACTCACTCCTTAACCTTTTATTAGGATCCCCTCTCAGCTTTCCAGGGAATGTCAGAGCTTCCTCATCCTTTATCTGTATCAACACTGGGTCGATCGGGGCCTTCAAGGGGGTGAAGCTTGTGAATTTTCCTGCGGGTGGTTTTGAACGTCTATCATCCCGCCGTTCTCCCGTCCTGACCACCTTTCGGCCACCTTCCGACAGAGCATCCTCCTACCTCTCCCGTTTCCTAGGCTTATCTTCCCTTGCCATCAATGCGTCTTCTGCGTTCATATACTTTGTTGCCCTGTAAAGTACTTCGAACATGGTATTTGGATCATTCTTATACAGGGAGAAGAGGAACTTACCCTTTCGCAGCCCGTTGGTGAATGCTACTACTAGTATCTTATCTTCCGCCTCGTTTATCGAACGAGCCTCTTTGTTGAATCGTGTTATATACGACCTCAGTGTCTCGTCTTCCCGTTGTCTTATGCTTATCAGACATGCTGTGGACTTCTTGTACCGGTGACCCCCGACGAAGTGTGACACGAATTAAGCGCCTAATTCCTTAAAGGTGCTAATCGAATTAGGTGTCAACCTGCTATATCATAGCTGGCCGACTGGTATCCCTCCTCTCCGGTCTGCTCAGAGTGTTGCTACCCTCGGGTCCTTCGGGATTCCTCCTTTTAGCGCGTGTTCCTTCCTGGTCTTCCTCTTGCATTCCAGGATGTGCATTCTTCTGACGTGACTGTTCCTCCAAATCGTGATTCTGTTTGGTCAAGCGTTCGACCGCCATTGTGAGCATTTGGACTTATCTCTCCAGCGCTATAGCGTGCGGTTCGTCGCCCTAGTTATTGGTTGTTGCCATCGATCTAGTGAGTACCATGCAACTTTTTGTCTCAGGAATAAGGCAATGGCTGATTACCCGTTCCCCACAGATGGCGCCAACTGATGATGCCGAAAAATACCAGTAAGCTACGTGGTCCTCACAAGACAGAAATAAAACCTACACAAAAAGAAAAGACCTAACAAAGAGCACCGATGTGGTGCCAGCCAAAAACCCTCCAAAGGTCAAGTTAGTAACCTTTTTCAACCTTAGAGCACTAGAGTTAAGTTAATTATGCATACCTTGATTTGTGAGGGTCTTGGGATATTTATAGTAGCGTAGGACCGAACTTCACGCCTTGAGCATGAAGTTCTTTCCTTCTAGGAGAGTAACTCGCGGATCTCGCATATCTCCTTCAATCCTTTTCCTTATGAGAGTCTTCTTAGTTAGGGTTTGGCGTGTACGTTAAGCAAAGACCATAACAGACCTAACGTGATCCTCAAGTCGATTTCTTTTAGGAGACCTGGGAGCCAAACCTAGAACATTCACCGCCACAGGTCACCTTCGTCCGTTCACCCATGGTCCGTCCACCTTAAATCCGTCAGCGACAAACATTCCACCTCCATCACCGTCGTATTCACTAGGTATCTTGGATACGTTCATTTTATTCACCTTCAGTTGTGTTTAATAAAGTTGTTTTATTATTATCTAAAATAATATTAACATGAACATTGAGACATTATCATATAGTCCATGAGATGCATAGTATGTGATTTATGTAAAAAGTCACAGAAGATATAAATCACACGTTCTTTGTAAACTCAAAAGTGTAGTTCGTAGTCGGTGATGAAATTGGGCATTTCATCTGCGAAGACTGTAACATATCAACTAAGATGATTTGTCTTGATCATGGAAATAGAGATTTCTAGTTGACATGTTGATATGTTTAAAGAGTTAAGACATATTGAACTGGACTGCTGTGAGATTTATTATTCTTCTAACAACTGTCAAATGAATAATAAACTCACGACTTATATTTACATGAACTCTTAATCCTGATAGGATAATGGACCTGATCATGAAGTGTAGGTTACTTTGATATATTAGAAGTGAGATCTATAGTTACGGTCAAAATCTCAGTATGTTGGGCAACCACATTTATTGTTGATGGAACATATATTCTCAAAATGGAATTCATAGTCTCCTAAGAGAGATATAAAATATTCCCTTGAGATAAGTTTAATGGGTTTGGTTATTCAGAGAGTTAGTCCTAACCACTTTAATAAAGAGTTACTAAAATATATATTTATGGAATTGGATTTCGTAAAAAATATATGATGAATAACTTTAAAGGATTAAACCGAGTACTCAAGGAATTAAGATGTGGTAATCTACAAAGTGGCAATTTTCTTTCATGACTTTGTATTACTACGAATATTTTATGAAGGGGTTGCATGTACAATAAAGTCTTGGGATATAATTTATAAATAAGGTCTAGAGTACAACTCTATTTTTAAAGTGGTATTAAATATAGTTAATGGTAACTTTGGACTTGTCAAGAGTTGACAGAAAAGTCCAAGACCCATTGGAGCTAGTGTCTTATTGGTCCTTTTTGGTCTCACTCGAAACCACACACTTAAGCCTAATTAGAAAGGCTCAAAAGTTCAGCCTAATTAGATAATCAGTAGATACAAAAGAAGAAACATATAGAATTTTCTGTAGAGAACAATAAGAACACTATTGTGAAGTGGTGTAAGAAGTCTTAATCACTTTGACATTCTCCCTTTGGAAAACTGATTGAGAGACCAGACATCTTGGGCCTTAGTGGAATTAGAGTGAAGATTGAAAGTATTCCCAAGTACTTCTGATCTTCGGTTTCGAAATTTCCCGCTCCAAGGTACACTCTCTTGTTCTATATTCTGAAACTTACATAGTGCATGTCAACATTTATGAATGAAGTAGATTCGTTATTTTTTTTTTTTTCCGCTGCTTATGTTTTGTATACGATACATGCATGTTTTTTTTCATCACTTCGAGGTACATCCTATAACTCCCACATGTCCTAGAATACATGCTTGCAATCATGTTTTAAAGTATTTTGATCTTTTTGCTTTTATTTTTCTTTGCATATTTTTCTTTTATTAAGCATACCGTGCATGGGCATATAAGAGAGAGAAAATAAATACCCAATTATGTTAAGTTTTTTGACATTGCACTTTCGCTATGCCAAAGCATACAAATGTCATTTCATGATTTGCAGGCAATAGTGGTGAGATAGTTATTTATGTCTTTCTCTTAGGATTTTCTAGTCTTTCCCATCAAAAAGAGTGATACGAGCGTTAAGTACAAAAGGTCACTTAACCTTACTCATCACAAACACGACCCACAAAACTCACTTGCTTAGTTGGCATAAAGATGCTCATCTAAGCTACAAAAGTTACAAAGTTTAGAAAACTTTGTTTCATTGGCCATTCAAGATACACAAGTACCAATGTACACAGGTACCAATGTACACAAACGCACACTGTTTTTTGTATCTTTCTAATTTTTATTATTTTTTTTATGAATGAAAAATAAAATAAAACAAAACTGAAAAACAACCAAACAAAAACATGTCAAATAAAGCAATGCATAAAAACTAGATGCAAATAAATGAGAAAAATGAGGAGAGGAGAAGATCATTCCATGGATATAACACCGATGTTTTGACGAAGGCATTCAAACCGTTTGCTCTCAAGAGGTTTGGTGAACATATTAGCTTTTTGATCATCAATGTGAATGAACTCAAGAGTAAGGGTACCATCTTCAACAAGCTCACGAATGAAGTGATGTCGAATCTCTATGTGTTTGGTTCGAGAATCTTAAACTGGATTCTTAGAGATATTAGTGGCATTAGTATTATCACAATAGATAGTAAGGTGTTCTTGACAAATACCATAGTCATGGAGGAGTTTTTGCATCCATAGAAGTTAGGTACAACAGCTACCAGCAACGATGTATTTAGCCTCTGCAATGGATAGTGAGATGGAATTCTGCTTTTTGCTCATCCAGTAGACAAGATTATTACCCATATAAAAAACAATCCTCTGAAGTACTCTTCTTGTCATTAACATTCCCAACCTAATCAGCATCCAAATACCCGGCCAAGACATCATTTGTGTCTTTGCTGTACCACACACCAAAGTAGGCAGTGGTTTTTACATACTTTATGATTCTCTTCAAAGCATTCATATGGGACTCTTTGGGATTAGCCTGATATCTAGCACACACTTTTACACTGTAACTAATGTCAGGTTTACTAGCAGTAAGGTACAGATGACTACCTATCATACTTTATATAGAGAGACGGATCAACACTCTTTCCCAATACATCAATAGTGAGTTTTACATTAGGATTCATAGGGGTTCTAATAGAACTAGCTGATTCCAAATCAAAAATTTTCACAAGATTTCTAGCATATTTAGATTGAGATATGAATATACCTGTCTTTTGCTGACAGATCTGCAATCTAAGGAAGTGATTTAACTCTCCAATCATGCTCATTTCAAACTCAGTCTGCATAAGTTTAGAGAAACTATGAGCAAGTTCATCCTTTGTTGACCCAAAGATGATATCATCAACATAGACTTAAGCAATTATCAACTCGCCGTCTTTCCTTTTGATAAAGAGAGTTTGCTCAACCTTTCCTCTTGTGAACCCATGTGACACCAAGTATTGTGTGAGTCGATCATACCAAGCTTTAGGGGCTTGCTTTATACCATAGAGTGCCTTCTTAAGGTACAACACATAATCCGAAAAATGGGGATCAATGAATCGTTTTGGTTGAGCCACATAGACATCTTCTTTAAGGAACCCATTTAAGAAGGCAGTCTTGACATCCATTTGGTAAAGCTTGAACTTCAAATGGCATGCTAAAGCTAGAAGAATCCTGATGGACACCATGCAGGCTAATGGAGCAAATGTCTCATCATAGTCCACTCCTTCCATTTATGAGTATCCTTGAGCCACAAGATGAGCCTTATTGTGGATCACATTGCCCTCCTCATCAGTCTTATTGCGGAAAATCCACTTTGTGCGAATGATGTGCTCACCTTCTGGTCTAAGTACTAATGTCTCGACATCATCACCTAGCTTTCATCCTGAAGTGCTTCCTCAACCTTGGTAGGTTCAACCTGCGACAAATAGCAAGAATAAGACACAAAGTTAGAAACACATTTATCAAAGTTAGAAACATATTTCCCACAATAGTTTCAGGAGAATGACTCAACTGAATTCTGGAGGAAGGTCCTTTCTTTTTATGAGATTCAGAATCAGGTGAGGCAGTCCATCTACTGAACCTTCTAGAACACTTGAAGTACTGGGAGTACTTGGAGAGGCAGGCTCTTGATCAATAGGTTCTTGAATGTCCTTGGGCTCGGAAGGAAGAATTTCTTTGGGGATTTCCTCACCAACATTCTCAGAACAGGACTCCGAAGCTTCATTGATAACAACATTTATAGTTTCTATCACTTTCTTGGTTCTCTTGTTGTATACTTGATAAGCCTTGCTTGTGGAGGAGTATCCCAAAAATATTCCTTCATCGCTTTGAGCGTCAAATTTTTCCACATTCTCTCTATCCTTGAGAATGTAACAAGTACTTCCAAAGATTCTGAAATACTTGACATTCGGCTTCCTTCCCTTCCATAGCTCATAGGGAGTCTTTTGGTACTAGGTCTAAAATATACCTTGTTAACCGTATGACATGCAATGTTGACGACTTCTCCCCACATGTTTCTAGCCACACCCTTGTTACGCAACATGGCCCTAGCCATCTCCTGAATAACCTTGTTCTTCCTTTCTTCTACACCATTTGGCTGAGGGGTAATAGGAGCAGAGAATTCTTGAGATATACCCAATCTAGTGCAAAAGGACTCCATGTATGAGTTTCCGAATTCTTTGCCATGATCACTTCGAATTCGATCAACCTTTAGACTCTTCTCATTTTACAATCTTGTGCACAAAGCTTCGATGTGCTGGAGCATTTGACTTGGATCTTATAAAAATAACCCAAGAGTACCTAGTGAAATCATCTACCACAACCATGATATATCTCTTCCCCCCAAAAGACTTGGTTTGAGTTGGACCCATGAGATCCACATGTAGTAGCTCCAATGGTCTAGATGTAGTAGATGTTTGAGTACTTGGATGTTTAACTTTTGTCTGTTTCCCTAGCTGGCACGGTCCATACATAACACTATCCACTCTACTGAGCTTTGGCATCCCCAACAGTGATTCATGCTTAGATACAATTGAGAGATATTCGTAACTAGTATGTCCCATCCTTTGGTGCCATATATCTTCATTTGGTATACAAATACTATTGCACACAATATCAACATCAGGTACTAGACCATAACAATTGTCTAAAGTGTGAACACCATTTATGAGCTTCTTTCCATATTTGTCCAGAACAAGACATTTTCTTTTAGAGAACAGCTCCCCACTGCGAGGTATAAGCAATGGCAGGAGGATGACATGAAGTGAATTCTGAGGGATGAGAAAGCTTACATGAGAACTAGTAATAAAGGAAGGAGGACTGAGTGACCACCTTGATATGCCCCATATTTTACTTTTCTGCACTTTTATGATTCTCATGTTTTTGTTTTTGAATTTAATAAAGGATTGGAATGTTCCAAATTTCCTGTGAAAACAGTTATATCATCTTTTAATTTGAGGAATGAGAGAATCACTTTTTATTATTTTTGCTTATTTTCATCTCATTTATTTTTTTCCTTTCTTTTCTTTTTTCCTTTGCTATGTAATTTTTGCCCATGACGTCATTTTGGGAATTTTTGCCAAGCCCATGGTCTTTTCCCTTTACTTTTGCCTTGATTGCCCTTTCGGGTTTTCAACTTTAGCAGGCTTTTTTCCTTTTTATTTCTTTAAATGTGGTATTTTCAAAGTCTATCCATGTTAATTGGTCAAAGCATTTCTTCCCCATCCAAATCGGTGATCCTTATAGCACCTCCAGACATGAACGTCTTAATGATAAAAGGCCCAGACCACCTTGGATTCATATTTCCTCTTGGATCAAAAGTCTCATCTCTAAGCATCTTTAGGACCAAGTCCCCTTCATTATGGCTTCTCGGTTTCACTCTCTTGTTGAATGTTCTAGAAATCCTTTTTTGGTACCCTTGTGCATGATATTGTACCCTAGCTCTCCTTGCTCATCCCAAGTGTAGGAGATCGTAGCAATATAATTCTCAGAGTACCGAGGTCGAACCACAAGGAGCGGGGTAAATTCAAAGAGAATATAATTAAACAATAATTTTGATGAAGAAGAAAAATACTTTTGCTGGTGATTATTAACAAGAATAATAATAAAACTGATTTAAATCAATAATGTAAATACCAGGGCATCGGGGTGTTTCCCCATATCAATATGAGATACTTTGTGATCTAAGAAAATATATATTTCATAATTGATTGTTCTTATACAATTAAAAACTTATGATTCAGTTGAATTGAAATAATTCAAGAACTCATAATAACCTCGATTAATAATGCGGTTAGAATAGTTTTCAAAAAAACTCATTCACTTTAAAATGTGATTTCTATTTGAAACTATTAGAAATTCATCTAAACAATAAGAAAAACATGACTGAACTTATTGAAAGCATAAAAGAATTAATACATCAAAAGAAATCTAATTAAGCAATCAAATATGTTATTGTCTAAAATCTTAGAGAGAATCACATTGAATATTCATACTGTATAGAAGAAACATAACCCCTAGCCCTAATACAAGGTTTTCTCTGCCAAAATTCGTTCTATACAGCCTCTCTTTAAAACCCTAACGTAAAAGTGTCCAAAAAATAAAATAAAATTTTTACTATTTTAATTATCATCCAGTTTTACAGCGGTAACTTATGAGTTAATTTTGGCCTTCAAAAATTGAGAATTTAGTAAAAATTAAGTCACGGTTCCAACCCATCTGGCTTTGTATCAATTGAATTTTTTATGAGAGAGATATGCCCAAAATACTGATCAGTACTCAAATCAGATTTTTCCTTTTCAGATTTTGCCTCTTTGATTTCTTTCCTTATTTGAAGCTTCCAATCATGGTAGATAATCCAAGCACTCCAGCTGCACCTCCTTAGAAATTTAAGCATAGTCCTTTAGTTCCACTTTAATTCTAGTTTGGCTTCTATTCTTTGACAAATTCCTGTAAACTTGTCTTTCTTACATGATTCCTGAAAGTAAATTACACATAATGAATGGCATCTTATTCAAGAAATTATGTAAAGATAAAGAATAGGGACTAATGCAAATTATGACTTAATTATACAAATTAAGCATGGTAAAAAGGAGATAACGCCCACATAAATATATAACAAGTATACATTTTAAGGCGTTATCAAGCCCTCTTCTCATGTATCAATGCCAATAGGTCATATCTCACCTTAGCCCAATCCTCTTCTAGGACCTTGGTTTCTACCAACACTTCCAAAGATTGTATCTCCACCTTAATAGGAAGTACCGCCACACTACCACAAACCAAAAGAGTAAGTTGTTGCCCTAGTCGATACATGGATAGAAGTTCTATGATCCTACAAGGCAAATGGAAGTTTCTTAGCCCAATCTTTGTATGTCACTACCATCTTGGCTAGGATATTCTTCTCATTTTTATTAGCTGCTTCTATGGCTCAATTAGCTTGTGGTCTATACGGTGAAGACTTGTGATGCTCAATTCCATATTCTTCCAAGACCCTTCGAGCTTCACCCTTAAAGTGGGAACCACTATTGGAGATGATCTCTTGGGGTACCCCAAATCGGCATATGATGTTGTTTTCTAAGAATCGAGCCACATACTTAGCCTTCAATACGGAGTAGGAGGCTGCCTCCACCACCTGGTGAAATAATCAATTGCCACCAAAATGTATTCATGCCCATTTGAAGCTTGAGGAGCTATCCTCCCAATTACTTCTATGCCCCAAACCAAGAGTGGCCCTGGAAAAGTCATGCTATACAACTCACTAGGTGGTACATAGTTTAAGTTAGTGATGAGAATCAACAAACATTCAAGGATCCATTGCATGTTTCAATTGGGCCTATTACAAGAGAAAGATCCAAGAAGATCAAGGAAGCACTTAATGGGCTGATTCTAATGCAAGATATTCCAAACTTGGCCCAAAGGAAGATGAAGGCGTAATAAAATTAATCCAAGCTATTGAGGGCTGATCTGGCTTGATTGGTATTGATTTATGGCGTGGATTAATGGCTAATTGACTTTTCAAGTCTATATCAGTTAATGGATATTTTTTTCCTATTCTAAAGCTGCTATTTCAGACCAAATTTACCTGAATTTAGGGCTTTTATTATTCAGAACGTTTTTTTAGCTATTTTCCTAGTTTGGATCTGCTAATTTCAGATCAAATCAACTTTTATTTTGGGTTTTATTATTTAGTACGCTTTTTTATATTTTCTATTTGTCAGTCATGTCTTATAAATAGCATGCACTCATTGTAATAGAGGAATTATTGAATAAAAATCAGAAAAAGGTGAGGTTTTGCACTTCTTTTGGTTCTTCAAGAACTGTGAACTTATCAGGGATTCTTCATTGTGGCGTTCAAACTTTATACATTCGGTTCGTGATTCAATTATAATCACTAGGTCAAGGTCTGTTACTTATACTCTTGGTTCGCATTTCACTTATAAACGTTGGGTCTAGGTTCAATCAAAATCTGAATTTTAGCTCTTTTGGGTAAATATTTCAATATTGTTGTTAGATCTCAAAGCGTGTTGATTGAGATTTGCATCAGTTAGCATGTGTTTGACAATTATGGAAACTCTTCATATAGTCCACACAATCATTCTCCATCTTATTCCAATAGTATCCCATCCTTAGGATTGTCTTGGCTAACATTCTTCCATTCATATAAGGGTCACAAATCCCTTGATGTACTTCTTCCGTTACCCTATCAGCTTCTTCCTTCTTCAAGACTTCTTTAAGCAACAAAGGTGTATACCATCGTAGGACCTTCTATAAAGTTGTCCTCCATATAGGATCTTTTGTGTCGCCATCATCCTAATGGAATGACATTTTCTCTTGTCGGCACCGTCCGGATGTGCCCCAAATTCCAAGAACTTTATGATGTAATAGTACCACAGAACTTTCATTTCCTCTACTGTCATTGTCGAAGCTTCGATCTTCCCTTTATGCTCTTCCTTGTAACTTTGCTCAATCTCCAGGAGTCATGTCTATACTCCCTCAGGTATTTCAACCATGGAGGCCAAAGTAGATAAGGCATCTGTAAATTAATTTTAAGCTTTAGGGATAATTGTGTACTCAATCTTCTCAAAGGTCTTGATCAAATTAAGTATTGTTGATAAGGCTTCAAGTATTCCTCTTTCACCTTCCATAACTTTTGTGCTTAAGTTATAACCAGAGCTGAATCTCCGACAATACACCCCTCATGCTCAGCCATGTTATTTGTTGCTTCAAAGTTCAACTTGATTGCCAAAGGTATGTGAAATCCCCCCAGAGTGATCAAAAGTATTCCTATCCCATTCCCATATTGGTTTACAGCTCTGTCAAAGTACATCTTCCATGTCCCTAACTGAACATCCAAAATGTCCTCATGCAAATATAGTTTTTGAAAGTATTATTTACTATCTTGCCCCTTTATAGGATTCTCGGCACAAAAATCTAACACAACGCTCCCTTTGATAGTTTTTCTAGCTATTTACTTCAAATTGAATTCTACCAATAAGATCAACCATCTTGACAATCTTCCAATCAAAGCAGGTTTCTCGAAGAGATACTTCAATGGGTCCATTCTTGCTATCACCCATATTTGAAAAAGTAAGATAATATTGTTAGGATTAGTGTCCTTAAATTCTATTATATGATGCTATGTATGACATTATGTATGACTTAATATTGTGATTAATAAAATTATTTTTTTTTATCTAAAATAATGATAACATGAATATTGAACATTATCATATAGTTCATGAGATGCATCTTAATCTCATCATTTTTTATCATTAAGAATGTGTTTTGTTCTTTCGAAATGTAAAAAACGGTTAAAAGAAAAATGCTGAAAAAGTTGGTTACACGATTTTAGACTGATTGAACAGCGATCGAAATAGCAATTAAGTACCAATCAAAAATTTTCGATAGATCGAAATACAATCGAATTGGACAGAAATTTTTCTACATATTTTCGATCAATCAAGAATTTTTCAGATCAATCGAATGCTCTTTTTCGACTGATTGAATAGCAATCGAGAATCAATCGAATTGAGTTGAAAATTCGTGAATGCACTGTTTTTTTTTTTTTTTTGAATTTTCACTTAGTGCTTTCACACTTTATAAGTGCAAGACTATGTGTGATGAGTTTACACATATTTCTAATTAAAAACCTTTAATTTAAAACATCTAGTGGGAGAGAGATACAAGGGTTGGATCTCACGGCTTCTATTATCGGTTCATAGTAGTGTGGGGCAAGCACCTCGTCTTGGCGTATATGCCTCGCAATCCCAAAGGAGGATGTTTACTTCATAATACCACAAGACTGAACTTACGCTTTTAAAGTAGTGTGGGCAAGCACCTCATCTTGGCGTATATGTCTCGCAATCCCAAAAGAGGGTGTTTAGTTCCACGGTACTACAAGTTTAAACACTATAAAGGTAGATGAAATGTGGCTACACATGATTCTAAATAATGGTGTACACTAAACTAAGTGTAATGTTAACCTCCCAAAAAAGCTATATCATTATTACTTAGAGGCTAAAGGTAATACGACATATTCTTAGTGTTTGATAAAAGTTATCATGATAGAACTAATAATGAGGATAGTTCTCGATCAATCATAGTGTTTATAATATAATTGCTACCAAGGAATTATAGACATGGGATTGGGTTGTCGTTGCATATTTTATATTATGGTATTATTAAGGTTCTATACTATGTGTGTATATGCTAAATTGATAATGTCTAGTTTTACTTATTATATTCTTGTTTGTTATTTTTATATTTAAATCGTGGCATCTTTTAGCCCACTTGTTGCTATTCTTAATCAAAACAAACTGATTGGATCTAACTATATTGACTGGAAAAAAAATTGGACATTGTTGGCAGAAATCTAATGAGATGGCTAAATGCTATATCCTAGCATCTATTTCAAATGTTCTACAGCATCAAATGTAGGATGTAGATCTAGCTTCGGACATAATACTAAGTCTGAAGGAGATTTTTAGTGAGCAAGGCCGTTTTGCAAGGTAAGAAACTATGAGGCAAATTTATAATACCAAAATGGTTGAAGGTACTTCAATGAGGGAGCATTGTCTTAGAATGATCTCTAATCTAAATACATTGAAAGTTTTAGGTGCTGATATTGATGGAGAATCCCAAGTGGATATGATACTCCAGTCACTACTAAAATCATTCAAGAAATTCAGACTTAACTATAATATGAACAAAAAGGTTTATTCATTGTCTGAATTGATGAATGAGTTGGTAGCGGCAAAAGGCATCCTTGGTATTTCTAGTGTTGATGCTAATATGACTGACGCTTCTACTTCTCAACCTAAGTCGAAAGGCAAGGGTAAAAAGAAGAAGAAGAAGAAGGACTTCGCCAAGCAACATGGTAAACAAGTTGTCTTAAGAGTTGCCAACAAAAGAAAGAAAATCAAAGGAAAGTGTTTCCATTGTGGTGAGAAATGACATTGGAAGAAGAATTGTCCAATATTTAAGGCTGCCAAGAATAAGGGAATGAAAAATACATTCCTTCTTGAAACATGTTCAGTATAGAATTCCACAGATTCCTAGTGTGTGGATTCAGGTTGTACAAATCATATTTGCAATTTTTTACAGGGGTTCTAGAAGACCAAAAAGCTAAATGAAGGGGAAATGTTTCTTACCTTGGATGATGGGAGCGAGATTCCAGTTGTAGCTACTAGAGTGTTTAATTTATGTTTTGTGTTGGAAAAATATATGTTTGTATCACATACAAAACATACGCAGCAAAAAATTAACCGATCTACTTCACTCGTAATTGATAACATGTGCTATGTTAGTTTCGAAATTTAAGAACAAGAAAGCATACCTTGGTAAGGTGAAATTCAAAACAAAAATTAGAAGAACTTGAGAGTACTTTCAATCTTCACTTCAATTCCACTTAATGCCCAAAAACTGTGGTCTCTCAATCAGTTTCCAAGGAAAGAATAAGAGAGTGTCCAACACTCACATACAAAACAATTTCATTCCTTCTATGATCTTAATGAAAAACCCTAATCAAAGGTCTTATATAATTCTATATGTTTCTCTCCTTATATATATAATTGATTATCTAATTAAGCCAGCCTTTTGGGCCATTTCAATTGGGCTCTAATATGTGGCTTGGAGAGAGACCAAAAGGGAACAATAAGACACTAACTCTAATGGGCCTTGGGCTTTTCTGTCAACTCTTGATAAGTCCAAAGTTACCATTAATTATATTTGATACCACTATATAAATATATTTGCACTCTAAACCTTATCTATAAATTATATCTCAAGACTTTATTATATATGCAACCTCTTCATTAAAATATTCATAGTAATATAAAGTCATGAATGTGGACTGCCACTTTGAAAAATTACTATATTTTAATCCTTGAGTACCCGGTTTAATGCTTTATGTTATTCATCATATATTTATGAATTCCAATTTTATAAATATATACTTTAGTAACTCCTTACTAAAAGTGCTTGGGCCCAATACTACGAATAACCAAACCCATTAAACTTATCTCAAAGGAATATTTTATATCTCCATTAAGAGATTATGAATTTCAACACTAAATGTGGCTGCCCAACATACTGAGATTTTGATCGTGACTAATAGATCTCACTCTTGATATATCAAAGCAACCTACATCTCAAGATCAGGTCCATTATTCTCTCAGGATTTAGAGTTGATGTAAATAGAAGTCGTAAGATTTATTATTCATTTGACAATCATTAGGAGAATAATAAATCTCACAACGGTCCAGTTCAATATATCTTAACTCTCAAAACATATCATCATACCAATTAGAAGTCTCCACTTCCATAATCAAGACAAATCATTTTAGTTAGTATGTTATAGTCTTTGTAAATGAAATGGCACAATTTCATCATTGACTACGAACTAAAATTCTGAATTTACAAAGAACTTGTGATTTATATCTTTAGTGACTTTTCACATAAATCACTTACTATGCATCTCATATAATTAAACAATTTACTTACTTATGGCATGCCAATAAATTGGATTTTTTGGTCATAAACTGCAACATTTTGAATCTAGAGTTTTAATTTAGGGAGATTGTTTGTATATACCTAATGTTAGGAATTTAATTTTTGCAACTTATTTAGGTAAACATGGATATTATGTTATCCTGAAAAACAATGTTGTAATAAAGAAAGATAAAATGTTTATCTGTTCTAGCAATATTGTAAATGGTCTTCATAATTTAACTCCGGATAAACATGAATTATAAAATTTTAAATTAGATGATAACTCTCATGTAAAATCATTAAAGAGAGAGTTTCCTTCTACTAATGACACATATCTTTGGCACTTGCGTTTGAGTCATATTAATTCAAACAGATTCAAAAACTGATCTGATAGGCCAAAAATGTATTGACCCCTTATGATGAATTAACCAATTAATTAGTTAAGTGAATTAATTAGGTTCGATTACATGCAATGAGCATGATAGCATAAACAAATCACCAAATAACTAAATATGCTGCAAAAATTAAATGACACGGTGATGCAAAAGATGCATGGATCCCGGTAGGCGACTTTATTACCAACTTGAGAAGGTTGTTAGCTGCAAAATTTTTCAGTTCATCACACGATGAAGATCATGAAGTTGCTTAGTCACAAAATCCTACAGTGTACAAACACAGCAACTTATTCAAGATAAATTAGGGAAACTAGGTTTTCGGTCACACCAGTGGAATTATGCTTTTGTGCATCTATGCCCTTGACTGTGCAATCTGTGACGGTCCTTAAAATAATCCTTATATATGTTTAGGGTTGTCAAAAGAGAAAGCCCAAGCACATACTCATGGATTGGACGAAAAACAACTCTAAAAAATTGAGTTTCATAAACCTCGATAGCTAGCTATCTATTGAGCTAGCTGTCAAGCCACAGGCTTTTGCAACTTTTAAACCTTGATAAATACTAGCTGTTGAAATTTAAGATCCAACACTTCTTCACTTGTTTCTTGGACAGACTTTCATGGTTTAACACTCGAATTTGAAACCTTATTTCTTGAAGTATTAAACATATTCTAGATCTATCCAATTATAAGTAAAGTGCGTTTTGTCAAAGGATTAGCCAATACATAAAATGTTGATATTTGTTCCTAACATTAAATCACATATATCCTAACATGATCAAAGATGGACTCTTAGAGCCTCTGGACTTTGATGGATTTCCAGTTTGTGAATCTTGTTTGGAAGGTAAAATGACCAAACAACCTTTTAATGCAAAAGGTAGAAGAGCCCAAGAATTGCTTGAATTAGTTCATACGGATGTATGTGGTCCTATGTCAATCCAAGCAAAAGGAGGTTATGAGTACTTCATCACTTTTACTGATGATTACTCAAGATATGGTTATGTGTACTAATAAGACGGAAGTTCGAAGCCTTTGAAAAGTTTAAAGTGTTTAGGGATGAAGTTGAGAATCAATTAGCTAAACACATAAAGGCCATTCGATCTGATCGAGGTGGCGAATGTTAGGAACATATGTCAACATTTTATGTATTGGCTAATCTTTTGACAAAACACACTTTACTTGTAATTGATAGATCTAGGATGTGTTTAATACTTCAAGAAACAAGGTTTCAAGTTCAAGTGTTAAAACCATGCAAGTCTGTCGAAGAAACAAGTAAAGAAGTGATGGATTTTAAATCTTGACAGCTAGCTCGATAGCTAGTATCTATCAAGGTTTAAAAGTTTCTAAAGCCCGTGGCTCGACAGCTAGCTCGATAGATAGCTATCTATCGAGGTTTAGAAAACTCAATTTTTCAGAGCTGTTTTTCATCCAATCCGTGAGTATGTGTTTATACAGTGAAGAACACAGCTGCACAACAACATAATTCCACAAGTGTGACCGAAAATCTAATTGCTCTAGTTCATCTTGAAGAAGCTGTTATGTTTGTACACCATACAGTTTTGTGACTAAGCAACTTTATGATCTCCATAGTGTGATGAATAAAGAACTTTGCAGCCAACATCCTTCTCAAGTTGGTGATTAAGTCACGTACTAGGATCTGCGCATCTTTTGGTTAGTCACATACTAGGAGCCGTGCAATACAAGGAGAGATTGTCATTATAAAACAAGTCCAATTAGGCATTGAGGTAAAGGTTCAACTATAAGTTGGTATAAAGTACTGAGATTCCTTTACTTGCAACCACTTGCTTTGATAATAGTGGATTCTCGAGAGTGATGACCTTAAAATCACTTGGTGGGATTTTTCCATGTAGGTTTTCCCCATTCGTAAAAAAATCACCGTGCCATTTAATTTCCGCTATATATTTAGTTATTTGGTAATTTGTTTGTTCTGTCACGTATATGCATGTTAATTTGATTAATTAATAAACTTAGGTAATTAATAAATTAATTCATCACAAGGAGTCAATATATTTTTGACCTATCAGTGAATACCTTCTTGGGGATTTCAAAGACTACTTAATTCAAAATGGGATTGTATCCCAATTAACTGCACCTGGAACTTCATCACCTAGGGTGAACACTTATCTTGAAGTCAAACTTTATGAATCACAATTAGAATAAAAATCAATATTTATGTAACCAGTAACTATCAAATCAGTGGACAAGCATATAATCCCTCATTCTCCTAAGATATTTGAGTATATGCTTTAGTCCCACTCAGTTAAGTAATCTTGGTTTTAAATTGATATTTTCCTACCATGTCCACTGCGAAATAGATATTTGGCCTAGTATATAGCATAGCATAGCATAATTGAGACTTCCTTTTAACATGGTATATAAGGAACTGTCTTCATATGCTCTTCTTTTTACATGTCTTAGGACTATAGTACTAAACAAAAGAACTTCAAACTTGAATGGAAGGAATCCTTTCTTGAAGTATCACATGTTATACTAGTTAGAATCTAATCTATTTAAGCATTTTGAGATAGACCCAATATCCTGAATTCTAAGTCTTACGAAAGTTTAACTCTTAGGATGTGAGTAGTCTCACTCAAGTACTTCATATCGGTCTGGACAACAAAAAATTCTATTGATGACAATATCTATACATCATTCTAAATGATTAGAAAGTCATCAACATACATTATGAGATTTATTACTCTATATAGCTCTTACACACAGGCTTATCACTACTTGATCAAAATCAAACAATTTGATTGCTTGATCAAAGATGATAATTCATGATCTAGATGCTTGCTTTAGTCCATAAATGGATATAAAGCAACTTGTATACCAAATACAACTGGTTCTTTTCTATGAACTAGTCAAGCAACATCATATAGATGTCTTTTTCAAGAATGCCACTAAGAGAAGCTTTCTTGATATCCATTGCCATATTTCATCCAAATGAAATATAATGGATAAGAGAATCTAGATAGAGTTAAACTTGACTATTGGTGAAAAAAAATCTTTTCATAGTTGAACCATTTTTTCTGAATAAATCTTTACACCACTAGTCTTGACTTTGTAGGTTTACACCGTCTAATCTATCAATCTCATTTTCTTATAGATCTTGTCCGTGGTATCAGAGTGGGTTAGCTCTAGTATTTAGATTCTTTGATCTAAGAGTTGATCCTTGACCCCTGTTGTCATGGATTCTTTGAAGTTCTTATTGCTAAAACTCCAACTTGTCTACGTTTGGTGTGTGTCACCTGTTGCATGTGTTAAGTCTTTCCTTGAGTATCTTAATAATTACATGTGATGATAATTATGTGTGTTATACTGCTTTAACCACCTTAAAGGCACGTGATTCTTATCTTTGGTATTTAGATAGTAGTTGTTCCAAGCATATAACTGGAAATAAAACTTTATTCAAGACCCATTTTAAAGGAAAGATTGGGACAATCACGTTGGAGATGGAAGCAAATTTGTGATCAGAGGCATTGGAACTATGGACATTCTTGGGTTGCCGGTATTTGAAGATGTCTGGTATGTTGATGGGCTGAAGGCTAAATTACTTAGCATCAGTCAGATATGTGATAATGGACTGAATGTTCTCTTTACCAAGTACAAATGTGAGAACCTTAATAGTGGAGGTGACTATAAATGTGTTGGAAGAGGACTGCTGACAACTGTTATGGTATAACCCCAAGTATAAGTGAAAGCTCGGATTTGTGTTAATAAACACAAGAGCTGTTTAAAACCTAAATTAAAAATTACGGCTCGGTTGATTTTATTTTAACTTAAACTAAGTGTGGAATAGAGTAAATGTGAGGGAACAAATAATACAACTACTCTAAGCCATACTCATTAAGACACAACAGTAAAATGAAAGATAAAAGAGTAGGGAAGAAAGATGCAAACACAAGATAACACTCTAATGTGTTATCGAAGAGGAAACCAAAGATCTTGGTGAAAAACCTCTCCGCCACCCTCCAAGCAATAAATCTATCCACTAGACAATAAGTTGGGATACACGAATAGCAAAAGACCCTCCAAGCCTAGTCTATCCAGTGCACCTAAGCCCTTCAAGCTCCTACTCCAACAAGGCTTCTCAGAATCGTGTCTTGACTAGCTTTCCGGATCCCACAATGTGCCCGATTGCATCGGCCAAAGCTTGGCTTCTTCCAATGCTTCCCAACAGGACCAAAACCTCACTAGACACTCAGTATGGGTGTGGTAAGTGTTTGGGCTTTCAACTTCTTAAGGATTTGGAAATGGAGAGGTAGGAGTAGAGGAAAACCACAATGGATGGTGTAGAGAATTGTGGGTATGACAATCACACACTCTCAAGGGTTTTTGGCAAGGGTTTCTGTTCTGAAAAGCTCTCTACTCAATATGTGGGTAATGATGGTATATATAGTGTGAATAATGATGTAGTGGAGTAGATAGAACAAAATAGCAGAATAGACTATTTCGCGGGTATCTCGCAGGAAGGCCTTACTCGAGAGACACTCGCGGGAAGGGTCTCGCGGGAAGGCCTTACCCGCGAGACACTCGCGAAAACCAACTGTCACCATCTGTCATGACTCTTCGCATTCCAGTTATGTGCAAGGCACATGCCTCACTTCAAGGGAAGGCTAGTCGCAAGCTACCCGCAAAAATTCCTTTTGTCTTCAAAAGATGCCTTGAGTTTTCATACTCTCTCTCTCTCACACAACCTTTACAAATAAATCCCACATAAAATACAGGGTACAAAGATTGAACAAAATTACAATTAAATTTGGCATGGAATTAAATCCAACAGAAAATAGTTTTAAATCACAACTTTACAATAAGCAACAAGTGTTTCAGTGCAAAGATCCGTCAAGTAGATTTATGGCATCAACAGTTGGGACATGCAAGACACAAGCAGTTAGAGAAGATTTCCAAGTGTGATGCAGTGATTGGGTTGCCCAAGTTTGAGAAGATAGAAAAGTGCATATGTGGACCATGTTAGATGGGTAAAAAAGTGAAGTCCAAGCATCTGTCTATAACAAAAGTTCAAACTTCAAGACCTTTAGAGTTGTTGCACATTGATCTTATGGGTCCTACCAGAGTTCAGAGTTTAGATAGAAAGAAATATATTCTTGTTGTAGTGGATGATTTCACTAGATATACGTGGGTTGTGCTTTTAAGAGATAAAGTTGAGGCTCCTGAAAAGATGTTACACTTGTGCAAGAAATTGCAAGTTGAGAAAAGTACTGTGATAACCAGAATTAGAAGTGATCATGGAAGAGAATTTGAAAATACAAAATTGGCTACCTTCTGCAATGATCAAGTTACACATCAAAAGTTCTCTACGCCCAAGACACCACAACATAATAGAATAGTGGAACGGAAGAATAGGTTTGCACAAGAGATGGCTCATATCATGCTACATAATAAGAAGATGCCCAAGTCCTTCTAGGGAGAAGCAGTTAACACTGCTTGTCATACAGTGAATCGAGTGTATTTTAGACCTGATTTCAAGAAAACTCCCTATGAACTCTAGAGAGGAAAGAAGCCTGTTGTCAAATACTTCAGGATATTTGATAGTAACTATTATATTCTACATGATAGAGAGAACCTAAAAAAGTTTGATGCAAAGAGCGACAAGGGATACTTTCTAGGCTACTCCTCTATTAGTAGAGTGTACAGAGTATACAATTTGAGAACCAAAACAATCATGGAATCTTCAAATGTGGTGATCAATGATGAACTATGTTTTGAAACTCATTTAGAAAACACTCATTCAGTTCAAGAAAAGACTATGGAGGTTGATGACTCTATTCTTGATGATTATGTTGGGAAGCATAGTGATAAAGAGTTACTATTGTTGAATGATGCTGTTTTGGCACCATCATGTTCAAAACCATCCACTCCGATTCGTGAAACTCAACAAGAACAAAGTGAACCTAGTTCTTCAACTGAACAAAAAGGTACCTCCACATCTCTGGTCAAAGGTCCATCTTCTAGAGTAAAGTTAAATCATCCTGTCACAAACATATTGGGTAGTGTAAATGATAACATGAGATTGAGATCGAAAGCCTTGAATGAAATTACTCACTCATGCTATCTATCCCAATTTGAACCGAAAAAAGTAGATAAAGCACTTCAAGATGCTGATTGGGTTAATTCTATGCATAAAAAACTTCATTAATTTGTTCAAAATGATGTGTGGGAATTAGTTCCTTGACCAAAGGGAGTAAATGTGATTGGAACTAAGTGAATTTTTAAGAACAAGTCGGATGAAAATGGTATTGTCATTCGAAACAAATCAAGACTTGGTGCTCAAGGATACACACAAGTGGAAGGGATTGATTTTGATGAGACTTTTGCACCAGTAGCAAGATTGGAATCCATTAGGATACTGTTGGCCATAGCAAGTCATTTAAATTTCAAGTTGTATCAAATGGATGTCAAGAATGCATTCTTCAATGGGATGTTTGCAAGAAGAGGTATATGTTGAACAACCAAAGGGTTTCGTTGATCCTCACAGACCGGATGATGTCTGCAAGCTGAAGAGAGCCCTCTATAGTTTGAAACAAGCTCCTAGGGCATGGTATGATATGTTAACTGCATATCTCACTAAGCATGGATTCAAAAGAGGATTTGCAGATATTGCTCTCTTCATACAAAAGGATAAGAATTATTTTGTAGTAACTCAAATTTATGTTGACGATATTGTTTTTGGTGCTACTAATGATTCTCTTACTCAATCTTTTACAGATGAAATGAAGAGCATGTTTGAAATTAGTATGGTTGGTGAATTAACTTAGTTCTTAGGATTACAGGTGAAGCAAACTGATTCTGGAATTTACATAAACCAAGCAAAGTATGCCAGAAATCTTGTCAAGAGATTTGGACTTGAAAAGGCTGCATGCAAGAACACCAATGGCTGCTAATGCAAAGCTAACCAATGATTCTTCAGGTAAGTCTGTTGATGTTACTTTATATAGAAGCATGACTGGTTGTCTTTTGTATTTAACTACAAGTCATCCTAATATTGTCTTTAGTGTTGATGTATGTTCTAGGTTTCAATCTAATCCTAAAGTTTCACATTTAAATGCTGTTAAAAGAATCATGAAATATGTTAGTAGAACTTGTGATTATGGATTGCTTTATAGTAAAGAGTCAAATTTATCTTTTGCTGGATACTTTGACTCAGATTGGGCTGGCAATACTGATGATAGAAAAAACACCACTGGTGGGTGTTTTTATGTAGGGGCCAATGTTATTGCTTGGATGAGTAAAAAGCAGACTTCTGTCTCTCTGTCTACTACAGAAGTAGAATACATTGCTGCTGGAAGTTGTTGTTCACAGCTTCTTTAGATGAAAAAGCTTTTGAGTGATTATGGGATATCACAAGATACCATGATTGTCTATTGTGATAATTCAAGTGCTATCGACATCTCTAAGAACCCTGTTCAACATTCTAACGTTAAGCATATAGATATTAGATATCACTTTATTCAGGATCTGGTTGAAAGAATGATTGTGGCTCTTGAATATATCCCTACTGAATATCAGAATGCTAACATCTTCACCAAACCTATTGATAGAAGTAAGTTTGAGAGACCAAGTGACTGGTGTTATTCTGTACCCTTAGTCTTTCTTGGCTTTCATGGTCCTTGTGCTTCATCTTCCTATTCTTTGTGACCATTCTTCTTTGTTATTTTGTTTTCTTTGTTTTTCTAGGATTTACAATGCATATCATTTGTGCATTTCATGCTAAGCTGTTTTTGTTATTCTTTTCAAAAATAAAAATAAAAAACAAAAACAAAAAAAGAAGGAAAAGGAAAGAAAAAAATGTGTTTTGCATTATTTTTCTTAGATTTGAAATCAAGGCTGGCCATAATATCTTTACATAACTCGTTTATGTTTTTTGTTTAGTTTGGATGAGCTTATTTTAATGCACTTTACTAGTTTGAGCTTTGTAGTGCATGTTGAGTGGGAGACGTTTATAATTTTTGATCATTTGATCTTAATCTTGAAGTCACATGCTTTTGATTGTTGGACTTGAACTTAATGAGAAAGGTATAAATAATCATCTCACCACTGTTGACTAGCCAAGCATGAATACCTTAGTGCATATCGTAAGATTTTGTGCTCGAGAAAGTGTAGTACATGCACAAAGAAAACATAAGGTGTAGCCTCGGATTAATGCTAAAATTGGTGTATACATTATTGGGCTATAACTAATTCACAATGAAATAAAATTGGTGTGTACATTATCTTGACTATTTTAATAATTTCCAAATCTAATAAAATTGGTGGGTACATCATGAGAC
Organism: Castanopsis chinensis; assembly: GCA_032878915.1. Lineage (NCBI taxonomy): Eukaryota > Viridiplantae > Streptophyta > Magnoliopsida > Fagales > Fagaceae > Castanopsis > Castanopsis chinensis. The sequence goes on from JAVQMG010000120.1 coordinate 27,835,588, forward strand.
AAAATAAGAAACTTACATAATTGAAAGCTTGTTTTCTAGGAGATGTGAGAATTATATGATGTAACTCTTTAAGTGATAATCTCTTTCAAATTTATGTGATTAATTTTGTAGAAATTGTGATTGATTACTATCTACATATCACCTCATATGTATCTCAAGCTTTTTCTAATTGCACACACTACACAAATTACTCTTTACTAAACTTAGTACATGATATTGTGTGTGATTTTGTTGGGGCCATCCAAGATTCAAAGTACCTTGATTTTAATGCAAAATATGTTTAATGTTTGAGCTTTAAGGGAAAATTGGTTAAAAACTTGTTTTTGGGAGACCTGGGTTGAATTCAAGGGTTTTTGAAAAAATTTTCATCTCATACTCATGCATCTCATTTATAAAACAATGTACTTTGAGGAGTTTCTATATTAAAATGTGTTGTTTTTCAAAGATATGGTTTTACAAGTTTTTTCAATCGATCTAACCTATTGCTCGACCAATCGAAATTGCGATTAAAAATTTGGTCTGAGTCTGCTTAGCTCAATCGGTGCTCAATTGGTGCTGGATCAATCGAATGTGATTTTCGATTGTTTGAATCTATTTTGTCGACCGATCGAAAATTGATCAGAGTGTTTTTAAAAACATGAGTTTTTCACGTGTTCTTCACTTTTTCAAACTTTTCAAAAGCTTTTCTCTTTCTCTCTTCTACCGATCCAGGTTCAAAGTCAATTTTTTTGTCATTTTCCCTCAATTTTCTCTCAAAGTTTTTGTCATCTAGCACCGGTAAGACCATTCTACCCTTTCTTTTTTAGTTTAATCTCATTTTTCATGCATTTTTTTATGCATTTTAGGGAGATTTTCAGACCTAGTAATTTTTTGGGATTTTTTATGTTTGAGCTAATTTCTTTCAAAATTGATCAATGGGTTCTTGTTATAGGATGATGTAAACATGTTCCTCATGGTTTATTTTAATCAATTTGGTGGATTTGGAAAATTTGAAAAGTCTAGGGCTAGAAACTCACGGATTTGGGAATTTTGTTCAATTGAGATTAATTTGATGAAATTCGCTTGTGTAATTGATTAATTATGTCATTATATACTGTTATCTAACTTGTGTAATGATAAATTGATCAATTTGTTGGGATTTTTGAAATTGGGTTTTTGTTCTAAAACTCTAAGTTCAAGCCAATTTGTGTTTTTAAAGTATAATTGAACTATTCTCAATGCATTAGAGCATGCATCATGTGATTGTACTGTTCATGCCTCATTTAGATTGTTCTTTTCTATATTTATTTTGCTCTAACTGTCTAATGCAATTTGCCCTTGGGTTTTCTTTGTTTTCTTTCTTTGATTTCTTTTCAGTCTATCCTTTCCAAACTCTTAGCATCATGGTTAGGAAGTCTAAAGCTCATAGAACATCCACCTCCATCTCTACTCCAGCTTTTGATAGTGATAGGCTTCTCAGTGAGAAAAACCAAAAGACCTATGAGAAGTTGAACATCCTTAGGTTTGTGTGGGCTAAGAGAAAAATTATTTTAGATGAGCTTGATCCAAAAATTAGGAGGAATTTTGAGTGTAGGGGCTGGTTGCCTTTGATGGATATAGAACATCCTCCTCCAGCTAACTTGATTAGAGAATTCTACTCGAACCTTTCTATCCACTCCAATGATTACAACTCTCAATTTGTGAAGAGCTGGATACGGGGTGAAGAGTATGTCATTACCCCTCCACTTGATGACATTATGTCATACATTACTGGTACTTTCATTCAGTAAGGTACTGATCCTCGTATTACCTCTCCTGAGTTGACTGAGGTTCATTATTTGTTTTCTCGGATTTCTTGTCATTCCATTTGGCCCATCTCTCACATTCACACCATTCCTATTAAGAGTTGTACATTTTTGTATGCCCTTGTGACA